>OZ029928.1:4789850-5377095 GCA_964023275.1 Norana najaformis
AGTCAGAATGCCAATAACTATATTTGGCAAAATATAATTCTTAGATACGCTGTGAATCTGTGATGTGGTAAAATTCTGTTGAAATAAAGCTTGTTGCAGTATTTAAATTAAAGATTTGGAACACTTGTTAATTGATGGTTTGGATGTTGCCATTAGAGTACTATTACTCTCACCCAAAGGAAGCAAAAATACTAAACATAGAAAGATATTCTATATAGTGCCACCATTAAAAGAAGTAGGTTAATATTGACTAGTTTGTATCAGCTTGCTTTATTTGAAATAGATTGTTTCATATAATTTGATTATATGTATTGGCTTTGTCCTATAGGACAACATTAATAGATGTTGCCGAGTTATTATATAAGAATATTAACTGTGTGCAGCTGATACAGGTTGATATTTATTAACATCGTCCAATAAACGGCGACTGTACAGTGGTGATTGGCAGCACGGCTATCTCTGCAGGTAACTTATAGCCCTGCGATTAGTGCTGCAGGCAGACAGGGCCGTTGCAAAAGAGGCAAACTTACAGTGGCTGCACACAAAGTAACCCCACAGATGATAAAGAGACCACACGTTGGTCACTAGAGGCATTGAGATAAATTATTGTAATTGTGTCCCTCCCGCCTGAGCTCAGCGGCTGCATCTGCCAGACACCACAACAGCCAAGGCAGGCTGTTTCCCAAGGCAATCTGCTGTAGTGTTCACATCTGGAAAGAGGAGATATATGTCTTGTTTTAAGTCACAATTATTTAGACCCAAACTACATTGCAGTGTTTCGTTTTGGAAGTAATAGGACACTTGCCGCCCTTTTCATAATCTGGCAGCAGTTTTGTGTTTGAGTTTTCTAGCCACTCTAAGACTTACCTTAATCTTGCACTACTATTAGGAGCCTTTAGAGCCTAAAATTTAAGTGGACAGTACTGAGATCGATCACCCTCAGCAAAGAGAATACATTTTAATATCTTTACGTTTATTCTTCTTTTCAGCACTGCAGATTATGTACCGGTGTAGTAAAAAATTTCGAAAAGTTCCCATATAAGTTGCCTCTTTCTGTCAGAACACACCCCTAGAAATTCATGTAAAAAACTGTGACTTATAGTCTAGAAAACATGGAATCTTTTCAACACAGAATTGATAGTACTTGTGCTCTGAAACTCATATATGATTATGCAACCTCTGGATTCCAGCATTAGCAACAGTGTAGTTTATGAATATCTAGTTGCTGGACCATCTTTCCTGGTTAGGCTTCCACTTTGCATCCATTATAATCACCTCTACAGTGATCAGTTTAGGAAAGATCTTTAATTTACAATGTTCTGTCAAGCGTATTCACATGCCTGAACATGCTGAGACAGCCCAGGCATTGCAGACTGTCAAACTGAAATGCATGATAATAATTTGAAGGTATCGACCTTCATAAAGGCAACACCTTGACGTTTATAATCGTATATTATATCTACTCTAATAGTTTCATTACAGAAGTGTGTTCTCTATCAGTAGTGTTCATGAGTCCGTGATTTTCATGATTGCCCCTGTGCTGGGCACGCTAAGTGTCTGTCCATTCACGTTCGCTGCAACCCCTAACTGCGATTGGTCGACGCCGTGAGCCAATCAGTCACAAATAATAATGGCAGTTTGTTGATCATCTGTTATCTTTAGTGGCTCACAAAAAGCAGCACAGAATTATCACTAATGATAGTATACATGGATCTTGTATGTATGTATCTATATATATTTATATAGCACCTTTTAAGAAGCTCCGAGAGGTGCTATATAGTCCTTGATTTGTTATGTTGCACGTCCATGTGGCGAGCCAGATTTGTACTTGTATTCAGTGCACCGTTTATTTGCATCTGTAGCAGGCAAAACACTGCATGTGTCTACGTGTGAGTTACTTGCAGCTGAAAGGAAAAGTAGTGAATATAATCTTTCACTTTATAGGATTAGGAGGAATAAGAATGAATTAGGAAAACTATTATGATTAATATGTTTTTTGTTGAAGGCTGACATCAAATCACGACAGTACATTCGTGACAACTGGAAACGTGATCTGACCTCAGCGGAATCTCTTTGATGTCAGCCATTTTTCTAGGGTCAAAAATTGTTATTCCATACCAACATTGTATTTCATAAACAGCATCAGACTAGAGAAGACAAACTGAGGTTAAATTTATGTAACGGAGTTTTTATATTGTGGTTACTATTTGACATTTGCAGTAATTGAAAACTCTTCCTGGGAAAATTTTTGTATTGTTTGGGCAGTCTGCTGTTCAAAGGTTCCATAAGCTGCTCTTTGATTTATTTCATATGATTAGAATTTTGAAACTGTTTGTTTTTAGTTAATGGATTACTCATTTTGTGGTTCTGTGCTGTTAACTGCTTTGTTAGATTCGATCTAGTTTTGTTGACGAATTCTGCAGGACTTGACAGGATGCTAGATGAAGGTCAAGAAATCCTGCCTGTCCTTTGATTATCCCTTTCAGTGAAAATGCTCTGTTGAAAATTCTGTGATAATTAATCAGTTTTATGAGACTAGTTTTAAATATGTCAGTGGTTTCTTACTGATGCTTGGTCATTGTGGTAGTTATGCATTTACTGTTGGGGGATTGCTGTTGGTTGGAGCCACCAAACAGAACTGAATTTGTTTCTCATGACTCAGTTCCCTGCCATGAATTGCAGGAAGCTAATGTGTGATGTGGTTGTCAGATTCATATGACAAGGTTTAGAAGTTTTAAATTTATCGTTTTGCCAACTTTCTGTCAAGTGACTGCTCCTTTGCTTTGAGTAAGTGAATCTTTTCAAATATATACTTGATATTTAATAATGTGTTTTATGCAGAAATCTTATGCTTGTTGTGATTATTTTAATTCTGTTAACATAACGGTTATTTCTGGCTTGCTAATGATACTGTTGTTTTTTTTATAGAAAAGGCGAGATATGATTTTTATTTTATAAGCTATTGTTACATGTGGAAAGAACTGGCATGCAAACTTTTGGCAGCATCTGTGTGTGATGTAGTCTTGAGTCAGCAGAGATTTATGTATTTGTTTGAAATTCTTCTATTCTTGCTTCTTTTAAATATTTTAGATGAACTTTTTAAAAGACAGAAATAAAGTATCTGGCCTTCTTTCTGTGGTCTTGCTTGAAATGTATGACAAACATGGCTTGAATTTTATCTTTCACTGATGTTATGGTTTGTCCACATTACAAAGTGTGTCATGTTCTATAATAAATTAGTTTATTAATGTCAGATTTATGTTTTGAATACAAATGTGAAAGTCCAGAATTTGGTTCAAAATTATCTCATTGCTCATTTAAGTAATTCAATACATCAACAGTCTTCTGACATTGTCACTGTGATGTGATGGTTTACTGGTGTATGGTGGATTTATTGCTCCCTTGTCATACAGAGTGTACAGATTTGAATGGCTCCTGAGATGGTCAATTTGTGGGGCATTGTTAGCTAAACCATGGCTTGCAAGGGCAAAAGGCGCAACGGTGGTGAAGGATCGCACCTGTTAAATTCATTGCAAAACAAGCAAGGTCAAGGCCATACGGTCGCTAGATAAAAACGTGAACATTCACATTTAGGAAAAACTCTCTCGCTTGCCACAGACGTATGGCTGGAATTCCTAAAATTAATTCGATCGGACGACCTGCGCGTACTTGTAAATTTCGATTGGGTGGTCGTCTGGAGTCCAGTTTGGAGACGGGACATTAGGCCCTGCTATTAATTAGTCTTAAGTGACGGGACACACAATATCAGTCAACATAAAAACTTTCAGCAATGTTGAAAGATGTTCGGTGAACGACCATGGCAGCCACGTTTGTTGGACCCACATCGGGCCCATACAGTGCCCATACGGGCATTGTTAGCTACACCATGGCTCACAAGGGTAAAAACATGGCTCAAAAGGCGCAGTGGTGGTGAAGGATCTCACCCGTCTAGTTAGCTACATCGGTAAGTGCGTACGCCAAGGGGCCTCTGTGCAGTGACAATGCATAACGCTATGGCTCGATAAACGTTGCTGCCTAGGATAAAATAATATTCAGGAGGAAAATTAATTATTTGCATTTTATGTGTATTGACTCTAAGGGTTACGTCGAATTTTTCATTTTTCAGTATCTTTCGGTTTTCTGAATATCGATTTTGTTCGCTTTTATTCCATGTCGACACGGTTGGTACTTGATGTCAAGCCAGAATCCCAGTGTTTCATTGTGTACAATTATGTGTCCGAGTAGTAGTGGAACGCGGCTTAAGATTCAGCTGTTGTAGGTTTGATTTACTATGCGCTGTTGCAGCGCGAAGTTTACGATAACGATTACCAGACCAATTCGAACAAAACCTCTCCTTTTCTGATCATGTCACCCATCTTTCCCGCTCTTGCTTCATGCGCATCCGTGACCTCCGCAGAATCCGCCATATGCCTGACTTCAAAACTGCGTCTACCATTGCCACATCCATAGTCCGTGCAAGCTAGACTACTGCAATTCACTTTTCCTCAGCATAGATACCACTCAAATAAACTGCCTTCAAGCTATCCAGAATGGTCGTGCAGTCCCAAACACCATCACATAACTCCTCTTCTCAAATCACTTCACTGGCTTTAAATACTTGAACGAATGGAGCACAAAGTCCTATCACTTACATATAACACACTTCAATCCTCCCAACCATCCCATCTTCGTCAGTTATTTACAATCCAACCACTCCTCTTTCAACCCGCTCCTCTTCTGCCCTAACACTTCTGCGCCCTCCCGTCATCTCATATCCTTAAAATTTGGAAATCGCTCCACAGCCATAGCTGCTCCACCTCTCTGGAATAAACTCTCGCCAGAATTACGACAATTATCTGATCCATCTTACGAACTCACTGTCACTTCACCCCCTTGAAATCTCTCCGCAGGTCTTCCACTCAAAATTGAAAACACTCCTGTTTCGCAGATCCTGTCCTGATTCCTCTTCTTCCCTTTATCTGTGTTGCAAATCCTATTCCAAACACCACCCACTTTAGCCGTATGACTGCCTGCCTGTCCGACTCTTGGATCTTGGCCTGGAACCGAACCCTCTTGCCTATCGATTTTGTTTTGACTAAGCGCCTGTGAATAAGCTGGTTCCCGTGACTTAGCTCTCGTTGGGCGCTGTAGAAATCTCGAGATTACGATTACATTTAGCGGCAGGCATAACATGACGTCATTGAATTGGTGTTAATTAAAATGAATAATCTGTGCCTGGAATGGTGTGTGTAGGCGTGTGGCAGTACCGCGCTTTTAAAAGTTAACAGTACTTGGATTCTGAATTTATTTGATTAATTGCGCGCTTTATTGATTTTGATGTACTGGGGGCACGTTTTATGTAAACTGTGATTATATAGAAAATGACGATTCTAACGGAGTGGTTTGACTCGGAGGTAGAGAGATTATATATATTTTATCTATTATCGCTCGTAACTGTAGTGATCGTAATCGTAATCAAAAACTTATAAAGCGCCACTTCAGGGTAAAACTCATCAGAGGCGCTCCCGGCCCAATTTCCCATGACTAATGGGGAATAACACGGTCTTCAAACGCTTGCGGAAAAGAGAGGGAGGTAGAGAGAGGAATTCCCGCCTAAGGTCACCAGGCAGGTTGTTCCATGAGGCAGGGCAACAACGGCGAAGTGCGGCGCTGTGCAGTAGTAGTATCTTAAGTGCACATTTATGTAACGCCACTCAAGAAAACTCATCAGTGGAGCTCCGGATCTGACAACACAAGACCACGATCGAATGGAATGGTCTTCCACTGTTGGCGAAATAGAATGAGAGAAAGGACAACAAGCTTATGTCGCAGGTTGCCAGTAAAAGTATTTAGAAAAACTTTGTGGTACACCATGATTATCTTAATTTACTGACTCCATTAAAAGTATTTTAGAAACTGTTACTTTGTTACTTACTGATTAATTATGTACTATATAAATAACTTCATTGATAATTAGGGTGATAAATTTGCTATGATTTTGCCATTAGTGGCTTATGTCTATGCTTATGTCTCTGATAAACGCTGTTTGAAAAATTTAACAAACATGGTTTACTCACTTGCCAGCTCCATAGTTTTGTACGTGGATGATATATTTTCTCATTTTTATAAGGAGAATGCTGTCTTGGATCATTGCTGAACCTTATTGTTGCACTAATAATTGCCTAACAACCAGAGTGCTTGAAGCATTAGGCTATCGATGCCCAAATAAACAAAGTGGACATGCATATTGATTTCTCACTTTCTTCTGGTCTAGGGAATTGTAAATATGCCTCTATGAAACTTACTGGACATATAACTTTACCTGAAGAAGCCTGGTTTTAGGTCTGTTGTGCCACACAAGAAGTTAGAGATAATTCTGAAGTCTTTTTACCTAAGTGGCAGTGCAACTTAATTGCCTTATGGCTATCCAAATTGTATGCCAAGTCCAACTGCTTCTACCCAGTATCAGTGATCATTGAAGATTTGTATACTACCTAGATTTTGACATAAAATGAATGTTTGTTGAAGAAAGCAATGTTGTATTCAAATATGATGCTTTACATACCAAACCAACCATGATAAAAATGCTCGTCTAAATTCCAGTATTAGCTATGACCTAAAATAACAGAAGAAACATTATATATTAGTATTATTATTATTAATCAGATATTTATATCACACTAATTTATTAATTCACCTCAGAAGCTTGCATGGAACATTTTTAAAAAGTAATGTATTTTTATCTAAAACATCAGTAGAATGTAAAAGACAATGTGGTGGCTGCTTATGAACACGTATGCAACACCATGCATTTGACTTGTCATCTAAAAATACAAACAAATGACAAGCTTGTTCAAAATTCATTTCTATACAAATTTCATGTTTACATTTCAATTCTATCTTCAGTGGTTCTGAGATATTACGTTCTTACCCTTAAGAGGTGAAATGGGATCAAAACCCCAAACTCTGTGGCCAGGGTCCGATTGTTGGCTAAACATATGTGCCAGGCAGGGTTAAAATGTACCTGGAAGTAGTCAAAATAGCAGGACATTGAAATTTAGGTAGCATTTGTAACCAAACAGATATCTCTGTTTAAGGCTGAAAATGTTAATTTTTCTTATTGTTATTTTAGGTGAAAAGATGGCGTAGTGGAGCTGCTATTATCTGGACCTTAATATTAGTTGTTCCAGCTACATTTGCATTTTCAATAATATCTTCATTCAGTCCATTTAACCTCTTCGGCTGGTTACATCGTAAATATTCTTTTAAGCTTTCTCCAGAATTTACTTTGCTTATGTAACGTATCTGGTAGCATAAACTAGTTGTAAACTTACACAGTATTGATCTGAGAAAATTTGCCTTGCATTATTATTGAAGACACAGAATATTATAACGTGGTTACAGACAAATATAGTCTAATCTAATGAATTCTATAGCACCGTTATCATAATGCTCAATCGATGGTCACTTAAAGTGAAATCAAAATCATAATCCAGCAGCAGCTGAGAATGCTGTAGAACCTGGCACTCTTCTGGTGTGAGGCACAAGAGTCATGTCCACTGAGCGAGTACAATATTGTTAGTATTATAGTCGAGCATGGAACAGAGATAGGTTGGCTGATTTAAATGTAGAAATTTTTAGAACTATATGACGGAATTTAAACTGGATTCTTTGCGCGAATACTTTTGTCGTACGGTACATTTTTGTCGTATCAAGTGCAGATTCGTGGATCAAAGGAGGTCAGAATGTTGTCAAAGCTTAAAACCAAGTTCTGTAGAGATGTAGCAAAAAGAGGAGTCCAGGGAAGAGAGCTCAATTTGCAAAACTTTCTGTCATAAAACAACATGGTTTGGCTGGATTCAGAAGACAGCTTTTTCAGTGAGCCATGAGGAACCAGCATGATGTGTGGCATGATAGGGACGTTATGACATTACATAAGCTAAGTAAAGGCATAAAGGCTGGTGACAGTGATTTTTGGCACTGCCACTGGTTAGTGAGAAAGACAGATAGATTTAGAGTGGGTAGTGGTATGCCACGTATTGGCTTTGAAGCTTTGCAGTGCTGATGGATGAGGCCATAATTCATTGTGGCTTATTTTGTGTCACCTTGGGAATCTAATGTAATCTGGCTAATTGCTTCTGAAGCGCTGTTATCATTATCCACAAGGCTTCAGTCGATATTCACTTAAAGTGAAACGTAGTCAGAAGTCGTAATACTTTGTAGAAGCCCCAAAATAAAACCCAGTAGGATAGGAAACTAAATCAGGCTGCAAGTTAAACAGAAGAGTATTAAGTTCTGACCTAAATAACATTAAAGATCAGAAAACAACATGGTGAAGTCAATTACTATTCCCAAACTTGGTGTACATTGATCCGATCGACAGGTATTCCACCCAACTGAACAGGCATAACAAGTAATATTGGCAAAGAATTTGGTTTTAGAAGGATTCAGAAGTTTATTACAAGTGATCTCAGACTCTTGTTGCCAAAACAGAAGCAGGTAGTTGGAGAGAAGGAAGAGGTGTGGAACTGTTTAATGAAAGAAACGGCTGGATGTGATCAGCATGCAAGTGGTAGGCTGTAGAGCTATCAGTGAGTAGTGAGCCAATTGATGTGGTGCATAGTTTAAGCAGGAGTGGGTCCAGCGAGGAACACGATTTTAATTAACAACTTACTTTTATTCAGTTTAGAAACAGATTCCTGGAAGGGAAGCCAAAAAGGAGGTTGTTTCATGTTTTAGGTTTTAGTCAGATATTTATATTGTGCTCATTTATAACTACCTGAAAAATGTGGGAGCTGGGGAAAGTTTGCAAAATGAGATAAGAGGGAGAGAAGGGTCCTGCAGAGTGAATTCCATAGAGTTATAGAGCTGCTCTCATTTTGTTATTCTGCACATGTAGATTTTTGTCCACAAGGGGACTAGGTCAGTTAGATGGCAGATGCATTTTCCATCACTTTGGCTAAATGAATTGGTTTGTAATGGTTTTGTTATAGAAAGCATTGTCACTGTGATTGATTTTTCGTTTTGGACAAGCGTGCTGGGAATTTTGGTTGTCATTTTTGTTGTTGCTCGCCTCAACACTCGCCATTACAGAGGTATCAGTTTTAAACTCTTTCACTGAGCTTTAAGTTAATAAGTCGTTGATAAGTTCTTCAAATTTGAAAACAGAAGTTTTGGATGAATTCAAACTAAAGTACACCGTGTGGGAGTATATTATGAAAACGTGGATTTTGAATGAAGATCTAGTAAGTTAAACAGCTTCACTGTACCATTGTAACTGATGATAAATTGTTTTTATGTGTTGCTGGACCTAAACTGACCCTGGATTTTTACTAGCCTAGCATAACTT
Organism: Norana najaformis; assembly: GCA_964023275.1. Classification (NCBI taxonomy): domain Eukaryota; kingdom Metazoa; phylum Annelida; class Clitellata; order Crassiclitellata; family Hormogastridae; genus Norana; species Norana najaformis. The sequence goes on from OZ029928.1 coordinate 4,799,200, forward strand.
TTTATTTAGAAGTGACCAATTCCTGTAGGCTTTTTCTGGTACTCATAGTGCAAGTATGAGTACAAGTACTTAAATAGCAAGTACTTGAGTAACCAGCATGAGTACAAGTATATTGATGCCAGAGGCTATTAAGCACAGCCAGATGTACGTGCAATATAAACACAAACATTATCTTAACCTTGTTCTCACAGCAATTTGCAACAGTTGTAAAGAAATTGTATTACACTGCTGCAAAAGCCATACTAATATTGAAAGATGCAGTAAAAGTCCTGTAACACACGGATGACAGAAGTCAAGCTTTCAGAACCATGTGATTAATGAAACATGTGCTATGAAATTATGCCGAAAAGCTCCATGTTCATGTTGCATGTTCCTATACAGGTCTATTTTTCCTCATATGCATTTACAGCATTCTTAACCCATTGCCTGCCAAAGGTGCAAAGTTGCAATGTCAGAAAATTTGCTGTGCAGGCCACAGTGGCAGAATTGTGAGAGGTTTGCTTACTGAAGGGTTGGAAGTTGGGGTACCAGCATTTGTCCTATGTAAATAAGTGCACTGTAAATTTGAAAGATAAATAGACTAATTTTCTCGCTGGTCATTCATATGCACCGTGGAGGGTTGCGGAGCAATTAGAGTTGATTGTCGTCAGTTTTCTCAGGATTACTTACTAGTTATTGATTGTACTGGGTAGTGAAGGTGACATCATGTGTGGGACTTTTAGAGAATTGGATTTGGTTAAACACTGACTCTTTGAGGGTTTTGATGCAGCCACCAATGGGACAGTGAAAGTTTTAATACAATTATTGGCATTCGTGATCTGTTAGATGTTCTCATCGAATCTGAGGACAAAATCTGGGGTGGTAGTGCTTCGTCAGGTATGCTGGGCTTTGGTGTTGCATCAGCCGGTGTGAAAGAAAGATTTTATGGGACACGTCAGTCTGCTTGTTTTGATAGAATGGGCAGGATGTGGAGAAGCAGGGAAATTGAAAAGAAAACAAAGGCAAGAATATATGAGACAATTATACAACCCATTTTTCGATATGGATGAGAATGTCAGACAATGAGAAACTGAGATAAAAAAGAATCTTCACAACAGAGACATGCTGGTTATGAAATATTGCAGCTATCTCAGGACTACAAAAATTAGAAATGATGAAATACGACAGTTCTTGGATATGCAGGCAACTCTGTTACAAAGTCATCCAGCGAAGACCCCAAAGGTTTGGTCATGTGGAAATAATGACATCTGACTGAATCCCATGCAATGTGCTGCATACAAGATGTGAAAGAAATACATACAAAGGAACATCATGACTCACTGGATAGATGATTTAAATGAAGGCTTAACAAGACTTGGACTAAACTTGGGAACATCACTTAATTTGATAAATGATTGAAAAAAGTAGGGATCATTTATTTGCACTCATCGCCTCAAAACAGCAGGTATTAGAAACAGATGATGATGGTGCTGAAGATAGAATTGATTGAGAGTCACTGCTTTGGAGATTAGAGTATCTTCTCTGTTATGAAATGTAACATCACAGCTTCAATAGAATTGTTATCTGCATCTGATCACAAGGGCCTCACCATTGTTCTTTATTATCTTTAGACATGAAAGTTTGATGAAAAAATGACTTCAGACTTATGTAATTCATTCAAATGTTGGTATTTGCTGCTCATTTTTGTCTGGCATGTTTTTCGTGCTGTTTCCAAAATACAAGTGTTTGCTAAATTTCATTGAATAGATGTGTGGTAGCGTTGAGATTCTGTCTCGCATTGTACCTTTACATCGTTTATTAGAGATTCACTTTCAATCAGTGTTCGTAGTAACGCGAGCGAGATTCGGAGCAAGGACTTAGTCTGCGACGAACTTTAGACTACTCTACCCATAACGATTACTGTCGCGCCAGAAGACGCTAGTCTATCTTCTCTACATTCTGCTACGACCTTTCTGCATGACGTCTGAACTCCGACTCCTTCTCGATGTGCGAATCTCTCCTCCTGACGAGACTCACGTGCAGTTCTCCTAGTCTGCACCTTGATCTTGGTCAAACGGCCGAGCAGTCCTCCTCTTCTGGTCTTCTCTGCGGATTGACTGACTGATCCCTGTGTGCAGTCTGCGAGCTCTTTTCTACCTGAATCCTCTGAACTCTGGGCGCATTCCTTCTGGGCCGGTCAGTACCCAAGACCCGAGCTGACATCAGCTTTCGTGTGCCTTTTGGTTCTGATTCTCCGAAGTCAATTGTGTACCTGTGGACAACCATCTGGCTATCACGTGGACCTCTCGTGCTTAGTTGTAAAGCCCCCTGACGTACCTGGAGATTGCTACCTGTGGATTGATCAGCTTACTCCAGCAGAATCCTTTTGACTAAGCTATACTCCTGCATTCCATAGCTCACATGCATTGCTACCAACAATAGCCCTTCCACACAGTGTAACTTGCGGCCCGTCCGTTTCTAAGAATCTGACCTCTGTAGCTTAGGGCTACTGGCTAGCTGTCTTGCTGCTCTGAACTAAGGTCCTAATAAATCATTCGCCTCACTGCCTACGCACTGGCCAGCAACGACTACTGAGTAAGTCTGGTAATCTACTGACGACTACTACTACTTTACTTACAAATATACCTAAATTAGCGCGGTTATAGATGCATCATAAGTTATATAAGATAATTCTGTGCCATTACGTCCTTAATTTGATGGTCATGATGTTCAACTGACAATAAATATCTCATTAACAGTTTGGAATATTTGTAAAATGATACAACATCTTAAACTGAATTGAATGATCTCTTTAATTAAATCAGAATATGAGAATTTGAAAAATTCGACTTAAGACTCATCAGAACCAGTCACATACGTTGAACGTGCTTTTGTAATCTCCACTATATGCCACTGGCTGTTTGCCAAAGCTGCTATTACCCTGACACGTGAATTCATATGGATGGACCATCCCATTCATGCGAGTCTCACCCTTTTTTATGTTAGCCGGCTTCAGTCTGTCTTAAACGCTGCAGCATTTGTGAAGATATTATTATAGTTTCATTTATTTTGAATGATTCAGGATCCAGAGTTTGTAAATAAAGAAATTGTCAACTTCAGTTTGGTAGAAGAAGTTCTGTATTTTGAATGGAACTGTGTTGTGCATTTGTTGCAGTTGCTTATCGCGTTCCTCGTAATCGACTGAGATTGATTTGGAGTAATATCAGTCCATTGCGAATTCTACATGTAATCAGTCACATGACTTGCAGTGGAGTTATGACTTGGTTTGCTACTAAGATTGTTGGTGGGCATTACTTGAGTCTGGTTCAGCCAAGCACTGAAAATACGTAAGGATTATTTATTGGCAATGAATTTTAGCCAGTTAAAAATGTTGGACCCTAAGTAGAGTTGTTCATATCTGAGCAATATGTTTGCTTTTTATTCATATTTTGTAAATTGTGTCTAATGGAGTCAGTGTAGCCAATGCGCCAGATTCTTCATCCAGCTGATCGACTTGTTACGTGTTAACAAATGCATTATTTACTTACTTTATATACTTACTTACTTGAAGTTAAGCAGAATGATAATTTGTGACACAATAGCATCTTCCCCTCCATCAGCACTACTGTGTGTATATATATTCTGTCCATCTGGCATTCTCCATCTTGCACAATATCCACCCTGCCAGCTTCAGATAACCTTTTCTCATAGTCCATTTTTCACATCCATTAACACTTAGATAAACATTGACAAAATAAATAATACCTGCTGTCAGCTGGATACATAATTCCCATACACGTGAAGCCAGCCTGAAACCCAGCCTCAAAATTTGAACTTGTAGTATTCCTTCCAAACATTGTCAGAAGTGTAGTCTGAAAAGAATAGATATATTTTGTAGCTTTTCTCTTTACATTCCATTTGTCAGTCTATTTTTAACAAAAGTTTTAAGGTCCAAAACTAGACCACTCTAAAATTTTGAGTAATTTCTATGTTTGAGGCATTTCTTAAAGAAAAAAAGAATTTGAGCTTCACAGTTGGGTAGCTTTGAAAATGTTCTTAATGGACTCTCTGAAGGCTATAATTGATTTAATTGATCTAAGCAGTAGGCCTATGCATTGAACATAAGAGACAAATGTTGGATTACATCAGTGTTGTTAATCATCTTGGACTTTCTAATTAAGGCCAGTGTTGTTAATTGTGATTGTTGGTCTCTAGAATTAATGTCATTATTTGTTAGCATTAGTGTTACAAAATTAAGACCTTCCTTACATGTTGTTAATGTTTTAATCATTCATTTTAAAATTGTTGTTTAAATTTCTTCTCAGAAGCTCCTTTCTCTTACAAAGTGTCTCCTAGTCCATCACTATTCTTCTTATTTCATGTTTTGCATATTGTGACTGTTTACTGAATCTTTATGTCAGAAGTTACAAGGTAAGGTGGTATTGTAAAGAAGACTTGAGTACAATACCATTTGGATAGCTTGTTTGTTGTTTCATTTATCAAAGAGTAATGTAATATGTGCCTGGTGTAAACAACATTATCAGACTAACGCTAATCTCACTGAATCAGTAAACAGATGACTGCACAGCACTGGTAAATGTTGACTTGAGAAGTGCTATGAAAGCCGTTCTTAAGGTTTACTTACCAAGTGAGGTTTTCAATATTGACTTTATGTGTTGTATTTTGCTAGAGATGTCAGCGTTCTGAATGAGTACCATGTTTTCATTGTTCTCCATGGAATTTTCATCGGTGGTGTCTTCTGTATTTCGTTTTTTACATCTGGACAGCACATTCTTCAGTTTCCAATCATTCAGGTTTAATTTTATATAGTTAATTGTTGGAATTTTAAAAAAAGATGAAATTTTTTTATAATTTACTGGTCTTTAAAAATGAAATGAAAACTTTACCTTGGTTCTTGCATGCCTGGTGGCCATAATGCAGCTGTGTCTTTGCTGTTTCTTAAAGTTCGTCACAAAGTTAGAATTTCTGCTAGTGTGGAGAGCACCTCTGATTAGTTTATCTTGAATCAGTGCTACATAAATACATACCAATTACTCTTACAATTATTTATGTTCATATTTCAAACTTTTTGTACCCATTGCAACTTTGAAGCACCTCAAGGTGCAGCTTTATATTGTGCTGTATGTTTATAGTCCATTTTCGCATCCAGTTCTTTCAAAAGCAAACCAGTTTTCTGAAAGTTTAATGTGTCTTTTGACTGGTGAAAACTTGTCCACATTTAGTGAAAGAGACCTTGGCTTATAGTTGATTATAAGATTCTAGATTATCACTCTCTACAAAGTATCCTGAAAATCTAGTTACATCCACCAATAACTTGACTTCTATCAAGTTGACTGTAGGTAGACTTTGGTGAGAAGGAGCATGTATGCAGTGACTGATTGGTTAGTACAGCTGGAGACGTTTGGAGATGGTCCAGTGTGAGTGGCCTCATAAATCTTTTCATAAAACTTTCCACCACTGGGGTGTCAAAATTTTGATAAAATGGGGCCCGGATGCAGGTACTCGACTACCATAACTGTTGAACAGTTGTCCAACAGGCTGCGTGTAAGTCATTAGCCTAAGCTGAATTCAGAGTTAGTTAAGCAGTCACCATACCCAAGAGACCACAATATCTTTTAGCCAACCAATGCATATTACAGCACACTAATTTCTGTTGAGTCCTATAGACTAGCAAAATTGTTATTCTGTAGGCTTCCCCGATTGGTGCTCCACAGAATCACTGCCAAGCTCTTTTGCTGAAGTTGGTTAAAATTTTGATGAGCCTAATGGATTTAATGTTTTTCTCTACAGCAAACAAAGTTTTTCCAGGTCAAGAGTCAGCTATTTTCGCTGCTGCATACCTCTGCTAGGCGTACTTTCAAAAACCTGAAGTATTTCTACATCATCTATTACTTATTTTGTGGTGAGTATCTGAATAATAAAATACTGAGTTCTGATTGGCTGTTTGCATTATAAGGCTTCCTTTTGGTAATTTATTATTTTTTATGAGGTCAGAAACTGATCTGAATTCAGGTTTGTTAAAATTTTAATTTGGGTGGTAGTAACATACCAATAACTTAACCAGACATTTGTTTGAGAAGTGCTGGATTCTAGACATATTGACATGTGGTCATTCTAGTGAGATGTTGTAATGATTAATGTAAACAGGTAGATTATTCAAAATGGCTTGTGCTGAATTACTGAATTTCCTGGGTATAATGATCCTGGGTACGTGTTAAAAGACCTTTTGATTACATGGAACTTTTGAGTACATGTGATAGAACAGGAAAGATGTTATTCAAGAAAAGCTGAAAATAGAAACTGGAGATTAGGTTATGGTTTATTTCTCATGAAGCATGTGAGGTTGTAACTTGACTGAGAACTTAATATTGGACATGAGTTTTAACATGTCTGTTATAAAGGTTAATTTTCATGTTACAGCCTCTACTGTCCGGTCATGGTCTTCACGTGGCACACAGTCGTCTCAAAACAGTGACAACAGGTACTAATGGTAGAATGTCATGGTTCAGTGATTACATTCAAATACACCTTATCATCCTGGATGTTTTGTTAAGAGGCTTTTCAGTTTCACGTCCAAAGGAGACTTTTGTCTTCTCACATCCAATATAAAAGCCATGCTTTCTTACTTTAGTCAATAACAAGATCATAAAAAGGTTTGGTCTGATTTGGAAATGTGGCAGAAAGTGGTGAAGGTTAATCTAAAAAAGGCCATCCCACTAAAGTAAACCTTAAAACCTGGAATTAAAGCCAAAGGAATTATTTCAAGCTTAAGCCCAGATGACGAACAATTACACTGGCCAACAGAAAAAAATTTTTTTCTTGTTGCCTTCGGTTTTAGACCTGTTCTTGGGGTAATTTTGGGCGCTGATTCAGAAAATGTCATTGGATTGAGTGCATCAGGTCTAGTTTCTGAGATATCGTCGATTTTGTAAAGAAAACCCAGTCCACTCTTTAAACGATGTCTTTGGCAAAACTAAAATGTCATAATAAGCTTTATTTATGGCTAATTATAATTCTTGCTGATTCATATAATGCCTACATCCTTATAATGTAAAATCAGCATATCTTGCCGCGTGCTGAGATATTGCTGATTCAACGAAATAACTATTCCGTAGCCTACAGCTTACTCAGCACTAAATTCATGGCCTCATTTAGAATTTATTTGTGCTTATACAGCGTTTCATGGTTTTGAACTATGTAAATAGATTATGCTGAAGTCAGCATTTATAGCCTATATAAACCGCCTCCTGAAAGGTAGAGCAGCCGCAGTCGTCTTAGGGCATATTAAGAGTTGGTCGCAAGAACAATCTGTGAATGTGAGCATTAAATAACTACATGTTCTTACTATTTTTTAGGTTAGTCATTTAATTCCTCAGATGCGAACATCCTTAAGGTTATGGCTACTTCCAGACGGAGCTGCATTAACCATCCAGACATATTCTGCTAGATTTGTGGGGAATACACACTAAAAGCAAACAGGAAACCGATTTCTGAGTTTGTAAAAAGAGCATATGTAGGCTATTTTGGTGTCAAACTTGGAGATCAAGATAAGCAATGGGCTCCTCATACAGTATGCAAAACTTGTATTGAACAATTGCGCCACTGGACAATTGGAAAGAGAAGCTGCCTGAAATTTGGTGTACCGATGGTTTGGAGGGAACAGATAAACCACTTCGACGACTGTTACTTTTGTATGGTTAATATCATAGGCATCAATCGAAATAATCGTCACAAGTTGTCTTACCCTGATATACCTTCAGCCAGGAGACCTGTTCCGCATTCGGATATTGTACCAGTTCCACCTTTTCGCGAACTACCTCAGCTCTCAGACGATGACACTTGCATGTCCAATATCGGACAAGATGACGAAAGTGAAGAAAGTGGGGGCAGTGACAGTGATTTCCAATCAACTTCACACAGTGAACGTTTTGACCAAAAAGAGTTGAGTGATCTGATCAGGGACTTAAATCTTTCCAAAGAGTCCTCTGAATTGCTTGCGTCCAGACTAAAGGAAAAGAATGCACTTCAGCCTGGAACGAAAATTACAATTTATAGAAACAGAGAAAAGGATTTGCTGCCATTCTTTACCGAAGACAACAACCTAGTATTCTGTAATGACATCAGCAACTTATTGAAGAAAATTGGTCTGTCGGATTACAGCCCAGATGAGTGGCGTCTTTTTATCGACAGTTCAAAACGTAGTCTGAAATGTGTGCTTTTAAATAACGGCAACAAATTTGGTTCTATTCCAATCGGTCACTCCACCAGGATGAAAGAAGAGTACAATGCCATCTCTTTAGTACTGGAAAAGATAAAATACAAAGAACATCAATGGGTAATTTGTGTAGACTTGAAGATGGTAAATTTCCTCCTTGGTCAACAAAGTGGCTACACAAAGTATCCCTGCTTTTTGTGTCTTTGGGACAGTAGAGCCAAGCATGAACATTGGACAAGAAAAGATTGGCCTTCGAGGAAAGACATGGTGGTTGGAGCTCAAAATGTAATCAAGGAATCTTTGGTGGCACGAGATAGGATCATACTGCCACCACTACATATAAAGCTAGGCCTGATGAAACAATTTGTCAGGGCTTTGAATAAAGAAGGTTCATGCTTCAAATACATAGTACACAAGTTACCAGGAATTACAATGGAAAAATTGAAGGCTGGAATCTTCGATGGTCCACAGATCAGGCAACTTATGAATGACCCACTTTTCATACCATCAATGAATGAAATCGAATCTTGTGCCTGGTCTTCCTTTGTTCTTGTAACTAAAAATTTTCTTGGCAACAAGAAGGCAGACAATTATGCACAACTAGTAGAGGATATGCTTCTTCATTTCAACAAGCTTGGCTGCAACATGAGCATTAAAGTCCATTATCTCCACAGTCACTTAGATCGCTTTCCAGAGAATCTTGGTGACTTCAGCGAAGAGCAAGGTGAAAGATTTCACCAAGACATCAAAACAATGGAAAATCGATATCAAGGAAGATGGGATGCACACATGATGGCAGACTATTGCTGGAATATTATGCGCGATTGTTCCGGCAGATGCCACACTCGGAAATCGTACAAAAGGAGCTTCTTCGGTGTCGAATGACTTGAAATTTTTATAACAAACTTGTTCTGTTTGGTATCATATAAGTACAGTTTCAGGTACTACCATTTTCTTTTAAGTATTTGTATTATTATGTTTATTTAGTGTATCACATGATAAATTGAGCACTACATAATTATAGCTATAGCCTTATGTTTTATGGGCGAGCAGAGGCAAGGACTGGTATATGGCATAATGTTCTATATCTCGAAAACTAGACCTGCTGGGAGAAAACTGGTGCCTTTTCTGGAATCAGCAGGTCAAATATACCCAAAAACAGTTCTAACATTTGAGGCAACAAATTATGTGTTGGCCAGTGTTATGCAGTAAAACATCCTATAAATTTTGACCTTGTGGCATCTTGGTCAGTTGTTGACTGACAGACTTGAAGTAAACATAATTTTTTAAACATTTTATCTCCTTTTCCCATCCATTTTTCCAGTTTTTCAGACAAAGGTTTTGGGGTGTGCTAAGTTGTCCCAAACTATACCTGAACCAAATTTTGTACTTTTTTATGTTCAAGCCCATCTATAGAAAGATTTAAAGCAATTTCTTGATTTTAAGTGACTTCGTGTCACATGTGCAGATTAATGCCAGACAAAACCCCAAAGAAATTTTATTTACCTGCCTGCTGTGCACCTGACCTACTTTGCTCAGCAAACAGATTGGTCTGATCAGCTAGCACATCAGGAAAACTGTCATCTAAAAACTGATAGAGTCGAAAAGTGGAACAGTTAGGGGAGAGACAGGAAAATCTGATACCTCTTTAATCTAATCTATCCTGCTTAAATTATCAGCACCAATTCCACCTGATCCATGTTCTGACAGCACGTGATGTTCTGCAGCCAAAGCCGCTTCACTTTCATCACTTGATCCATCAGACAGGTTTTAATTGTCAGATGTATTAAAACTGCCATCATCAAACTTTAATTCGTCAAGCATGAAGTCACCAAAATTCGTGGTCTTCTGACTACTCCTGGACACCTTGGTTCATTTAAATATGTGATCTATATGTCTGATTTGATTTGTTGATTTTATATGTTTTTGTCCCAATTAAAAAAATATTCTCCACTTAATTCCATGCTCATTCTGGTTTTCAAGGCTCCTTAGCCTGTCTATGGTTTTCAGGGCTGTGGTGGCTGATGGAAAATGTCTTCTGACTCAAAAACCAGTCGAATCAGTTGAAATTTTTATACTGGTTTCAAAGCTGTAAATAAATAAATGATGGATGGCAGAGGGATCAGAGGTAGACCAAAGAGAGAATGACTGGATGAGGTCATAGATTGGTGGGGTACGATTGTGCGCAGGTTGAGTCTATTGGCACAGGACAGAGGATGGTAGTGATCTACAGTGAAGCGTGTGAGCGACACCAACAGGTGATGAGCCCATGGTCTCAAAGAAGAAGAAGAAGAAGAAGAAAAGAAATAGTGTCAGAAATTTTGAAGAAATGGATGTAGGAGGTGCCAGTGGTTGATAGCCTAAACCGGGCTAAGAGACTGAAATTGTTCTGTGTTGCAGCGTCAACGTCTTTGGGTTGGATACAATTGGTGGACTTCTTAGCTTGTCTCTGGCTTTTTATACTTGGTTCTGTGGGACGTTCGTCGACTTTCTTTTGTCAGTTCCAAATCTCCTGTACACGGTCTACCACACAGAGGTATGTTTCTAATAATTATAATCATGTGCAGTATGTGTGTGGTGGTTTGCTGGCCATCTCTTACATTTTACTGTCTGTTGTTGGCTGTATGAATGAATTTTTTTACTGTAGAAAGTCATATGCAGTCTGATATTGAGATTGCAGTGTTCAAACTAAAACTGGAAGAGGCCGGTCGGACAACCAGGACACACTTGGATTCAGACAGTCGAGGCAGACCTTCAGCTGCTTTACCTTGCGCTGCAAACAGCCTGGAGGCGAGCCTAGGACCATGACCGTTGATGGAGAATTGTGGAGAGCCCAGCCCATCCAGCACCCAAAACTGCTCCCCACACCATAATCTGTGATGCCTGCTTCACTGTCGATATGACTTGTGGTGGTTATTTTTTGGTGGTCTCCTCACCGCGTGCAGAAACTGTAAAATTGGGTGAAAATTTTCTCATACAATCACAACACGCTTCCAACAGTCAGCTGTTTGTATGTGTAACATAAAGGCTAAACGATCTTAAACGTTCTGTGGCAACAGCTTAAGTTTTGGTGCAGGATGATATGACTGAGACCAGCACTGAACAATCTTATTTGTGTTGATCTGTTGCTGGCTTTTTTATCTGGAGAGACAGGTAATCTCGATCTGATGATGTGTATACTCAAAGATGCCTTCAGTGTAAACTTGGCAATCTTCACAATCAGTCTGCATCCGCAGTAATGCCGCAGTTCAGTCACCATTTTGAACCTAGCAAGAACACTTGAATGAGCCACCTTCAGCTTCTTTCCAATCTCTCTAAAGGGTATCTTCTGCTTGTATAAGATGACTATCTGTGCACGCTTTTCTGGTGTCAGCTTCTTTTCAATGCACACTAAAACAGTTGAAAATCAGGGGGTCCCTTTTCAGAAGTGATATTAATATTACAGAGTAATTCACATTCCTTCTGTTATCTCACACACATAACACAAATGCTGCAGTTTAAATACTTCAAAAGTGCCATAAAACCGGCACAAGGGTTATGATACTTGAATACCAATCTTTATAGCTTCTTGCCCAAAATGACAGTAATAACAAAATATAAATTTCCAAACTATTTTTCCAACAATTTATCATAATAACAATCTTTTGACAACGCTGATAGCAAAACAAACAGTAAGCCCCACAAATAGTTCAGTATTAGCCCAAGCATCATTAGAACGTTGGAAAATGTGTCCTGAAGTTTATGAATGCAAACTTTTGACTATGATTGTATGTTTAACCCAATACAGACGTGTAGGTAGTGATTGGTAGTATAGGTGTCACAACGAGATGGTAGTAATTGGTAGTGGGCATGTACTATTATCTAGACCACTCTCAGCCTATCGCAGATGTTATATTTTTGAAACCTTACATCAATTAGGCCAAGATATTATAATTAAGCACAGAAATAAGTGGAAGATATTTTTAGGATTCGGTCATAAACATGAAAATCGACCAATCAAATCGGACATTTAAATCACGAATTTAAATAATCCAAAATGACGGCGTGTTGTTGTTGTGGCCTTACTGACGACGAAATTCGGCAAATTCTTGATGAATTTGCATCAGATGATGACAGTTTTGACTCATCTGACAATAAAAACCTGCCTTTTGCTACCAGTGAAGAAGATAAAGTGGTTTTGGCTAAAGAACATGCTGACATTGACTCCGAATTAGACGGCTACGGATACATGCTAGCGGACCGTCAAACTGGGTCAGGCGGATGACTTGGGCGAGATAGACAGGACTGAACAAGTAGCAGATTTTCCCATTTGACCCATAACTGTTCCATTTACAAGCGTCTGTGGCGGACCAGCCCCTGATGCACCATTTTTGAAATTTTTCTAACTGCTTTTGGATAAGCTTTTTTGATGTGCTAGTTGAACAGACCAGGCCTGCATGGTGAGCAGAGTAGGTCAAATGCACAGAAGGCAGGTAAAATAAGAAGACAGAATAAAATGGAACCCTACTTCTCCTCTAGCATCTTATGTTTAGAGAACAAGATCAAGAATCCCAAAGGCTCCCCAAGAAGACTCGATATGAATGTGAAGCATGTAAAGTTGCTTTGTGCAAAGTTTTATGCTTCCACATTTGCAATGAGCAAAATCAGATAGTGGTTCTGTGGAGTGTGAGGAAGGTAAGCAATATAGCACATCGATATAACTGTTGAAATTTCCATTCTAAATTGTCGTCTTAGAACTGTTCAGTCCAGTCTATCGAGAAAGAGGAGTCGATTCATGAGGCTTCATCCGTCTTCAAGATGACCATCCAGTGCACTCAGGCATTCATAAAAATGGCCCTTTTGAGAGCTGCCAAATATTTGAAAAGGAAACAAACGTCAGTGTGTTTGCCTCTCTGTGTGCCTGGCTTGTTGTAATGTTACTGCTGTCCTGTTGGTGTGCATGCTGCAGTGTTTTTGATGTTGTGGTTGTATTACTATGTATGTGTTTGGGGGGTGATGGGGTGAGTAGGCAACTTTGAGTGCCCCAAAATTTTTCTATCAAAAACTGGACAGCAGGATTGAAAGAGTGGGTAAAAAGCTAAAGAATGATGTTAACCTCAAGTCTGTATGCCAAAAATTACCAAGATCTGATAAGTTAAAAATTTCTTACTTTTTAGGCATTTCTTGTTACTCCTCTGGTACGACTACTGTCTGCATGCTAAAAATATTATATCGCCTTCATTTATGAAAATATTTTCAAGCTTTTTGGGAGGTTTTGTCTGATATTAATTGCTGCACAGTTCATGTGCTGACACTACATGAGTTGTCACTGAAAATGTTTTCTATAGGGGTTTGAACATGAAAAAAGTTTTCAAGTGGGGTGGGTACAGTTTGGGGCAACTATGGGTACCTCCAAAAACATTTTTCTCAAAAACTGGAAGATGGTTTGAAAGAGGAAATAAAATGCTAAAGAATGATGTTAACCTCAAGTCTGTATGTCAAAGAATGACCAAGATCTGATAAGTTAGAAATTTCTTACTTTTCAGGAGTTTTCTTATATTTCCTTCAATTTGTACGACTTCATCTTACATACTAAAAATACTGTATCTCCTTCATTTATGAAAATATTTTCAAAATTCTTGTGAGGTTTTGTTTGGTATTGATTTCTGCACGATTTTTGTGCTGACACTACATATGTTGTCTCTGAAAATATTTTTCCATAGGAGCCTGAACATAAAAAGTTTTAAACATGGGGTGGGGTACGGTTTGGGGCAACTTTGGGTACCCCAAAAATTTTTGTATCAAAGACTAGATGGATGAATGGGAAGAGGAGATAAAATGTTAAGATTGATGGTAACCTCATGTCTGTAGGTCAAGAACTAACTGAGATACAACAAGTTGAAAACTATTTAATTAATAGGCGTTTTCCGGTAAAATCGCTTGTCGTCAGGGCCTAGGCGGAAAAATTTCTGTCGTCGGTTAAGGGTTAAGGGCTGTCTTTTTTCTGATGATAATAATTAGTAACTTCTAATTAGACACCAGTGTCTAATGCACAAGACATTAACTTGATAAGCCACTACTTTCAATATATGCACCAAGTTTGGCTGAGTAAAATTGAGAGCATTTGAGCATTTGTGTTTAATGAGTACATTTCAGGATTTCTGTTCCACTTGCACCTCTAGGGAGCGCAGCTATCAAACGAGTTCACCTACCGTACACTGTCAGTGATAAGATCAAATGGTGAGGGAGAGGACTGGCAACACGTCCTCAGGTGCTGAGACTAAGAAGACGAGGTCGCTAACAATTCATGCCCATGGCTGCCTCTTGGAGTCGGCTCAGTGGACTGCTTTTCTTTTTCTTCTAAGAAGAAATAAAATATTTAGCTTGTGCCTTTTGTGGCTGATCTTAGAGCCATTCATATGGCATCTGAGGTGATCCGAAAATTAAGTCCACACTAAGGATATGATCTTTTGGTAGTTTGCACTAGGGGCACGATGCTTTGGCCACTGTGTCTGGAGTTTGAATTCTGGTACGTCACATGACAGACAATTCAAGCATGCAACCCACATGGAAAGTTTATCTTTTTGTTGAATTGCTGTTGTCGTGTTTCTGCGTCAGCCAAAATGTCCAACTCAGTTCAGTACCTCTGAGGACTGCAGTTGGAATTGGCACATAGTAAATGAGCACTCATGTTTAACTGCATTGCTGGAGTTGTTTGAATTGCCAAGGTCTTGTTTCTTTTGTCTGTTGATGACAGCCTTATGAATTTCCCATTGAATCGACCTTTGACCTTGGTCAGGATAAATGCTTGCACCAAGCACTCGGCTGCCGCAATCATCCACTACTCCAGGTAACATTCTGTTCTAGTTATCTGTGCATTGTTTCGCTTGCCGACACTTTTTGTTCTTATTGACTTTCAGCATCATTTACGCTAGCGTAGGCAGTGCTTTTTGAGGTATTTAAAAGGTGCTACATCAAATGTCTGGATAACTAACTAACTAACATCCATGGTATATGACAGCGTTGTTTTGCTGCATTTCAGGAAACTGCCTTTAAAAACTGTACAACAGAATCTTAAGTATTTAAGTATCATTACAGTTTGGTCTTAGTGTGTAAAACGTTATTGTTCTTTGGCTTTTATTCCTAAAATTCCGTGTTGCCTGAATCTAACGACAAAAGAGGCAGAATGGTTGATGGCAAGAGATATATCTGTGTGAGGATGTATGACTGTGTGGTTTCATATGTACACCCTCATGCCATTGTACATGCATGATTTCTGTTTATATTTATGTGGTTTTAATTTAAGTATCTGGCTTGCCTGGACCTGAGTCGTCTGGCAAAGTATTCGAAGCCAAGGAGACAGGTCGTCTTTAGCGTGACACCTTTGGGTGGTCATCCTCTCAATTGGACGAATATTTCAACTACGTGCCTTGTCCAGTTGAAAGATTTTGTTGACAGGATAGTTGCATATAACGATTGTCCAAGTGGACAGATGGCTGTTCTCCGACCCCCAGGCATCGTCAACCCTATCAAACCAAGACCTCTGCCTTTTGGTATGTTTGATTGGTCACTGATATTTACTTAAATAGGTATATTTGTTAGCTGTGTTTCTGCTGTTGGCCGTGTTGATACCTGTTAGACTGAATAAATACAAGACTGCATATTAGTTGCTTGAAATCTGAGTCTGTATCAGATCATTTAATGTAGAAATACGAGAAGACAACAGATTGATGGATTGGTTGTCAGATTATTTGTACAGTAGTTTGCTTTCAACCGTGTGGTTGCTGACCTCATAATGCTAACTTACTTTTCAACCAGCCATGTTGCAATGTGTGTTTAGACAACTTGGCTGATCTATTTCCACCGTCATCAAGTAATCAAGAAACTCAACATATCTGTGATGTTAGATATACTGTTTCAGTTTTAACATGAAGTAATGCTTATACAAGTTACTGCTTATCTAATCTTAGCATTGATGGTGGTAGGACTTGTTTTGCTGAGGAGGGATACTCGTTCGCCTGTTGGTGTCATGGCTGATTGCTTATGCATTGGACTTTGCATCTGGGGTTTAAGTATAGGTGCGTTACATGAGAAGTCAGTTGGCTGTTGAGCCATCTAATCTTTAAGCGGAGTTCCTGCTGTGCTTCAGCCTAAAGATCCGTAGAATAGATCTCCTCTCAGGTCTATTTCTTTTTCAAAAATAAATAAATCAGTAGATCTCTTGTCTTACAGAGATTTTGGTTTTGTGTAGATCCAAATACCACTGCAACTCGTGTTTTGGTACCAAAAGACAACCTGATACACCGAGTTACAGCTTTATTGTCACCGTGTGTGACAAATGGAAGTTTACCTGTGCAAGACCCAAGTCCTCCGTATCAGACAGTTTTCACTCAGGTGACAGTTATTACTGCTTTGTTTCTTTAAACTGTTCTCATCTGTTTCAGTTACCTGCATTTTATTTGGTGGAATCTGATTATTCATACTTTTGTTTGTAACCCATTACTTTTCAATGGTTCACTGGTAATTTCCTCCGTAGGCATTGTTTCGTGATTTGTTTTAAAATGGTACATTCTCAACTGAGCTTTTTCAAAGGATTGATATCAAGATGTACAATGCAGTCCCATTTACACATGAATCCACTTATCATGCAGTTGCAGCATGCCTCCCAGTGCTACCTGTTTAACATCAACACACGTTAACATGTGATACAGGAACCAGCTGTGTAGAACTGCATGGCAGAATTTTTATAAAGTCAATACACACTGCACTGGCTTCATTCAGTCTCATGGATGTTATTTCAGACAGCCTGTTTCAGCTGTAACAGATGCCTGAATATGCAGCAACAGTTGCTGCCTGCAGCTGGATTTAAGCCCTGCAGAGGGCAGTACAGTTCCAAAGCAGGGAAACTTAATATAATTGTTGTAGATGTCTCCACTCCCCAAACAGATAAAGGGACCATATGTAGTAGCAGCTGTAACTGAGAAATTATGGTCGTTGTGCCCTTGCCTGCCACAGCCAGCCTAGCAAACACCGGCATGAGCTTAGCTGCTGTTTCAGCCGGGTTACAACAGCTGTGTACCCATAGACGTGGCAACTCAGTGCAGAGAATTCACAATTTTAAATAATTTCTAGGAACACGGTACATGTTAATGTAGCCAGCAACATAAATTGTGTGATATTAAATCAGTCACTTTTGCCCATAACAGGACAACAGTTTGGCCTTTCAAAGTTATTGGACAAAATTGTCTGATATCAGGCTACATTTCAAGCGTTTTCACACACAACAGCCTATGTCTTTGAGTTTTCTAGCCACACTAAACCTTAAATAAATCATACACTAGAGTATGTCAGCATGGCCTTAACGCACAGTTCGTTAAGATGTGGTCATGGTGACTTTGCCGCACAACGACTGTGTCTGTAAACAGATCTGCACTGTAGCTGGCCGGTAACATTGCTGGCAGCTGATTCTGTGCAACAATTGTGGTGCTGACTTAAGAACTGTGACAGCATATTAATTGATTAACAAACACTTACTGCATTTTTTAAGGACTGCCTACACTAGCCTGAAGGATTTTAAAGTCATTAAGAACAAAAGTTTTGTTATAAAGCAAGTAATGCCCTGATAACTAGAAGAGTCACGAAGGTGGGCCATTGTGCACACACTGGGCACATAGAGAGTTAACAGTTGACATAATATTTAGAGTATCTGGACTGAGTTGTGTCAGAGATGACACATGATGATGGGTAGTGATGTCTGTGATGCACAGTAACACCACTGTTCAGCAGTACCTCGTAAATGGTAGAAGATGGAGCAGGATAGGCATCGCCATCGGTTGCAGAACATACTTTGCCGTGGTTGAGGGTCGATGCCTCTCTGAAGACTCCTGTCCTTTCATGACTAAATCCAAGATCTCCCGGACACAGGTGATACTCCGCAAGTGGATAAAGAGTCTGTAGGTTTAAGGCGTGAATATCTGGTTGAGAAAAAGTGAACCAGTCCACCATCCACAACACTCAACTGTATAATGTTGGAAAGGACACAGTATTGTATGCAGAATCAAAAGATAAAATCTGAGAAGCTGACTTGTAAGTAATAATCCAAACATACAAGAATTACCGAGTATAAGTCGAGAAATTTATGTCTATTTCAGGGCGCCGAAAAAGGACTTCGACTTATACTCTAGAGACAAAATAGACGGAAGATTTTCGGACCGAATATTCAACATTACGAAAATGGCCTTAAAAATAAACGCTCATTTTATTTTAGTTGTCTTTGTTTTTATATCGTTTTTCAAGAAAAATCACATTTCAACAAATTACTGACTACATACAGATCAAAACAAAATATTCTTCTCTTATAACAATGTTATTATATACCGGTACTTCTACAATATATTTCATGCATTGAAAACGATGTCCTTTATTATCGCTTGCTGAGACCTCCGCCAAAAGAAATCAAATATCATGGATACGTGCAGTAATGTCGAGCAAGAGCAAGACCTAAAACATTGCTGTAGAGATGTGTGCAAAACGAGGGAGTCGGGCTGTGAGCCTAGCTGATAAACCGTTTGAAAGGGGAAAGTCGCTGCATATTACGTACGCAATGAGGGGGAGAGGACGATCGGATTTAGGCGATTTTGCGTACGGGTGCGTATGGCGAGGGGGGTCTCGACAAAATGTGTACGTACGCAAAATAAATTTCCACATTAGCCTATTTATAACACTGTATTATCCTATAGTCGTCCGATGGAATTTATTACATTATATAAAAGCACAGATCTATAGCAAGATTTGACAGAACCCCGAAAAATTAATGGAATGCAGGTCAGAAAATTCGCCCTCACATCACTGCCAATGCCATCTGGATGTCGTCTTTGGCCAGTCAGGCACCACTTATTACGGGTGTAAGCCGACCCGCTAAATTAGTTCCTTCAGTTACAAAACCATATACATGTACCTTATGTACATATGGTTTTGTAAATATGGAATGGATACATATATACCCATATTCGTATAGTCGCCCTTTATAATTATATTCCCCACAGTCTCTGCATGCTAGCCGAAGAAACCTCCCTCTGTTAAATATATGATGGGTATGAAAATATAATTTTCTTTGCATACGTAATGTGTGGACCGGCCTATATTATGAGGTTGTATATATGGGTTCGACTTATATTCGAGCCGTCGATTCTGGACGCTTTTTTTCTCAAAAAAGTACACTTCAACTTATACTTGAATCGACTTATACTTGGGGATATACGGTAAGCAAAATCCATGTTGAGATGAACAATCTACCGAAATGGCAGAATCGCCGAAACATGCGGAATCCTCAGTGTGTTGCTTCCAGATAATGAGCTTTACAAGGAGGACAATTAGTGAATTTGTGAAGAACAGACTTCAGTATTTTTGAACCAGGGAAGGATAAGTGTTAAGTGTACTGCATTTGCCATTTGAATGATTGATGTCAGTATTAAGCCCATTGGTGTACAGAAGCGTTTGTCTTTTACAGTGTTTTGCCAGGTTGTCTGAGATTGTGAAGACTCATCCTTTTGTCACGTACTTTGTGGCTGACCGACCAGAATTACTCAGTCTCAGATTGTTCAGCAAAAGCCAGAAGTACATCTGGATGATAAGTGGTATGTGCAAGGCCCTAAGTGGTGATGGCACTGATGGTGATAACAGAAATCTGCTTTTGGACTGACTTACCGAGTGCTTAATGTTGATTTGACTTTATAGATGATGAGAGTTTCAAATTTTAGATAAATTCATTCAGTGAGACAAATTCTTTATTGTAACACGCATTCTGTAGTGCTAATTTTTGAATTAGCCTTAGCATGCAAAGAGAATCAAATCAGTTTGTGTTTTAATGCACTTTGTACCTGATGGACGTTCTCCATCATTTCTGTCTGCTCTCATTTTGAATGGCAAGCTTCTACTTTGTAGCTTTGTTGGGTGGTGACTGTTACAAGCTCTGGCATTGCTGAGGATGAACTTTGGTGAATGCAACTTCTCGTGTGCATGCCCAATTGCTTGGAACTCTTTACTAGCAGGAAACGAACCACCAGAGATGTGTCTGTGTTGTGTAAATAAATGTTGGACAGTCAGAATTTTGGTCAACCATGGAGGGACCAAACGTAGTCATCTTATTTCAAGGCAGGCAATTTCATTGTTCCAGATGGTATTTTTAGGTTTATCGCATCTGGCCTCTGCATCCTACACTGAAGATACGTATGGAGTGGTGCAGCAAATACTACCAGAAATATTGACCATTTTATTCAGTCTTCGTGAGGTAAGTCTTTATGAAGTAGAGTTCTGGGCAGAAAATGTATGAATTAGAGTGAAAAGACCAGATGTGGTAAAAGAGAACAGCTTTTATCTGTGGGTGAAAAGTGTATCTAGCATCCCTCTTTAAAAGGACTTGCAGATTAAGAGGGAGCCCATGCCACATAGAGGGCCCAGCCATAGAGAAGGCACGACGCTGCATTGTTGTAGTGGGTGCAAAAAGAACAACAATTTCGTCTCGGGTCGTGGAACAAAAATTTCCAAGTCCAGTGAAACTGGAAACGGCAACTTAGCTCACGTTATCTCAACTTAGCTTAGAAAGGCACATCCCCAACTGACATTGCCAGACCCACACCAAAATCGTAAATTTGATATGCTGTGAAACCGGAAGACAATGAAGTACATCATGCACATAATTCTACACACAGTCAAACTTGGAAATGCCACCAGCGAGCCTTGCAGCTCCACGAAGCACACGCACAAGCTGCCCAATGCACCCCAAAGGTAGGCCTGCATAGATGGCACTATGGTAGTCGATCCTGCTGCTAATGAAAGCATGGACAAGGGTAATTGCAGCACTGGATGAAATTAAACGAGATAACAGGAACCCTTTATTTTTTTGCTTGTCTTTGTACAAAACCAACAGTTGCTCCTCCAACTGCAACATCATGTGTTGAAGATACGATGAGAATATGACGATATTCCCATGTGGGATCTATAAGTCCTACTTATGGGCCCATATCATTTATGGGCCCATATATAGGACATAATGGAGCCCATATGGGAATGTTGTTATATATTCACCATATCTTCAACATATGACATTGCTGTTGGGGTCTGTTCTAACCCCTGAATGCAAATGTGTGGGTGAGTGGATATTTCTATTCTGCATATGACTGAAACTAAGCTAAGAAATTTGTTCCAGAAAACAGATGGACTGGCTCATGGTAAGGTCATGTTAAAAGCTGACAGATTGTATGATGCTTGTAATAGAGCATGTGCATTAGTGTGCATCAGTCATGTTGATAAAGATACATTCCTGTCCTCAAGGATGCTCATATCTTCGGCAGAATGTGTAAGTGAAAATTTACTAAATGCATGTAAGATATATTATGCTAGATATCCAACAAGTCTTTTCAAAGAAAATAATGAGAGTAAATTTATTTTAATAAGCATAGTTTTTGGTGATCACTTCTAAGTTCTGTAACCTTCTTTTGCCTCTGTGGACCTAACGAGCCTTGGATTTTGGCATAGTGCCTTGAGAATTATAACAGTGGTGCTATAGAAGTTTTCAGATTAGATTTGCTTTTTAACTATAGGTCATTTCAAGAAGCTAGTACCAACAGACTTGACGTCATTCTTGCAGCCATTTGGGCATTTAAGAACCTCTCAAAAGTTCTTAATTATGACCATTTATATTGTTCTATTAATGGTTTAATAGCATTGGTATCCATCCCTTCTAGTCAGTAAATTAACTTCTGAGAAGGACTTGCCAGCCTCTTCTTAATTGAAGGACTGTTAGTCAAAGTCCAGTGGAAGATGTTTTGTCCAGCAAACCATGACTTTCTGTGGAAGCCTTTCCCCTTCAAGGTACTGCTACTCATGGAGTTTCTGAAACTCCTTTTCTCTGCATTGTTATGGATTTCTGTAGAAATGGATTTTTTATAGACTGTTGAAGGCTTTGAACATAGGTGCAGTAGGCTTAGAGTAATTGGAATACATGATGTAGGAAACTCACTGTGGACTGAGGTTTTTAACAGTTTTGTCGTTTTGTTGCAGGCCGTGAACCGACATCTGAAACAGTTTCCGGTGCGAAAACATAGCGGAGCAGACTATGTAGCCATTCAGTCTCTTAAGATGGCACTCAAAGAAGCTGTCAAGGAGGCCATCTACCGGATTGTTATAACATTTGACAGCCACCTTAGGTACGTTTCTGCACAAAAGCTAATTAATCTGATAGTCTTTAATAACGCAAATGAATATAGTTACTATAACAATTGTAAGTAAAAAGTTGCAGAACGTTAATGTGGCGTGTAAATACATGCTAATATTGATTCATTTGTTGTTGTTTTACTTTATTTGCATGAAAACACAGACATTCGCCCGTTTCTTTATTGGAAATAGGTAAATTTTGAAATATCATTGTCCTGGTCTGTGGCATTCTTCTGTTCTTTAAATCTGTGGTGATGCAAAGGCACTATATCAGGGGTGCACAACCTTTTTCGGCAAAGGGCCACTAATCAGTTTCTTAAATCTTTCGGGGGCCAAACAAGTGTGACGACTCAGCTTATATCAGATGAATGCACGTCACAATTTCTTAAGAAGACATGTGCAGTAAAACACATATAAAAGTAAACATAAAGAGTTATAGAGAAAGAGGACTCATAGTCCTTCTATACTGCTATAATACTGAGAGTTTTTTCCATGACCACAGTGCGCAAGTCAGTGCAATGAGCATCTGTGCAATGAGCTTAGTGATGTCAGGTTGAATGTTCGTAGTTGACAGACGCAAAACTTCTTCAAGATGGTTGTCAGTTAGTTGATTCCGTGTGCTACTTTTGTTAAGATTCATCTGTGAAAAGGTCTGTTCACAGCGATAGGTGCTTCCAAACATGCTTACATGAACAAGAGCATTGTCTTTCAGTGTAACAAATGTCGCTGGAAGAGACTTGTAAAAGTCTAACAAGGTTTTTTCTCTGAAAGCAGCATGCATTGCATCAGATGACTGGAGATCAGTAAGTTCCAACTGGTAATCTGGTGACACCTCCTCAATTTGGAACAGCAAAGGGATCTGCAAAAACTTGCATCTGGTGTCTGCACTGTTCAAAGTCTTGAAAACGACAGTTGAACGACTGGATCAGAGCCTTCTGCAAACTGCCTAGTTACGTCTTTTGACAGATGTGAAATTCTGCGCTGTATTGTCATGTGGTTCAGGGAAACTGTCTGTAGCTTCTTAGTAGCTTCTGGACACAGCTTTTTCGATGCAGCTATCATACAGTTCGTGACAAAGTCACCCTCAGTGAACCGTCGACCAGATTTCGCTATCATTAATGAAATGTCATAGCTTACTTCACATGATGAATCGAAGTCTCTGCTGATCGCTTGGTGAAAATGTTCTGCTGGTGAACGACGCAGTGACTCAATTTTGGCTGTTCTTTCTTCGCCGACAACGCTATGAAAATCCTTATGCTTTGACTCGTAATGTTGCTTCATATTCCAAATCTTCGCCACTGCTAATGTCGACTGGCAAGGCAGGCAAATGATGTTCCTCTGTTGTTGAACAAAACGGTAATGCTCTGTCCACTCGCCATGAAACTGTCTGTTTTCACTGTCAACTTTTCGCTTGCGACTGTCGGTCATTTCGTATTTATTAAAAAGTTTATTAAACAGATAATTAGTAATCACGCGGTCAGTACAACGGCAACATAAAGTTAAAAAACACGCAAGATGGCGGCGAGAGTTGTGTGATTCCGGCTGAAATTAGAGGTGTGCGCCACAGTTCTTACTTCTGGCTGGAATTAATCCCTCCTAGGAGAGGGGTCAGCCACATGAATCCTTTTCCATTTGTTTCTGTCTTCAGTGTCTTCTTTTTATCTTCTTTTTATCTTCTTATCTTCTGTACACTTAATGTAAGGCCGGCTCTTAAATAGTCTTTTTTCTGTTGGACATCGCGGGCCACATGACGACTCATCGCGGGCCCCATCTGGCCTGTGGGTTGGAAGTTGTGCACCACTGCACTATATGAATAGCAACAGGTGCTTGAGCAGCTCTGTGTTACAACATTGATTCTGCTGGTTACACCTTACTCAAGCATTTTTTCATTCAATTGACTGTTGATGTTTTGGCTCATTATAGATAGTGAATAAGGTCTTTATGATAGATATATTATTAAGTTATTTCCAATAAGACATTAATTTACAGAAATGCAGTTTCAGAGAATATCTGCAGTAAGCTACCTACATGGCCAGCTAATCACAAGACCTATGAATAATTTAATGACCTCCCTCCCACTTGAAGAAGTTCTTTAAAGAAAAGGTTGAAGAAAAGAGCAAAGTGCACGTTCACACATCAGAAAACCAAACTATGGACATTTCATCCAATGGACAGTGAAAGGAGTCGAGTTTCAAAGAAACTCAGTCTCACTCTTTTTAAATGGCGGCCACTCCAGCAGACGTCAATTCACTTGTCGAAAATGTTGATCGATTTCTCGCAATTTTTCGAAGTAACTTTGTAATGACCAGTCGACCGACTTCTAACTTGTTATAGCAATAGTTCCACTGAAAACGACAACTTAACGGATTTAGTTCGACAGCTTTGCATTGCGATAAATGTTCGCCTTCCCTTCAGCCACGTCTTGGGTACAGGTTTCTTTTCACTGTTCGCTTATGACCAAATCTACTCTTTTTCATTCCGTAAGTCTTACAGCTTCCTCTGCTGAAACTATAACATAACTAATCGCACGTTTCACAGTAATTAATTATGCTTAAATTACGGAATCTTGACTTTTAGTCGAGAAATGTGAAGGCAATCCACACGGTCTTATTGTTCCTGTGGCCAACTCAAGACTCTTGATTTCTCAACGTTCTCTCCTCAAATATGCCTCACAGATCGTCTGCCAAAACCATGACGTTGATACTAAACCTAGCAAAGATGTGATCACCTCATCCGGTTCCATGGTAAAATGTCGTTTGTAAAATCTATTGCGTCTTTTGGTTTTGCTGATTCACCATTCATAACATTTCCATTGGACATTTGATTTCCACCGAAAGCTCTCAGTCAAGTCAGCACTAATCCCCATCTAAACTTCTGAACTAAATCTAGCTAACTACCTAAGCTGGCATTTAGTAATATTAAAGTCCTACTTACCCTATAGGTGGCCAGCTAAAATTAAGGTAAAATAGTAATTAATTACTGTAATTAATCTATACACTGAAATGTAACACTAATAAGTACATACATGAAAGCAAAAGAACCCAAATCAAATGCAGATGAAAAGGAAGTTCGCTACAACAAATGATTTTTGTAACCCTCACTTAATAGCCACTGTATCTTTAATTTTATCAGATCTTCCCAGGAGAAGTGCGTATCATTTATAACGAGCCCTAAATGTTTAGGACACAAAATGCATTTTTACAGTTTCAGAAATAAGTAAGCTTACCATAATAAATTTGATGTGCATGATTTGAAATGGTAAAATTCGTTCCTATCCAATCACGCTGTATGTGGCATATGGCTTCATTAGTTGAGCTAAGAATGCAACTTATGATCAGTGGCTTCAATCAAGTGAATCCTGTTTTGCAGTTTATTACATCGTTTGTCGCTGTTTTACAGTACTAGCTCACCTTATTTTGATGCATTGTTGATGTATTACTGAAAGTAAGAACTGATTTATGAAAGAATACTAGCTTATGATAATTTAGTGTTTGCAGAGGAAGGTTCTGCACATGATTTGTAAAATAGAAAACAAATATATTAACTTACACTCTTGAAATAAGTAGTGTCCAGTTTATAAACTGTACATATCTGGAAGTGCTGGACTTGCAGTTAGAGTGACATTCAGAATGATAGTGAATAACAGTCTCTAAATCTGTCACTTTTCATTTGCAGAGTTCATGGTTAATTTTGAAAATCAGAAAACACAACTTATATTTTGTTGCCTAGGATAATTAAACACTGCACAGACTCTAGTGCTACATGGTGTTTGAACTGTACTTCTGCTCATTAATTAGTGTTTTCTTGATTGCAGATTTTAGTTTATTCATGTAGTAGTGTCTAATTCAGGAAGTCATATGTTTTGTTTGACTGTTGACAGCTCTGTTCCACTGAGTGCTGAGTTTTCAAGAAAGCTGGCCATGTTTAGAGACTTCAAAGAATGAACTGATTCAGGAGAAACTTTTTATTGGCTGATGAGTACTTTTGCTAAAAAGCCGACTATGTTTAGTGTGACGCCTTGTGACTGGTTTTGACTAACTGCAACATCCTGAATGCACGTCATGTGTATGCACGAGTGGCTTTCCTATAAGCCGCTACCCTGTGTTACAGAAGTTTTCTAATGTTCAATTTGCAGATGCAGATGCTTCAGATATTAACTCTGTATTACAAATGAGCCATAACTACTTATGTATTCCAGTTGCACAGATAATTGATGATTGGAATGGGTTAATTACCTGTATAGTAAGTGCAGGGAATGTAGCTGTAATTTAAAATTTATAAGGCCCTGGACGAGGCTCAGAACTGCAACAGAGAGGACATATAATCTGGGGTGAACCTGTAGGTAAGATTTTGGTAATGTTACAGTGACTGAATTCTTGGATTGTTTGCTTATGCACAGATGCTTGTTAAGAAATACATTGCCTTTGCATACAAGAATCCATTGTTTTTGTATGATTTGCTGCTTCTGTCATAGTAATTCCCAAAGTGCTATCAATTTGGACTTTATCAACCTAAGATTTTCACTATCTTGCCAAACCTTATCTGTTTGATGCTTTCTTATTTTATAATTATTGTTATCTTACTTATAAATTTCTCATTTGTTTGGAAAGTGATGCAACAAAAGCAAGCTCATCACTCATAGAAATTTTGGGAAAAATATAATAAATTAATGTGACAAGTTCAAAATATAACAAAATTTCTCTTTATTCATGTTGGAGTAATTTTGGTTTAAACGGTGTGATGCAGAGGGAATGTTGGAGGGCATAATAAGAAGAGGAAGACTTTTCAGAGAATGGCCTGATAACACACGGTAGAATGGTGCCAAACAAACATCCAGTAGATTTGAGGATCATCAGCATGGAAATGACATCCTAGCGAATGATTGTCGAGCAGTTTACCTAGTGATGTGATGTATAATGTAAGCAAAAGAAGACCAAGCACAGAACCCTGTGGAATTCCAGTGCACTGAGGCTCATTCAGCATAGAAAAGGTTGGTTAAGTAAGATTAGAACTGAATGCTTGTGGGTCACTTGGTTGAAGCCAGATCTCAGTAAGAGCAGGTATGTGCAAGGAATGCTCACAAAAAATTATGTAGGTCTGCGGCTTTATTTCGAAGGGAACAAATGTTTAATTGACCAATATCCAGACTGAAGTTCCGGATTTATTTCAATATTGCCAGCCAAAAGAATCAACAGGAACAAATACACAGAAACCCCATGACATGCAGGCAAAGATGTTCTTCTACATGAATCTGTGTTCAACCCAGGATGGAAAATATCACTGTGTAACAAATTTTTTGTTTTGTTTTGTTTTTGGGTAGTAAGCATTATTTCCTAATTGCTTATGCCTCAAAAGTATAGAAAATGGCTATTTTTACCCACAAACTTTGCTTTTGTGACCAGGACAGTGACATTCTGAAATTTACCTACTTTACAGAACATTCAAGATAAATTCAGTGCTGAGTAACTTGGAGTAACTGCTAGAACTGTCTAGAACATTTCAGAATACTCTAGAACATCCAAGAACCTTCTGGAACTTTCCAGAAATATAAATAGCAGTGTAAGTACAGTGGTCTTAAGCCCACCAGTTCAGTTTAGTTGTAGCTGCCTAAGTGGACACATCTGAGATGGCATCAAGAGGCTGCAAGCATCTGGTAGATGCATTTTGCTATGTCTGCAGCCAATTTATCAAGACAAGAGCGAAAAAGTACTTGGAGGCATCTGTTAAGATGTGTGAAGCCTACAAGGCATATTTCAGCATGCCTTTCGGGGATCAAGACAAATCCTGGGCACCTCATTTCACCTGCGAGCACTGCAAAAGAAATGCTGGAGGGTAAGATGGAAATTGATACTCGCTTAGATGTCAGCATTTTATGTTTTAAAAGTTTTAAAAGTTTAAATGTTGTAATTTAAATTTCCTCCTCCTCTTCATCTTCTTCACTGCACCTCTGAATGAATGTCCGTTTGCGTGCGTGGATGTGTATGTCTGCTCGTATTTGCCTATCTATGCGTGTCCGGGTGTCAGTATAAGACTTGTATAGGCCAAGACCAAGAAATTGATGGCGCCATCGCTTCAAAGCAATAATAATCTAAAGGAATTCCATTCTTCCATCTACTTACATTTATAGGGCCTTTATATTTATCGCGTTTATAGCGCTATATACAACTTATAATGAACTATATTTAAGCGATGTCAGCCGATCTTATTAAAATATTTTATTAAAGCATTATTATTATTATAAATAAAGAAACTTTTGGAGATGCGTTGAAACCCGTCTTCGTTTGGATGTGGCTTGGAATCCGCGTTTGGAAGTGGGCCAGAAGCAGCCCTTGTCTGGAGATGAGTTTAAACCTGTGGTCGTTTGGAGCTGAGTTTAAACTTGTGGTCGTTTGGAGCCGAGTTTAAACCTGTGGTCGTTTGGAAGTGGGCCAGAATCTGTGGTTGTTTGGAAGTGGGCCAGGATCTGTGGTTGTTTTGGGGGTTGGCCAGGATCTGTGGTCCCTTAGCTACTCACAATCTTACTCTTTTGCTCAATGTAGTGGTAGAGGCCATAGATAATAATTTTCCAACAAGAAATTAATTTAAGAAATGGAGTTTCAAAGAATGTTTAGGCCAACCTATTTATGGCCAGATAATCACTAGGACTATGAATAAATTAATGATCTCTCTCCCACTTGGTTATTTAAAACTCGATAGCTTTCGCTATCCATTGTATAAAACGTCCATAGTTCGGTTTTCTGATGGGTGACCGAGCACTTTGCTCTTTTCTTCGATTGCTTCGAAATGGTATCTTCACCTGCAGACGTTGATTCGCCCGTCGAATTCGTTGTTCGATTGTGCGATTTCTTCGAAATAATCTTGCGATCGTAATCTCGAGATTTCTACAGCGCCCAACGAAAGCTAAGTCACGGGAACCAGCTTACTCACAGGCGATGACCAGTTCACTGACTTTTAACTTGTTTCAGCGATAGTTCCACCGAAAACGACAACCTACACTGGTCAACATGATTTTTGCTGCCTTAATAAATTTTGGTGATTCTAGCAGTGTTCCAGTCGTTGATTTTAAAAATGAACACAGAATTTCTCTGTCACGTGAGGTTGTGTGAAATTGCCGAAAGTTTGCGTCATAATGGTTTCCATTGATAATCGCATATTGGTAGTGTTTCAGTGATAATTTTTGACATACTAATTATGTAAGTGACGTAATGAATCTATTTATTGCGTCACTAACATAATTGGAGGCTCATCATTATGGTAATATTTTCCTGCTTTTCAAACGTTAAAGCATCGTGGCGAGTCCAAAATGTCACGTAAATGCGTCAACAGCCGTGATACGTTTTGTTAATCTGTGGTGAGTTCACTTTGAAATCTCAGTAGAAGACAATGATCCGCTTGTTAAGAAAACGTATGAGCTGTCTTGGATGTAAAGTTGGCGATCAGGATAAGATTTTAGTGGCCACAAATTGCATACATACTGCGCACATAGGCCTAAGATTTACAACAGTGTTGTATTACCAAGAAATTTTTTAGCTGTATGAAATATCGTGTGTGCCATACAACATCGCGTTGTATCGATCATACAAAAGTTTAGCATTACGAAAACCGAACTTAACTAATACTTAACGTCACAAAGAACAACTTTGTGTTGATCATATGACAGTTACGCAATGACGAAGACCAAACTTAACTAGCATCATCGGCTTGTAAACGTAAATAGTCGAAGTCAAAGAGAGTGTAGAATAAGGTCGTACACAAAAACAAGTGAACTCAGCCGACGATACATAGGTCCACACACATAGGCCTACACAGTGTATCAAAGTAAAAATAACGCGTTCATGTAGGCCTACTTAAATAAAAAGTTTAGTACTTTTAACGAAGTATTAAAATCATAAAAATACTTTTAAAGAAGAAAAGTTCCCACTATTGTTCAGTGCTTTTGCTTCGTTAAATTTAAGCTTATAGTTGCGTCTTCGTTACAAAAGTAGCGCTATAATTTGTTAACAAGCCCCTGGCATTTCGTAGTGTCAACAGTGTTTAGTCAAACACACGCTGGCAGAAACGAGCACTTGTACTATGGTCTACATCTGCTTCCACTTGGGCATCGCTAGCTGTCAACCTCAGCGTTGCCGGTTGCTTTTATGCAATACATGGCTAGGGGCCTAATGTGAAAGAGCAAATAGAATCGGTAAGCCATATTAGCAGCATGACATTGATGAATTAAAGCACCGAATGACAGTGGATTTGTAGTAGCCGACTAGTTGTTGGAGTAAATTATCCGTTTGACCTAGGAACATGGGCTGAGTGTATTTGAACTACGCATAGTCTGTATCTGTACAATCCGTGCGTACTCGCATGGACTTCCACTGAACCACCCACAGCAGTGGTTCAAGTCCAGTTTGACTTTTTGGCACAGTCTCTGTAGCAAACTGTAAGAAACAGTTGGCCGTTGAAGAACGGTTAACAGAAAGTGAGACAGAAACAAAAACAGGAGTGACTTGTAGAAGGTCAAGTGACAAATAAAGAACATGACGCGTTAACCGTGTTGGACAACTTCTAACAAATCTGGTTTTCACCTCTGCGATCCTTAAACAAGACTCCCTTTGTAAACCTAATGAAGTAATAACAACCGGTGTTTTCAATTAAGTTTTCAGGCAATGCTTGTTAGATGGGCCAACACCTATCCGCGTGTTGTAAGTCCCACTGGCCTGCGCATTAGGATTAGCGCAGTTGTTCCAATTACGACTTGGAGCAGAAAGTTTGAAATGTGAGGTGCAATCGCACAGCGTCCAGTATTATCGTATCGGTGTTATGTCTAACACAATTAAAGGCCTACTCGTTGCGTTTAAGTGAATTAAACTATAAAAGCAAAACTACTATTGAAATAAAGATTTACGCCTAGTGTAATACAGGTGACATTCTCCGTACTAAGGACTCTGTATTTTTTGCTTTAAAATTATTATTTAGACGAATACTTCTTTACTTTTACTTGATGAGTTGACGAGTACTTTTACGTTTACTAAAGATGCTTAGAGTTAGATTTACTGAACTACTTAAGTACTTTGGCCAACACTTCATATTCATACTTACATACATTCACACGCAGGGCATTAATGAATGCATACATAGGTAGGCCTACATTTAGATCTGTCGTTCTGTTCATTACATCTAGAGCTCTGTGTGTGTGTGTGTGTGTGTGTGTGTGTGTGTGTGTGTGTGTGTGTGTGTGTGTGTGTGTGTGTGTGTGTGAGTTTGAGCGTGTAAGCGCCCTCGTGTGTGTAACTTTTAGAGTGAGTTTTTTTTTGCAAAAGTCCAGATTTCAATGATCGACATAGAAATCGAGAAGTGAACTGTGAATACTTCTCGCTGGTGTGTCGAGTCGCTGCCTCCTAGTCGAGTCCACCATCACCAACGGACTATAGATGGTCGTTGAATTGTGGTTCTGTAGTTTATATTGTTCTTTCGTCCGGCATTAATGACGTCTGTATAAGTCGGTGTAGAACTACAGTCCTACCCC
Organism: Norana najaformis; assembly: GCA_964023275.1. Taxonomy (NCBI): domain Eukaryota; kingdom Metazoa; phylum Annelida; class Clitellata; order Crassiclitellata; family Hormogastridae; genus Norana; species Norana najaformis. Next base: position 4,831,122 of record OZ029928.1, read on the forward strand.
GTCGGCTGAGGTCTGATCCAGTTCCAACAGTGTCCCATATGGCCTTAGAGGAAGTGCTTGTTTACTTTTCTTAGCCCTTCAGCCAGCAATGGATGAATCTCAAGGTTCTCGACAGGAGACCAGTGCTTCGCAGGATTTGCTTTACTTCCCAGTTCGCACCGGTACCAGATTCTAGTGCTTGGTGACAGAAGCACATGTGCGCAAATACCTTGCCGAGGGATGTTACATGCAGTGTCTCAGCAGGCTCGAACAGACCCAGACACTCGTAGATCTAGCACGCTAATTGAATAGATCACCGTGTCGCACTAGTCTAGCGTGTGTTAGAATGATACTAAACGAAGGCCTGTGGTCATTTGATGCGAAAAGCCGTAATCGCGCTTTGTCTTGTCTCTCTCTCTCTCTCTCTCTCTCTCTCTCTCTCTCTCTCTCTCTCTCTCTCTCTCTCTCTCTCTTCTTTATCTGTCTTCGTCGTCATCTGTAGCCTAGCTGTCTAAACCTTTGAAATGATAGAAGGAGGATTCTCTCAACAGTTCCCTCTTGCAATGGAACTGTTCATTTGCATCAAATCAAAATTGGTCATCGTCCGGTATTCCTTAATTTAAGCCACTCCTCGTACACAGGTATGGACATGGAAGACGCTGAGGCATACTGCTGATAAAGCCTTAATGTGCTGGTGCCATGGAAGAGCAATTAGTATGTCGCCTTTTGACCTTTGTGACGGGTTCAAATCCCGGATTCTCATGTGAAATTGAGTAGAGTAAACTGAAAGTGAAGGAATGGCATGGCTTGGAGATTGAGGGAAACGGTCAAGAGTCACTGTGATTAGTGGGCCGGAGAGCGGAGAAACCGAGTAAATGGTGGATGGTGGATGTGGAATCAAGCCATCAATCATTGAGACAGAATTAGCCAGTGATTATGCAGAGTCGTTATGTCAGCAGGATGTCGGGAAAGGGTGGGACTGGAGGGAAGTTTGCTTGCCTACTCCTCCCAATAACTGAGACAAATTGGCGCTCATAGGCATATTCATTTTCCTATTAATTGCGTCGACACCAGAGTTCGACCGTACGTACGGAACATACGCTATTTTTTCTGCTGAAATGCGTACCGTACGCGTACGCTATTTTTTGACTAAATTAATAAATAGCGTACGCTAATTTTTCTGCATTACGTGTTAGTCGAAATATTTTTTTTATTATAGAATTAACAAAGAATAACAAAAATTAAAAATTAAAGAATGGAAAACGTTTTAAAACAATTCCGTGAACGACGAGAAAATGACGAGAAAAAAATGTGACGTCACGAGAAGCAACTAATATTAAAGGCTGCTCATACGTACGGAATACGAACATACCGTACGGCGTACGCTATTATTTTTAGTAAATTACGTACCGTTCGCGTACGCTATCTTCTGCCCTAACGTACGGTCGAACTTTGGTCGACACAGGTCAGAAAAGACATGAGACCTATGTCGTATAGGCCTCCGTTCGCAGAACTCAATCAGAATAATTCTTTTCCGTTCATTTTGTAGGCCCTATGAAAGATTTCATTTGACTTATACATTAATATGTAGTCACGATGGGTTGTTCAGTTCAACTGAACACTTCTATTGTATATAACGGCTGGGTGTTGGCGTGATGAATCGTTTTGTCCTGCTATTGTTAGATGTATTCTGGCACAGGCATCGTGATCGAGGAGTCTGACGGGCAGTTGCAGGCCATGAACGCTGCCAAGTTTGATGACGATCACAGGAAGCCGCCACCAGTCGCAGGAAACCAGTTTAGATAGGCGGCCAAATGTTACCATCGCATCTGTAGGCCTGGAAGTGTGCAATTGATGTGGACCTACACAGGTGGCATACGAAATGTATGGATAGTACGTGATCACATAGATTGTGATCACTCAACTCTAAATGTTTGTCAAATGAACTGTCATTGATGAGTAATCGCAGTCAGTTTTATTTCATATTCTGCCTCACAAAAATGCAAAACTGCATATACAACATATATACACATCATATATACATATGCTATCATAAATACATATGCAACTCTTTTGGCCAGTATATGTATGTTTGCGTGAATGAACGTTGCGCCTATAAGTAGTGAGCGCAAGGGCCAACTTAGTCGTTGAGCTGAAGCAATCTGCGTCGGCGCAAATATCAGAGTAGAGAGAACACTGGATGTTGTTCTGGTTAACCGTCGTTAGCTTCTTTGGCTTTCGAGGCAGTTTGGAGATTTGAATACTGCAAAACGATGACCACCTTAGTAATGATAATTCGTCGGTTGCTGATGTTGCTTCTGCTGGGGCGTTCGATCCAAAGTCAACGGCCGTCTAGTGCACAAGTAACTCATGAAGACAACCCGCCTCAGTCCAATTCCTCTGCCTCAGGCACCGTCGATCAGCCGCTTCCAACATTCGCCGGAGGTCCATCACGAGACAACGTGATACCGTCACAGGAGGACCAACTGCAAACGCCTATGTTCATTCCGCGACTGCTTCCAGAAACTGACTCTTCCTCAGGGACCCCGGACGATCTGCCAGAATTCTTGGAAAGAGTCGGGGGCCAGTTTGTGACTGATCGTCGTTCGAGGCCGACTGCAGGGCAGGAACAAGTTCGGCCTCATCGCCGTCCATCAGACGACGACAGAAAGATCGCAGATGATCACCTGGACGACAGGAGCAGAACAGCAGGTGCCCTGCCACCTAGCGACGTTCGAACGCGAGTTCCACCAGACGATCGGCCTATCGACATGCTGGAGGCTGCTATCCTAGGACGCACTGGCAAAGAACGGGACAATCCATCTTCTCCTGGATCTCGAAACGACACTACACAGGCAAATCCAAGTGGTGCCATTCGAACTTTGATCAACAGCCATATTAGTAACATTTCCTCGGCCTCTCCTTCGCTTCATCGCCAGGCTGCAGGCGACGGACGAACATCTGGTCCCTCCTCCTTCTCCACAGATGCATCTGTGAATCGTCTTACTGAAGGGCGTTGGCGTCCACTGCAACAGACTAATTGCAACGGTTCAATTCCCGGGATCCACTTTGACCACAACCTTCAACTAGATCTTCATCCGCAGAACGGTCCAAACGTTGCCTCAGCAGCAACATCATCAAGAAATGGACGCATGTCAGTCGCTGCCAGGGACCAGAGGCAGCTCGCAGCAGATAAGGCACCGCAGACGCTACCAGTCGACCGGCTGGACCAGTCTGGCTCTCTGGTGCACAGGCCAAACGCCGGTGAACCAGGCGAACGTGGACCGCTGGATTATGCTACACCGGATGGACCAACGAATGAGCACATGATTCATAAGGGAAGAGGAACCGTCCGACTGCGACACTCCGACATCGATCGTCATCCTGCTGGTGCTGCAGCAAATATCAGTGAATCTGCATCAAGCATGAGCATCCAAGCGTCGCTTGCCGATATCAGCAGCCGAGACAGCATCATTCGTCTCTTTGGCTCAGGAAAACGACGCAAAAATCCATCTCCGACCGGCTTCTCTTCATCTCAGAGATCGATTCCAAGAGAAGACGACAGCTCGAGACGAGCAGCAGCAGCAGCAGCAGCAACGATACCTATGCAAGCTCCTGCAGGCATGGTCAACCAAGTGCAACCAGTCAGACCAGCGAGCAGACCATCGTTACATGGGTTAGAGGACGATCCGTCCCAAGTCGACCCAAGACGACGACGCATCGTAAGTAGAGCTGGGTCCGTTTCCGTTTTTTTTTTCAAAATCGGCATTGTGAAGGTATCGACCTTCATAAACGCAACACCTTGACGTTTATAATCATATATTATATCTACTATAATAGTGTCATTACAGAAGTGTGTTGGCCTATCTCTATTGTTCACTAGTCCGTGCTTTTCGTAACTGCCGCGCTGGGCACCTGTGTAAGTGTCTCTCAGTTCACGCTCGCTGCAGCCTGTAACTGCGATTGGTAGACGCCGTGAGTCAATCACGTCAGCGGCATCGCTTTCAATTTTTTTCGGTATTTTTTCAAATTATCGCGATGTCGCTATCGGTTTCGTTTTTATGTGTTCTTCATGCCTTAAGCAAGTAGTCTGACTTTCCTTTGTTATCAAATGTTTAAAAATCTGAAACATTGTGCTCTGCATAGCTATCATCGCATGACAATCTTGAGCAAGATCTTAAGACCCGAATGAACTCGCAAGTGATATAGAAGACGGATAGAATTTATCGTCAAATATAACCCATCGTGTCAAATAGACAGCAGAATAATTACCCAGCTGGAGCGTATAACGCGTATATGTAAACGACACGTGTATACAGGGCGAACTGATCTGCTTGATACGTTACGCTAATGGAAGCGAAGAGAAGACGAGGAGAGCACCGTGTTCAGGTGGTCGGCCGTGTTCACTCGGCCCTCTCAACTTCCGTCAGAATAACACAGATGTCGCCAGGATCTATTTCTGCCCAAACGAATACATACTACTGGTAAGTTTAAACACATACATGTACAATTAAAGACTGACAGGTAGAAAGATAACAGACACATTCGCTCTCTCATTCACGGTGACTGACTGACTGACTGACTGACTGACTGACTGACTGACTGACTGACTGACTGACTGGCCGACTTATCTTCACTCGCTCCCTCATAACTTAGCCTAAGTGGCACCAACATCAAGCATCAACATTGCGGAGAACACGCCATATAGCCCGAATTGGGTCCATAGCTGGCCAAAAGTTTATACCAGTGGCACAATGTAAGCCCGCTATAGCCCCAATGAACGTGACTGCCTGGCTAGAAGGTAAAGGGGCTAAGAGTTTCCAAGGACCAGTTTCATTACAGCTCGGAACGTGGTATGCCATGCTGTATGAATTTAGTCAGCTCAAAAATTTTAACGACGTGCTTGATGCGCTCTTAAGATCATACTGTAGTTCTATCATGCCCTTTTTATTTAACCAATTTAGTTGGCAAACTTCATTTAAACCAGTTTGGGGCAATTCAGTGGCGTTCCCAAATCAAAAAGGGGCATGGCCGCATTAAAAGTATGCCAGCCATTTCTGCTCATGGCTTGTGAATGAGCTGGTGTCCTCCGCTTAGCATTTAAGTAGCGCTTTAGAAATTTCGAGTTTACCATAACGATAATTATATAATCGTCCTAAGGCCAAATAATAAGCAGTTTGGCCGATAACAACTATGCAACTGTTTTCATTTTCTAGAAACCACTGGCTTGTAGAACTGAGCATGGCACACCCAGCAGCCAAAGCCGTCTGCCAGATGCTGACATTTCGCGTCATCAGTGTCAGAGCATCGTAGGAATCGCGTCTTCTGGAGTCTGCAACGCTGATCCCCGGCTGCTAGTGCACGACAACTTCGGACAACCTAAGAACACATCGACATCTTCAACAACGTTTCTCTACTTCTGCGATGATGAGCTGTTAGAAACTATAAAATAGTTCCGCGTCGCATCAAAAAGCCTGTGTTCTGCATGCTATGCCTCATAACCCCCGACCCTGTGCTTTAATCGCTAGTAATGGACGCCCGCGTTTGTGCCATTTTGTGGACAAACTATGTTCGATTTTTAGTTATGGAAAGCATGTGATATTGCGTGAAAACATTCGTTCTGTTACTTCCCATTTAAACTGCCTCCAACTCACAAAGCTGTTAGATTTCGCTCTTGGGATAAACCTAATTTAAATCAACTAAAGTATATCTTGACATTTCCTGCAGCGTCATCTCCAACACAAACAGCTAATGAGCTGGCTTTGCAGTTTCAGCGTACTTTAACTTAGCTCCTTGATAGACAAATCTCTTCTAGAACTAAGAAAGTTGTTGAGTGTATAAGTGCTGAGCGGGGAGGCAGTCTACGGGACGTTGGTTTTAAATTTCTTGTTGGATATTTAAAGAAATGTTGTCGTTGTTAACAGTTAATTATCGATATTGGTCTTCAGATTTTTATATTCTAGCTAATTTTTTTTCTTTTCTTCTGCTTCAGAGATAAGTTTTAAATATTTATTTCTTCATATTGATTTGCCTGCCGTTCGTGCACATGTCGTCGGCTAACGTGCACTTTCTGTGCTTCATAATTTTGATGGGCATAGCAAGCCTCCTCCACATTCTCTTCATTTTACGGTTTTTAGGTCCACACTGAAATGGCTGGCATACTTTTAATTACCTGCGTTCACGAGGCGCCCATGAACTGAAGAATTGTTCTTTTCTGTTTAGGTTACACCTATTTTTTACTAGCTTTGCTTCTTTTCAGACCGGAACTCGGGCGACGAGGTTTAGAATTTAAACTCTGTTAATGAAATTGGCTTTTATTTATGTTTCCTCTTACTTGAATTAACAAATTTATAGATTTTATTCAGTAGTTTTAAGGTAGGTATCATATTTATAATCTTGTCCCGTGATTACTGGAAATTTATCGAATAATTTGGCAGTCATTCTACTGTATCTCCGTTAATACTGCTCACTCGTTTATTTTAGAATTCTGTTAGTACACCAATATTCTCCTTTTTTAAAGCTGAAACCTAACATAACTCCAAAAACTAACACAGACATAGCCTGGCATCCTTCAGTTGTGCTGAGCTTAGAAGTGGGTCCATAACCTGAAGATTTTCTTGTTTTCGGTAGATCCTATAAGCTCCGCTTTAAATACTCGCTGTGTGTTTTTCAGACGCACCTTTTTCGGACGTGACTCATGGTTGCCAACAAAGTCATGTCGTTTCTCAACAAGCGGTCTTTTGCTATAATTCTCCTGACTAACACAATTTATACATTTCTCATCACAGCTATCTACATCATTGCCCCTCAAGCTGTTCACTATCACACATACATAATCTATCTCTGCAGGCACTTCCTCATGTAGTTGTTGGAAGTAACGCAGCTATTTTATTTCACCATCTTTTTTTGTCTACTCCTTTTATCTTATCCAACCGGCCATGTGTAAAATACCCACATGCATTTTTATAATCCGGTTCGTTCCTTCATCGTCCTTCCGTTTCTCGAAATCTGTATCCAAAACTCATCGGAGTTGCCCGTCGCCAGTTTACCTTCTGCTCCTTGTGTTTGGTGACACTGAAATTAACCGTAGTCCTCACTATCTTAAACAATAAATTTCTGCCGTCTTAACATCTGTTCTGTCCTGAATAAATCTCCTTCTTTTCAAAATTACATTTTGGATTATCCTATGAATATTCTAGCTCTCAACGAAACTTGGCTCAATCCTTCAGACACAACTTCCTTCGTTTCGGATATAATACCTGCCTCCTTTTCTCTCATCAATCAACCTCGGCTGTATGGACTGGGCGGTGGTGTAGCTTTCTTTCGTAAGTCGCAACTTAAACTTGCTCGCTCTTCTTTACCTATTCCAACCCCAAAGTCATTTGAAATCCTTATTTCTATCCTATATTCTGGAAATAAGCGCTTCACCTTTGCCAATGTCTGTCACCCTCCCTCTCTTTCACTTTCCGGCTTTTTCACAGAATTTCAATCACTCCTTGGCGGTATGGTCAGTCAGAAATGCTTCAGTAGGAGAGATATTTTTAACAGCAGAACAACTGGCTTGGGTAATAAGATCATGCGTGAGTCCCATGTCACGAATTGGGAAAGATGCATGCTGCACAAAATCAAAGCCAAATAGGAGTTCCTGAAAATGTTGTGAGGCATAGTTTGGAGCGTCCACATGTATACTGAGGTCAGCTGTTATAATTCCTGAGGAAGAACAGACCAGTATTTCAAGGAGTGATTGAAATTCTGTGAAAAAAGAGAGTGAAAGAGAGCGAGGAATGTGGCGAACGGCGGTCTGTCTTTTCCGTCGACGAGTATTCTGTAAGTCTGTCAGGTTCGGCTCCCCTAAGTCTAGCGGGAGGTTTCTTCTACCTCTCGAGTGAAGAACAACGAAGTGAATATCTCGAATTTTATAGGGCTCAACTCGAGCAAACAACTTTAATTAACTTCGAAGATCACAATTCGGTAAGAAAGTCAAACAATTCGCCACGAGTTATAACTCGGTCACAGGAGAACTCTACAGTTAGGTTCGCGCCCGACGACAACACAGCAACGGCCGCAACCGAACCACAACCAAAATCAACCCAGAACAACAGCAACGGCTCACATATACCTATTAGCTAAGACTACGTATCAGTTAAGCCTAGACATCAGTTAAGCGTACAGCTCAGTTAAGCTTACGGATCAGTTAAGCCTAGACATCAGTTAAGCCTACAGCTCAGTTAAGCCTACGGATCAGTTAAGCCTACAGCCCAGTTAAGCCTACGGACCAGTTAAGCCTAAAGCCCAGTTAAGCCTACACACCAGTTAAGCCTACGGGCCAGCTAGCCTAAACACCAGTTAAGCCTACACTGTTGACGGTTCGCCACACTCTTCGCCCACCACGAGTCATAAACCTCCCTTAGGTTTATCAGGAAAAATCAGACAATTACAGGCAAATCAAAACAAGATCACGTCTAGCAATCAAAAACAAAACAATATCAAAACCACGTCACAAAATCAGAGCAATATCAGATAATTGAAAACACGTCAAAATCACGTCTGACAATCATACAAAACAGTTACCGGCAGCAGCAATTAATCCAGCATAACCACGTCGTCGTCGTCAACTTCATCACCATCCACAATGGGTGGAGTCAGGGGTCGAACTCTTTCGCAGGGACCGGAACCTCGCGGCTGCGACCAGAGGTAGGCTCCGCGAATCGCCCACTCTGGAAGTTGCGGAAAGCGCCTCGAAAATGTCTCCAAGAAACGCTCCCACGAGGTGAAGTAAGCCATCGGAGAAGTACTGGCCATCAAAAAGCGAGGTCGCGTGCAAGATCCTCAGGAGACGGACCCACTGGCAGCCAGTCGTCCAAGAACTGGAGGAGATCCGCCTCCAACTCCCGAGGATCCGCTTCTGGTGAAGTGGCTACACTTGCTTCCACCTCGGCGCCTGCGAACGGAACGAGCTGTTTGTCGTGGTCTTCCAGATGGTCGACAACGTTATCAAGGACCGGTGGGGTGGCCAGTGTTACTTCCTCTTCGCTTCCAGACAACGAGGCGAACAGGTCGTCGCTATCTCCCAGTTGGTCAGCGACATCATCTAGGAACCGCGGAAGATCCGAATCCAGTTCCGTAAGATCCTCAACGCTCGAGGGACCGGCCAAGGCGGGATGCCTGAGCCAGTGTCGGGGCGGCCACGACGAGCCGTCCGCCAAAGCATGGTCTGGAACGCCCGAAGAAGGTACGTCGTTCCGCTCGGATTCAGTGCTAACCGCACATACGCACTGCACCATCGGTTCGTGCTGCTGGCGAGTGTGGTGACGCAATGAGCACTTTGCCGATCGGCCAGTGAACAAAGCTCCACACTCCATACATTGTAGAAGGTCGTGTCTCTCCGCCATCATCCACGTTCTGTTGAGTGATTGATCAACGCACACGCTGCCTTTTATATCCTCTGAAGGTTGCAAAGGCGACGTCTACGTGGAGATCCTCACTACTGGAATCTGACTGGCTTTCGGACGGCTCGTCGTGGCCGCCCCGACACTGGCTCAGGCGTCAATACCACGGGATCCTCCACCCTCTCTTCTACGGGAAAAGGGTCGGCCCCTCCCTCGTCCAAATAAGCCCGCAATTTGTCTACGTGGGTCACGAAGGGTTTGGCCCTCGGTGATTTCTGCAGAAGATAGGTCACTGGACTCATCTGGCGTAAAATCTCAAAGGGACCAATGTACATCCGCTGCCATTTTGGGCTGCGGCCTATATACCTCCTCGGCGTGAAGTACCACACCCGGGAACCCACAGCAAATCTAGCAGGGCGAACGCGCAAATCATACGCGTGTTTACTACGCTCAGCAGTTCTCTGTAGCTGCTCACGTACAAGTCTGTACGCGGCCTCAAGCCTCTCTACCAACTCCTCAGCATAAGTGGAACAAGGGATCGCTCTCTCATCCATGTCAGGAGGTCTGCCGTGCACCTCTCTCAGCCGATCAGGCGCAGGCCACAGGGCTACATCGCATACTTTGCCCAGATCCACCGCGATCCCCGTGGGTGTGACCACGTGGTACTTACTGGACTTCAACGTGAAGTTTACTCCCCGAAACCTTTGGAACATTTGTCTCGGCCTTTCTAGGTGCCGCTTGGGCGTTCTCCTAAAGATCACATCATCATAGTACACCAATAAATCGATGTCCATTAACCTCTGGAAGGTAACCGGTACATGGCATAATCCAAAAGGCATCAACCGCCAGCGGAAAATTCCCCTGCGCGTGAACAAGGCGGTCTTGTCCGCGTCTCGTAGATCCATCTCAACCAGGTTATGTCCATACCTAATGTCCAAAAGATGGTCAACCACCGCGCTATCTGGAAACGTTTGTCGCCTCAAAGATCGCCTAATGGATCGAGCTTCTCCAGTTTCGATCCTACGCTTAGAGGGAGAAGTCATTCGTAGGCGTCCTTTTGTTATAGAAGAAATATACCCGTACATCTCCAGTAACTCATCTAATTGGCAATCCACCTTTCCCGGGACTTCTTCCGAAATATCCTTCATTAGCTCTTCCACAAAAGACGGCTCCTTGCAAATCCCGCCATCCCGACGGCTCCTGTCACTACCATTTAGCTTGACCGGGTGCAATTCTCCCAGCAATTGATCCTTGCTGTGCTTTGTAGGGGTCTCATTTAGACTCAACACTCGTACAGGCGCTACATTGGAGTCCTCTGATACAACAACCCGTGCCAAATGCACACCTGGCTGAACTTCTTTCGCCTCGGTCATCCATGCTGGGGCGGTGAAGGATATGTTCCTATACAAGGTCCTGGCCGGTACATCACTCTGTGCTAAGGGGGATATCACTACGTCTTCAGCAACCATCACCTTGCGGCACCACTCTGAACCATCTCCTTTTACTAGTTGGATGCGCTTCCTGCCGACAAACAGCGCGCCTGTGCCGAACCCCAAACGGCACCGATGGTGCCTCAACCAGTCCATTCCTAACAAGGGTGCCGTCTTCATCTCTGCGTGGTCGGGTGGACATTGTTCTGGCTGAACCCCTCGCCACTGCCGACGCAGGGCTGTCGAAGTCGATCCCCTCCAAGAATCGGTTTTGCTGACTCTGGCGTCTGTCCGACATCTCCCTCCTTGTCTCCGGCGTCGAGCTTTCCGGCTGACGATCAGATGAATCTGCCAGGTCCAACAGGGTGTATACGACTGTGTTCCCTTCTGACTCTGCAGCGTCCATACTGGCTTTCTACCGACGATCTGTGACAGGCGAACAACCCTTGCAACAGAAGTAGACAAACGTACCCCACTTCTGGTACCAAGTTATGGCGCACGGCGGTCTGTCTTTTCCGTCGACGAGTATTCTGTAAGTCTGTCAGGTTCGGCTCCCCTAAGTCTAGCGGGAGGTTTCTTCTACCTCTCGAGTGAAGAACAACGAAGTGAATATCTCGAATTTTATAGGGCTCAACTCGAGCAAACAACTTTAATTAACTTCGAAGATCACAATTCGGTAAGAAAGTCAAACAATTCGCCACGAGTTATAACTCGGTCACAGGAGAACTCTACAGTTAGGTTCGCGCCCGACGACAACACAGCAACGGCCGCAACAGCAGCAACCGAACCACAACCAAAATCAACCCAGAACAACAGCAACGGCTCACTTATATACCTACTAGCTAAGTCTACGTATCAGTTAAGCCTAGACATCAGTTAAGCGTACAGCTCAGTTAAGTCTACGGATCAGTTAAGCCTACAGCCAGTTAAGCCTACGGACCAGTTAAGCCTAAAGCCCAGTTAAGCCTAAACACCAGTTAAGCCTACACTGGCGACGGTTCGCCACAGGACGACAGACATTGGCAAAGTGAGGCGCCACTGCGATACTGACTTGAAGCAACCATCGACTGATGTCTTAGGCATTATGATAATGGCGCTACAGAAGTCTTAAATTAGATTATATTTCCTTGTGCTTTAATTAAAACTGTCCGTCCCTCCTACCTTGTCGTCGTCTCTCCTTTTTTCTTCTTCTCTTATATGTCCAAAAGAGGTCACCGAAGGAACTCAGCGTGAAGGCGCAGCAGGAACTCATCCTGTAGGCGCAGAAGAAACTCAGCATGTAGCAAAGCGTCGCTACACCCTTCCCGCCAAAAGTTAAAACTACCCTTTCTGTCATTAATTAAAGGTAACCCAACAGTCTCCGAAGGGCAAACATTGACGCGATAAACAAACAAACTAACAGCAGATTTATAATTAATTTAAAAACGTAACTACTAGTCTTTTCTGGCCTTTGTTGATGGGTATTTGTGTTGGAATTGCTGTAATGCTGGCTTTACTGATGTTTTTATCTGCTGAAAAAAGACCACTAAAATTGAATCCAGGTATGAAAGACAGGAACCTGTAAAATTAATATCAAAATACCTGTTGATCTTCTCTTCTGGATCTCTGGGCTTTGCTCTGAAAATGCCTTCACGTTAATGCGAGCTTTATTTTGATGATTGGATTTCCTCATTTTAAAAAAAATTTATCTACTGAAAATAGGATTAGCTCCTAAAATGACATAATGATATGAAACAGAGGAACCTGAATTTGAAAATACCCGTTGGTCTTCTCTTCTGGACTTCTGGTCTGTAATGACATCTGTGATGTTTTGCATGTTTAGCTGCTTTAAGCAACCTTTACCTTCTAAAGTGTCATAAAGATTTGGAAATTTTAAGTTGAAAATACTTTCTTGTCTTCTGGACTTTTTGCATTCCTGTAGTTGACTTTCAACAGATATAGGATTAGCTGTAAACTTTTGTTAGCTGCTGAAAATAATTAAAATAATTCTTACCAACTAAAGATAATGGGCTGAATTTTTAAATACCTGGCTGTCTTCTGCCTTTTTTCATTTCTTGTTTTTAGTTATTAATTCGCATCTGCTGAAAGTAAGTTCTAATCCATAAAATGACATAAGCATATGAAACAGAGTAACCTTAGCTTAAAAATACCAATTTGTCTCATGTACTCGACCTCTGGATTTTCTTTTGATGTTTACTTTTCTTAAATGATGACTTAGCTTTAATGCTGGCTCTGTTTTGATTTTAGTTTCCTTTATATTTTGTATTTTACCTGCTGAAAATAAGCAATAGAGCATCAAATGACAAAGATATTATTCAGGGAAAAATAAAAAATATTTATAAAATTACTTTATGGCCTTCTGTTCTGAATCTCTGAGCTTTGCTTTGTTTTGATGCTGGCTTTACTTTGTTTTAGTTTCCTTTATGTTTTGTGCTTTTTACATGCACAAAATAAGCTTTAGAGCCTAAATGACACAAAGATCTGAAAAACAAATTTCTAAAATTACCTCTTAACCTTCGGTTCTGGACTTTTTGGCTTTGCTTTGTTTTGATGCTGACTTAATATTCATCATCATCATCATCATCATCATCATCATCAAGAACCATGGGCTCAGCGCCCGTAGGTGTCCGCTGCCGTCTTCACCAAGTTCTTCCATCGTTCCCTGTCCATCGCCGTGTGACTCAGCTCCTGAAGTGATGCTCCTCCCCACCCGGTGATGTCATCCAGCCATTCCCTGTGTGGCCTTCCTCTTCGATTTGTCCCCTCCATCCTGCCAAACATCAGTGTTTTTATTTTCCTATCCTCCTTCATTCTGCAGATATGTCCAAAAAGTTTCAGCTTTCTCCTGATCAGATTCTGCATGATGGTTTCCTTAGGGCGTATTCGTTTGTATAGCTCTGTGTTAGTGACCTTTTGTGTCCAGCCTATTCCCAAAATCTTTCGATAGCATTTTCTTTCGAAAGACAGCATCCTTTGCTCTATATCCTTTGTTACCACCCAGGACTCGCACCCGTAGAGCACTCCGCTGAAGATGCACGTCTGTAGTACCTTCACCTTGGTTTCCAATTTTATCGCTTTACTTCTCCAGATTTTATCCATAGCCTTTAGTGTTGCTGTAGCCCTTGCTATCCTTGTCCAAACTTCCTTTCTACTGTTTAGGTCATACGTCGTGTTGCTCCCGAGATATGTGAACTTTTCCACATTCTCCAGTTGGTTTCCATCAATTACTAGTTTCTTTCTGTGGTCCTTTTCTTCGAATACTAGAGTTTTGGTTTTTTCGAAGTTCATGGTTAACCCATATCTCTTTCCTTCTTCATTCAGAGCTTGCGCTGTTGTTTCCAGTCGTTCCTCGTCTCTTTCGATCAAGTCAATGTCATCTGCAAAACATAGGTTGTTGATTTCTGTTCCGCTTATTACTACCCCATCTTCTTTACCTCTTATCTTATCCAAGACTCTTTCCAATAGTATGATGAAGGAGCTTGGGGATATTGGGTCCCCTTGTCTTGTACCTCTGCTTGTTTTGAACCAATTTCCCTTCTCGTTCCCAATCCGTACTGCCGCTGTTGCGTTTCCATTTATTTCCTTTAGCAGGCGTGTCAGCTTCTTGTCCACCCCAAATGATGCAATAGCCGCCCATGTTATGTTCTGATCTATGCTGCCAAAAGCCTTACTGAAGTCGATGAAACAGTTATATATTGGGATGTTTTTTCTTCTCGCTTTTTCTCCTATCAGTCTCAGTGCCAGTATTTGTTGTACTGTGCTTCTATCTTTTCTGAACCCTGCCTGTTCATCTGCCATATACTCCTCTGTCTTCCCTCTTAGTCTTTCTGTCAATATTGCCATCATTACTTTTCCCAAGTGACTTAATATTGACCTGCTTTAAAGTTGGTTTTTATGTCATAATCCTGCCACTTCTTTTGCTGGTCTGCACATGTCTGGTATTCAATTAATAGAGTCACAGGTTCCACAGTTAGACATGAAGTTGCATAAAACGAACAGGCCTACTAATTGGCTACTTTGAATCAGTTGCTTATGCATAACCCGGGAGGTTTTCTAGGATTAAAATCTCATGAATTTCGAACGATTTTGTCCACTAGGTTTCAAGCTTTTTAACAATATATCAATTTCTCTTTTGTTCTTTTACCATTGGGCTAATTCATTGAAATCAGTACTCTAATTTTCTAAGAATTTATACGCTGGGTCATGTACGATATGATTGCAAGGCCTTTTATCAAGATGTAGCTAAAACACTTTACCACTCGTCATCTCACTCATTTTCTTTTGATCTTTTTCTCACACGGTGGTCTACTTTCTTTCAACTATTTCGATACGAAAGGGTTCTAATATTTTGATATATCACTTACCTCGTCGAATTTAAGATTTCTAAAATTCGAGATCGTCGTTTTCAGTAAAAAATTGCAGAAACAATGGAAAAAACTAAAATGTAGACAAACTTTTCTAATAGTTTACTTTCAAGCCTACAAGCGTTACTATGCCGAGGAATTTGACGTAATCAAGTGTGTTTGTTTTATAGCTTGACGTCATCAATCATTATCCAATCATGTTATTGATTTAGATCACGTGTAACATACATCCAATCATGTTCTAATAAGTGTTCGATTTTCCGGTTGACTGCTTTGCCGCTCAGTCGCCCATAACGTACAGTAAGTATGTAATCTTATGTAATCTTCTTACCTAAAAGAATGTTTTGATGTCCTTGGTACAACCATTACATCAATTATCAATTTCTCATTGCTTGAGGGATCCTTTCCTTCTGGTTTTGTTCATGCCATAGTTCATCCTCTGCTAAAGAAACCTTCTCTCGATCCAAGTGACCTGTCTAATTACAGACCCATCTCAACTTTGAATTTTATATCTAAAATTCTTGAACGGGTAGTTTTGAATCGTATGCAAGCTCACCTTTCTTCCAACCCACTAATTTCTCCATTTCAGTCTGCATACCGTAAATTTCATTCAACAGAATCTGCCTTGCTTGCTGTTCATAACGACATCATGTGCTTCATGGATAAGGGTAAGGCGACTGTACTTGTTCTCCTTGATTTGTCTGCTGCCTTTGACACTGTCGACCACTCTCTCCTTTGGCATCGTCTTCAACATTGGTTTGGAGTTTCTGGTCCTGCCCTACACTGGTTTGCTACTTACCTCAGCCCTCGCACTCAATCTGTATATTTAAATGGACATTATTCAGCTAGTGCCTCGTTGACCTGTGGCGTTCCGCAGGGTTCTGTACTTGGTCCTCTTTTGTTTACTTTATACACCACATCTCTAGGTACTCTGCTAGACAATCATTCACTGGGATATCATTTCTATGCTGATGACACCCAAATCTACATCTCATTTGACAGTTTGACTTGTCACTCGTCTATGCAGCTGTTGTCTGATGCCTTTCAAGAGCTGCAGTCTTGTATGGCAGCAAATAAACTTCTCCTTAACCCCTCGAAAACTAAATTTCTACTGCTTGGCACTCCTCAGCAACTTAAGAAATTCGAATGGCTTAAATCTGTAAAACTGGGTGATTCACTCATTGAGATGACTGATACTGCTCGTGACTTGGGTGTTGTTTTCGATTCAACCATGTCCCTCACAAACTATGTAAATGGTATTTGTAAGTCATCATATATGTGTATTCGAGACATACGCAGAATTAAGCATTATGTCCCCATGTCTTCCAGAATATCCTTAGCTAACGCATTGGTCTCCAGTCGTCTTGACTATTGTAACTCCATTCTTGTTGGTATCACTAAATCAAACATGCAGAAACTCCAAAGAGTTCAGAACTCCTTGGCTAGAGCCATAACAAATACTTCTAAATACGAGCATATAACCCCTGTGCTTAAATCTTTACATTGGCTTCCTGTTCAGCAAAGGATTTGTTTCGAATTAGGACTTACAGTTTATAAAACATTGAACTATGGCCAACCACAATACTTGAAATCAATCCTTATTCCCCAGACTTACCATTATTCTGCAAGGTCATCTGATTGTCTTTCTCTGGTCATACCTTGGGCTAGAACTGTTCTTGGTAAACGAGCATTTTCGGTTGCTGGACCAAAATTTTGGAATTCCCTCCCTGTGTCTGTTCGTTCTGCTCAGTCGCTCCTGTCATTTCGTTCTCCGCTTAAAACTTACCTGTTTCAAATTGCTTATCCACCATAGGCTGCCCCTTTGTCGTGCGGACTGACCTTTTGGATATCGACCTGATTGTGGCTTGGTTTTGGTGTGCCATCGGTTGATGCCTTGTGCATTAGACACTGGCGCATTAGAAGTTGCTAATTATTATTATTATTATTATTAATCAAGGAATTATATGTATACGTACGGGCGCCGATTATGCCAAACGTTCTGAGATTGGAGCGTTGACGAATTTCCGAGGTCGTTGAGTGGACGTCACAATTTAATCAGACGTCCTTCGTGACCTTAATTTACACTTATGCACAGTAGCGGTGAAATTCAGCCCTACCAAGCTATTGTTATGCACGCTTGATTAAGCGACTTGGCTAGGTTGGGCTGCTGTCACTTCATTGCAGAATGAGCAGGGTCGAGACCATACGGTCGCTTACACATGCCTAGTTAGCTATATCGGTAAGTGCGTACGCCAAGGAGCCTCTGTGCGTGAGGATCCCAGGTTTGCATCCCAGTCGTGACTTATTTCAGAGATTTAAATCTCGGGCTAGTACGGTCCATGCACGGTCACCTTAAATGGCGTTCAAACGGGCAGCGGTGGTGAAGGATCTCACCCAATAAATTCACTGCAAAATGAGCAGGATCGAGGCCATACGGTCGCTATATAAAACCTATACATTTACATTTTATTTAACCGTGTACATTTACATTTATCATAACCGTTTGTAAATGTAGGCGCTAGAAAATTTTAGGAGCAGTGAAGAAACTTCGGCGGCGGCCATTGCATAATGATATTCAGTCGATGAGACGGAGAGCCAAGAGAGGGAAAGAATTTGTGGTTGATGGTGGTGCTGTTGATGTGGCGATTAAATGAACGATGGAAATGAACGAATCTTCGATTCTATAAAATTTAATTCACCGACATACAGCGAGCCGATCGCTGATGTATGTCTTTTATTTGGTAGAAACGCTAAATCGATGGGCGTTATGATGTCTTTGCAATTATTGTGATGTTTACTAACAAGAGTCAGTGAGTTGGCTGTTCTAGAGTCGCCTTTGATGTGCGGCTGTGTTTAGTTTCCCTTCTGCGTTCAAAACCGGAATAGTTTGGTCTGGTCGTCTATGTTTATTATATTATGTCTGTTCGGTCTATTGTTTTTACTGTCGTATTCATGTCTCTACCAGGGTAAAAGATGCTTCGAGATTCCGTCCCACTTACGCCATCTAGCGAACTAGACTGTAAAATGCATTCACTGACCATAATCTGTCAGTGAGAAGATCAAATGGAAAGGAAAGAACTGATCACCCACCCTGCTATGCCTGGCTGAGAAACTGAAGTTGCATATCATGCCCATGGCTGTCTTTCCAGTTCAGCTTCAGAGACTGTTCTTCTTCACATTGACCCTTAAGCATTTGCTAGATCCACACCTTGAAAGTAGACCTTGAAGTTACCAGGCTGACCCTCTTGACCCTTAACTGACGAATTCGATTTGGAATAACAGAAAAAATCCTTGGTGGTATCCAACTCTGTGAAGGGTCATGAAAGGCTGATGTCTGTAGAGAGACCTCAACATAAAAATTAGTCTTCCTCCTGTCGTACATGTTTCTGGCTAGTTGTGGACCGACACTGTTGGTACAAGCTAAGCTGTTTTCACAGGCTGTGAATTTCAAAAGCAAGGCAATGGTGTTTCCAGTAAGTTTAGCCACCTTCCTTTGGACTGCAGCTCAGCAGTGGCAACAACACCTTAGGCAGCTCTTGACCACTGTTAGTTTTGTTGATATTATTAGATTTACAGCTGATGTAAATTTGTTGCTGAAATCTAAAATTCCAAAAAGCCAGTGTAGTGTCATGTTGATTCTGATGTTTTAGTATAAGTGAAGACTACCAATTCGAACATTTAAGAGCAAGATGGAGGAGTACAAGTACCTCTTTAAGGTTGTACTGATTGGTAACGCAGGAGTTGGAAAAACTTGTCTGGTACGCCGTTTTACTCAGGTAATGGTACCTATGTCATATTTTTCATCGAATGTAATGCCTTGTATGACAGTCATAATATGCATAGATATACAGTTTGAAAAATTATGGTACTTTATATCATTAGTCAATAGTTCTAAGTAGTATAAAATGCAGAGATGTAAAATACAGAGTTATGTAATTTAGGCATAAATATACCATTGGTCATGAAGTGTTTTCTTCCCAAAACACACAATATGTCTAACTGGCTTTCAAACATTTACCTATATATTGTTACAGGGTACAGGACTGTTGTGTATTGTACGCCTTCTGAAAATTTGGTGGGAAAGGTGACCTTATAAAAAGGTGTTATATTTCTAGATAATCTGCAACAATATATAATTATATGTCTGTATATATTTTGTGTGTGTTTAGCTGTGTGGCTTTGGCCTCTGCTTTGCAAGGCTTTGTGTGTATAACAGTTTATAAAGAATAATTATAACAGTCAGTTGTAATGGTGAAAGTGTGGGGTGCCTGAGTGGTGCTGTGCTTTCCTTTACAACTGCAGCTTGAATGTTAATGCTTCCAAATTTTTTCTCTGGCCTACGTAATAGTTTTGCTGAATTATTCAAATTAAAAAATGCTTAGCTTGACACAAACATTCATTTTGCTGTCTAGGTTGAGAATTTCAACATAATTCAGAAAAGCCAAGAATGGATGGGTGTTTGTTAGGGTTCTTCATGTGTATATGGTAAAAAATAAAGTTTAAGTTTTTTTAATGCTGAAAAGTGCCAAATGAGTGCTTTATATAAAATAATAAATTGAGTGCAGTTTGATGTAAATTTGAGACTATTTAGAGGTTGCACAGGCCCTTGGAAGTTTAATCCATTATGTCATTTGCGATCCTTTAGTCATCTATGCTTACTGTATTTCTTCTTGGTGAATGGAAAGTCTAATGTAAGTATGGCTCAATCAGTAATAATAAATTTTGAATTTCTATAAATTTAAATATGCAAGGTTAATTTTTCAATTATTGTAATTAGGCCAGTTTGCTGAGGTGTGCTGTTTCAAACATTCATGTCAGTTTTCTTTTATCATCCCAAAGAAATGCTGCAGATGTTAAACACAGCACTGGCAATTTAGCAGTGTTGCAAGTTGTGGAGGCTTGGAGAAAGGCATGGAGACAGAATTATGGTT
This sequence comes from Norana najaformis, assembly GCA_964023275.1. Lineage (NCBI taxonomy): Eukaryota > Metazoa > Annelida > Clitellata > Crassiclitellata > Hormogastridae > Norana > Norana najaformis. The sequence goes on from OZ029928.1 coordinate 4,851,215, forward strand.
GTCAGATAACAAGCAGAACCAACTAACATTGTCATAATACAGGCGTATATGCCCACAACCTTACATGAAGAGGAGGAAGTTGAGGAAATGTACGAGAAACTGGAAGAGATCATCAAGCAGGTGAAAGGCACTGAATATTTGGTGTTGATGGGAGACTGGAATGCCTTAGCAGGCGAGGGAAGAGAAAAGAACTGTATTGGAAGTTACGGATTGGGCGAATGGAACAGCATAGGTGAAATACTGATAAAATTCTCTGAACAGCACGAAAAGAGACATTGTACACATGGAAGGCACAAGGAGATACTGGGAGATATCAGACAGACTACATCTTGGTAAGACATAGATACAGGAACAGCGTTAAGAACTTGTGATCATACCCAGGTGCTGATGCTGATATGGATCACAATCTGGTCATGATGTTGGTATCACTTACCCTGATGAATGTGAGACATAAGAACAGAAAGAAACGTTGGGATATAGAAAAAATTTAAAACGTTTGGACAGGAATTTGCTTGTGTGGTGAACCAATGAATTATGGATAAGAGGCAGGGAACAGTGAATGAGAAGTGGGAACTAATGAAGAATGCTGTTACATGTGCTACTGAGGAAAGCAGATAGTGGGATACAAGAGTAGGTCACAACCAAATAAACCATGAGTTACAGATGAAATGATAAAGAAAGTGGAGGAGAGAAGGAAAGTAAAGCATCAAATTACTGAACTGGCAGAGATGGAATACAAACGACTGAACAACGAACTGAGGAGAACCACTAAAGATCATTGGTGGGAAGAACAATACACATTATTGAAGGATCCCTAGAAACAGGGGAGATATGATAAGGTATACAACAAGATACAGCAACTGACGAAGAAGGAAAGCCAGAAAAGCACAATGATAAAGGATGCAAAGGGAAATACACTAACAGATGAAAAAAAGACAGGAGACAGATGGAAAGAATACATTGAGGAACTATATGACAAAGACAACAGACCAACAGAGAAAGAAATGGATAAAGCCACCAAGGAACCTAAACGTGATGAACAGATGAGACCTGGATTGCTGAGACAGGAAGTTGAAAATGCAATAGAAGAATGGCACCAGTAAAGGCTGCTGGGTGTTGGTTTTATCGTGTACTATGAGCCCTACTGCTTGTTGTCGCTCTACACCATCAACGCAGTTTGGTCCAGGAACTCTGAACTTCATGTCAGTGTCAACTCTGAATAGAAATCCATCGGTTGGGCTCCGTGTGCGTGCATGCGTGCATGCGAACCTGCCACTGGTGACTCTTCTAGTTATCTGTGCATTGTTTTGCTTGCTGACATACTTTCTGTTCGTAATGACATTCAGTATCATTTTGGTAGCATAGGCACCACATTGTGAGATACTGCACTATATCAAATGTCTAGATAACTGACTAACTAAATAACTGGTGCACACACTTTGATAGAAAAGCCACATGGCCAGAATCTGCTTCATCGAGGATGTCATCACCATATGAAAGAAATGATGCCAAAAAGGCATCTGCTGTCCTGAAAATTGTGGCCTCCATTGTTCCAGATGTCACCATGTTTCACCGTTTCAAAGACAACTGGCATAAGATTGACTAGAGTAGGTTTGGCTGAGATCAATGAGAGGTCAAGGAGAGAATTATTGCTTTTGCTGAAGCAAACCTTGAAGCCATCATCCCAGAGATAACCACAAAGAACTGCTGAAACTAGTAATTTTTCTTGGCAGAATGCCATCTGAAAGCATTCACTTCATTGCTCCTGGTTCACCAGGCACAGAGGATGACAAGAATCATCTGTTCGTTCAGTATGTGGATGTTCCAATTCCAGTTCAGACTGAAGCCAGTTAAGGAATAGGGTCTCTTCCAGTGTCTTCTGGTTTGTGATGTTTACATCCAGAAATGGTTCCAGGCTTCCTGTGCAATCTCTGCTTGTGCTTATGATTCTTCTTCATTTTTGACACAGTTGACTGAATAGATGTCGGGTCACTACTACAACATTCTATTGTCGTCTGTGGTACTTGAGTGAGGTCACCTTTGACCTTCTATCCATTCACTGAGAAAAGAGTATGGTTAACAACTTGTGTCAACAGAGTGGATCCGAACGTCTGCTTGCAAGTCTTGACTTTACGTCTGTTAATGTTAACAGTCCACTGAGTTCTTTTGTTACCACCAATACATTATAAAAAATTCAGACCTTGGAACTAAAGGATTTATTCCTGCAGTTCTCACCAGGAAGCTGACGAGGACTGCGTTGCTTCACAGTGAATCGTGTGATGTTGCTCAAGGTTGTGAATGATACAGACGAGAAAGGAGCAAAGCTGATCCAGGATTACAATTCAGTTCTTACAAATGATGAACAGCAAAAGCAGTATCTACTGCAAATCATTCAGGAGCATCACCTCAAGTTTTTCCTGATTCCAGTGAGAAAGACTTTGCTAGCCAGACTTGAATCAAGTGCTGAATGTTGCATAACAGTCTGAATGGTGCTGCATTGTTCAAGACAAATATGTGACTGAAATTGCGATTTGTAGACTTTATTACTAGTTGCTACTTTATTACAGTAAGCTAATGTTTAAAGTTTAAGTCATACTAAACTATATACTTTGCTGGGTCTGTGGTTTATCCAGAAATCTTTAACTGACTTGCACAGCCCCTAAATATTTTTCAATTTGGCTGAAATTTTCACCACAGTAGTTTTTATTTAAATAGGTGAACTGCAATGGCAGGCTCCAATACTGAACTTTAAAAGAAATCTTTGTCCATCCTGGTGTTTAATTTGTGCTGAGTATTTATTTGAGCAGATGTTAATTAATCAACGGGTGGTTTACAGTACCTGTTGGATGTCTTTAAGATGAATGGATATGTGTTGGATCTTGTTCGTGATGATTGATCAAAGAAGGTGTTCATCTACTTGTAGGGTCTGTTTCCCCCAGGGCAGGGTGCAACCATTGGAGTAGACTTTATGATAAAATCGGTTGAAATAGAGAATGAAAAAGTCAAAGTAAGTAGTCCATAAACTACTTTATATATTTTTAGAGGTTGGTGTTTAACATTTTCACCATTATTGCAGAAGAAATTCATTGTGATAACATTTTTAATGCTGTTATAATTTTTAATGCATCAATCCTGCTTTGTGCTGAGCAGTTGCTTGAATGTGTCTTCAGTAATTGTTTACTGCTTGCCAGTTTATTTAGTCCTTATTGTGATCTTTCAAGTTGCATGGGTGCATCGGTTTTCTTTAAACTCTGTGATGCTTTGTTAAAGTAAAGTAAGTTTTTTAGACACCAGTGCGACAGAAGTTATTAATTGTAAGTATATATGTATCATTGCATTTTATTATTATTATTTCTGCATTTATTAAGCGCCACTGTCTATTGACTAAGCATTAATCGAAGGCACTGGGCAAATGTGAATGAAGGACTTGGTCAAGGTCCCTATGCAGTAACCACCTAAGGGTAGGCTTGAACCAATACTCTCCACGTTACAAGCCGAGTGCTTTTATCCAGGCAGATGCCGTGCCTGAAGTTGGCTACCATGCCCGTGTTTGACTGTGTTTGGCATACATTTAAGTCCAGTTTAACATTTTGTGTATCAGACAACCCCTGTATGGTTGAAATTTTCTTGAAATTACAAAATAGTTGCTGCTGTACAAGAGTCATGTGGCTCTAGTTACGCTGATTAATAAAGCTGGCACATTTTTTCTTTGTTTTTTTTACAACCAGCATCAGAGTTAAAGGCTTTTGTGCAACAGTTTCAGTTGTACTTGTCAATATTATTTCAGTTGTGCACTGCGTGACGTACCACCCAGGCAGTGGCATTTTTGGCTGTCTTGAGTTTTGTAACTCTGCAGTTAGGTCAAAGTCTGACTTTGAGTTGAAGCAAACTGGATAGAGTAATCACAAACAAAAAATTATGAAACATTTCAGTCTTCTAACCCTTATCATATGCCCAGGTGCATTCATGTATGCAGTACATATGATGTCATACAAACAAATAAGTACTGACAGAATTTTCATCATGGATAATTTCTTTGATAAATGGAACAATCTGGAAATCTTTTGATGTCTTAGCTAACTAAATCGACAGATTGAAGTAGTTGAACCATGCATTGTTCTGCATGTGCTTTAGTAGCAGAAAGCCATTTGAGACAGAATTCTTCATGGAACCTCTTGTCATCTATATTCAGTCTTGTCTTCACCTGTTTTCACTGCTTGTTGTGTTTGTAGCTTCCAGCCTTAAGTATTATTCAGTATGACGCTGAAGTCTAAGTGACTGTTCTCTTTGTATTTCTGCGCATGAAATTGGGTTGCGCTGTTAGCTACAAATATGGGATACAGCTGGACAAGAGAGGTTTCGTTCGATAACACAGAGCTACTATCGATCGGCCAATGCACTGATTCTCGTCTATGACATCAGCAGTCAGCCAACGTTTGATAGTCTGCCTCACTGGCTGCAGGAAATTGAAATGTATGCCGGAAACAAAGTCCTTACCTATCTAGTCGGTAAGCAGACAGATTGCTTACATTTTCTGATTTTACGTCAGAAGTGCGTAGTCCAATCATATCTTGTCATGTGAATGTGAATCCCACATGAATTTTTTTTAAATGTAATATGTTATATGCTGTTGTCTTTTTGTGGAGCAATAAAAATGAAATGAAACGAAATGTGTGCATGAGTAAAGATAAATTGGGCTCAGATTTAGAAATAAGTAAGTAAATTAGGTTGTTGTCTGTTTGGTCGATGTCGGTAGGAAAATGCAGACATCACGCTACTTCTGAATGCATAGATGTTATACATGTAGCTAAAAGACAGTGTCTAAATATTGTAGATAATTGACTTTAACTTGATAATTTTTATCATGACTGGTTGTTTAGCTGGTGCGTGTGTTTGTTTGTTTGTGTGTGTGTGTGTTCGCGTGTGTGTCATTGGATACTTGTGTGCCTGACGTGAATGTTTGTGCAACAGGGAATAAAAGTGACAAAGTCAGTCACCGGGAAATTCCGATGTATGTTGCCGATGAGTTTGCTCAGAGACACGAGATGAAGTTCATCGAGACATCAGCAAAAGAAGCAGATAACGTTGACAAACTATTTTATGACATAGCAAAAGAACTGATTAGACAGACAAAGGCTAACGAAATTCAGCCTCATTATGAAGAAGAGGTCATCGTTGGAGCCAGTACGCCGGTCTCTCTGCTATCCAGCTGCTGTAGTCGATTAAGTTAGTTGCGTTAATGCGGTTTTGCCATTTAATGACAGTCTGGTCAAGGTTGCGACAGATGTTCATTGTTTTGTTTAGTATTCTATTTTTGAAAGTCTGTGGTTATGTTTTAACATCTGTTTTGTTGAAATATTTTACCTGCTTTCTGACTGAATAGTTCAGCTGATAAGAATGTCATTTAAGGAATGAGTGCTTGACGTTAGGCCTTTAATTCTAATGGCCCTGAGTGGCAGTTAGAATTGTTTACCTTGGTTTTCCAGAGGTGCTATCTGTCAGAAAATGAAAAATGTAATAACCCTTCAAATGGTGGAGATAGCGTTTTAAGTGTTCAAAAATGATCCTTTAAAATTTTGTTTACAAATTTTTTGTTAATTTAGTATTTATAAATTGGCATTGATTACTAGTTGTCAAGCATAATGAAATATTAGTTGGCTGTCTGTGATTAGTAGTGATTTGGTATTGTCGATATGCTGCTGGCTGGTGCAGCAACATGAAACTAAATTGAGCTGGGTTAGTATTTGGAGGGGTGACCTACTGTTGAATATGATGACATCTGGCACCTACTCGGTGCTCCATCCTTTACTGGTTGGTACCTAAATATCAACAGCAGTTAGGAGGTTAAGAAGATGTCCTGTCATTGGATGTCTGTGGTCATGTTTGCACTTCAGCTGGCTTTGTGGACACACGTCTGAGGAGTTTTTTCAGTAAACAAGTAGGCTACCTTTTATAGGACTCTGTTTCTCTCTCACTCTGGTGACAAACTCTTGCTTGCATAGCTGTGTACTGACAGTGTGTTAACTGTTGATAGCTTCAATGCTTGGGACTGTTACAGTTTGACTGCCTCTCAAAGCCGCTTTTCCAGCTTTTGAAAATATGCTGTACTTATTAAAAAGGTTTGTTGCTAGTTAATATACTGTCCAATGTGTGACAGCTAGTCACTTAAAACTTGTTGTTATGAAGGATCGTTTGAGTGAAGCAGCATTTGATGAGGCATGTGTTTAGCTGCAAAGACGTTCAGATGACCAGCTTGAGTAGCTGGCACTTGTGCTTTTAGTACCATTTTGCTGACAGAATCTTCTTGCCAGGGTTCTGGTCATGCTTGTAACTGGAATCATGGGACATTGGCCACTTCTTACTTGGGAAATTCTGAACTGTTCTTGCATGGCTGCAACACATGCCTTCTCAGCTGCTGTCATTTGTCTAACAGAGCATTTTCAAAAGACCATTATAGAGTTTTCTTATTTACATTTTAATCACGATTTTATAAAGCATTTTATTTGGCAAACTGTTGATTTTTCAGTTGAATTGCTTTGTAAATTCTGACAGTCTTTGTCGATGAAACATTTGTTACAAACAAGTTTCCATAATTCTCAGCTATTTAAAAATTGTCATATTGTGAATTCCATAATGATAACACTGAATTCACTAGTCTTTGAGGGACATTGCCAGTCATATTCAGTTGGTATAGACAGTTTTCGTTGGTGACATTTGCTGTAAGTTAAGTTGCTATTGAATATATTCTGTAATCTTTATGCTCGACTTTTGTCATTTCAGTTGTACACTGGTTAGAATTTGAGGTTAATGTATGATATGTTCATTACATGCTTCTCGCATAATCACAGCAGCGGGAGTCACTTGATGTGCTGCGTGTATTCAAGTTTCATCTTTAGGAATTTCACTTTATTGCATTTGAGTGAGAGTCTCATAAAATCACCGCCAGAAATGGCGTATTTCTAATGAAATTATTTTGCCAAGTCATAATTGCGGCATTTGTAAGATAGGTTGATATCTTGTATTGTTTGTGATAGTGTGTCTCAGAATTCGTTGGAGGTGAATCTGACCTGGATCAGTTTGTCCCAGATGAGTTGTTTGGCTTTTTAAGTCATCCAAGCCCCAGACACGTTTAGGCCAGTCTCCAAGAATCTCTTCAGGGCTGTAAAGTCCGATGAAATGGCTTGTGCCCCAAATGAGTGACTGATATTCATTGATGTAAATCAAACTGCTGGTTTAAAACAGCCGTTTAACGTGTTCTCATTTTGTTAAACAATCAAACGTTGTTGGTTTCTGGTACTATTGCTTGTTATTCTGTCATTTCTTGGTTGGAAAGAAACTTAGTATTGGTGTCTGCCACCATCATTTTGTCATCCTACCTGCTTATTTAACTAGCAGTCTGAATCATCTGCCAGCTTAAGAAACTAGCAGTCCGAAGTTATCCACCTGATTTTTGATGAACTAGCAGTCTGAATCATCCACCAGCTTAAGGAACTGGCAGTCTGAGTCGGGGTAGTTGCTTGTGGCATTGCACTTGAGCTGAAAAATCCCATTGCCATGTTAGAGGTATGCATGATATTATAATTATACATATTATATATATATATATATAATAGAAATTGTTATGAAGAGTAATAGAATAATAAATGAATGTATGCTGGCTCCTAAACCTAAATGTGGTAGATCAGTTCGCTCGTTTCAGTCATTGTTCGCGTGTATTCAGCACCATGTACATACTGCACTGATGGTTATGAAAACAGTAGTTGTAACTGGTAGAATTAATATTAACAGATCATTAATCATAATAATATTCTACATAACACTGATATTTTAAAAGAAGCCACTATACCGGTTTTATGTTCTTAAGACAAGTCAGATCGATGAAGTGTTAAGAAGGTAACTGTTTTCACTGACGCTTTTAAGTCAGTTGGCCTAGTCATTTGGTTTTCTGCATAATAGTGCATACTTAATAACTAGCAGTTGTTTTGTTGTTTTGCAAATATTTTACATGATTCGTTCAGTGTCTGTGTATTCCGATGCTTGTCGGGTTTGTTGACAGGAGTTGATGTAGGATTTCATTTCGTGAGGATTTGATGAAGCATCCAGTAGTTACGTATCTGACACTGAATTACGATGTACAGATCTTTGTTGTTCAATTTCTGTGTAGTTGATGATAATCAGTTTGCTCATTGTTTTGTTAGATGTTGGTGAGCATTGAGATTCACAAAATCATTGAAGCAGAATGTATCTCACAAAAATTCCCCTATTTTGTTGCATATGACTCTAATACAACACATTGTCTGTTGATGGAAGCAAGCTTCAACAAATCTTAAAATGTCTTCTTTCCAGTTTTGTTGGAAAAGTATTTCCATCTTGGTTGCTAATTTGGGTCTCTGTTGCCTTCCTCGTTGGTCAGTTCTTCAGGTTTTATTTGTCAAGTTACCCAGTTGACTGATGTAGATGGGCAGTTGAACAATTTATACCAGTTGGGCAAAATATAAGGTAGACAGTTCTGTGTGCCTGCAGTAGGTTTCAGTTGTACTGCTGTTGCCATCTTTCGTTTCAGGTCTTACTGTTGTGTTAGTTTGACATTGTGGCACACAGCGCTTCAGTTGTGTTTGAACGTTTAAATTACATAGTAACGAAAGTTGTATTTGTGTTTCTTCCTTCTGATGACCAGCAGCAGCTGGTATATCATTAATCTGCCATAGGTCGTAATTTTAACCATTGGTTGCTGCTGGCTAGGTTGGCGGTCAATGCTTGATGGGACTTGGTCAGTAACAACTATATTTCTTTTTATTAATTAAGACACCTTCATGATCGTGTGCAATGACCTCCATCTTCTCAACACATTTGCTGTCTTGACACATGATCAGTGGCCTTTTTCCACCATGTTTATAAACTGCCTTAAACAGGAGAGAGGAGGAGATAAAGAAATCTGAGAGTTTCTTTGAGATGTCATGTAATATGTTCCATTACAATACAAAGCACAGATAATATGTGTGGCTCCATTTATGCTGCCAGGTGCACCTAAATCCAATCCACATGTCCAGTAAGTTTCAAAGCCACCAGTTCAAAACAGAATCAGCCAAGGACTGGCAAAAGAGATCAACTATGATGAATGCTGAAAGAAACTGTTACCAAAAGACTAAAAGCCGAAAGGAAGAATCCCACGCAAAGATGTTCGCTGGACTGGAGTTGTTGGTTGATCTCTACAGGAGGTTATTGGGTGGCCAGAGAGTAACAAAAGTGGAGGCATCACAGTAATATAACTGCTTTTACATACTTTACCATACCTGATGTGCTGTTGGTGCTTTTAAATAAGGCAGAACAAGTAGTCTGATATTACATTATTCACACTGTTGGTGTTATCTTGTTCATTAAGTGTTGGGAATGAGAACGTCCACAGAGGGGAGGGAGAAGGTAAAGGCAAAATGGGGTCAAGTGGAGCAAGGAGTTGAAAGTAGGTCATTTTTTGTGCATGCCCTTTATGACGTCAATCATCGCCATATGAAGCCATCATTAAATAAACTTGATCAAATTGAATTGGATTCCTTTTGCGGACTACCGCTTAGCAACAAAAATCAACTTGTTTTTTAAGTGGTAGGTGCTTTTTTTAGTGACTTTAGAACAAAACCAACTGTTTAATCAGGAATTATGTAATGACAGTAGCAAGCAAAATACAGTATTAATTAAATGTACACATCTTTAACCCTTACAGAACAAATGGACACACCAGTGGGAACTTGAGAATGTCTTATCCAAAGGCCAGGCATATTAACACTATCACAACAAAGACCACAGTTTGGTCATTTGCATGTCAACACACAACACTGTGTAAGAATTACCAGCTACTGTACATTTACATACAAAATATGGTACTCTGTATTTACTATGCTGTGGAGTAACTGCAATGCATTATATTCATCAAAATCAATGTTCTCCTCACAGAGCTAGTCGGTGTGATCCAAGAGTGTAGCAGAGAGCTTTTTATACCTGTCTTGATCCACTGCATTCTGCAGCAATTATACTAATGCAATGCAATGCATTTTGGTGCATTACATAGAAAACAATCATGCCAGTAACTGAGTCATTGTTAAACAACAAACCTCTGCAATCAATTGAAACAGAAATCTTTGTCACTAAAAGCAACAAATTTTACATTCTAAATATGAATGTCATAACAATCAAGGTATGGACATTCAGGTGACACTTTAAGCAAAAGCAACAATACAACGACCACCAAGGGTTACAATACAGCAGAAATTTAATAATTACCCTTTACAAACAGTTCAAGAAACATTCTCGTTTTATCTGAAGACGCACCTTTTTAGATTTGCTATATAGTCTCATTGCAGCGCCTTTGTCAGATTCTTAAAATGTGCTATATAAATGCTTCCACACATACATACATACATACATTATGAACCTCAGGCTGGAAGAGGTAAGCTAGACATGCAACGACAAACTCTTGAACTTAATTGTGTCTATGTATCAACTTGTAGCATCTGTATCAACTGGTAGCATCTGTAATTCATGTGGTCAAAGATGTGCAGAGTTAGGTGCTTTGACAAAGAGATGGATTTCAGACAAGACAAGAGGCACTGGACTGCGGCACAGAAGCCTTGAGTAGAATACAGTGATTGTCAAAAGCAGCAGAGAAATCAATGAGTATTAAAGCATTATAATACCCCTTGTATTTGGCAGGGACAAGGTCATACTTTTAGGATGGCCATTTCCATGGAATGGAATTGCCTAAACCCTGCATGAAGAGATGATGTACGTTATTTACAGAAAGGTAGAAAATAGAGTCCAACTGTGGACTATTTTCTGTATCAACTTAGGTTATCCTCAGCCAGAATGGTGTTCTTGAAGATGGCAATGATTACATTAAAGACACTTTCTGTTTATCTGGCATGAGATCTTGAACAGCTTTCCCTTCCTCTGAGATCCAACTGCAACCAAGTAGATGTTTGGGGAAATTGCATTAATCAATGACCAGACACTTGTGTCAAAGTTCTGGTAGAGTACAAACACATGACTCAGAAACTCTACTGAGGTAAAAATATTTCAGCATTGCACTGAGCTTATCACATAGACACACAAAATATGAAAAAGCAAAACAAGTTTCAATGTTAATGACTGACATATGTACAAAAAAGAAGACATTTGAAATTTTATTTTCACTAAGCATATCCTTGAACAAGCAAAATCTAGTATAACTTATATTAACTGGCCCATAATGAAGTCCCCCAGTTTAAGAATTTATGCTTGTATGCTACCTACGTAAGTAAAGCTCCTACGTCTACGTCTTGAATGATCTTCCTTCGAAAATTTGAACTCGTACCCCAAAAGGGTATAAGAGGAACAAAGGGGAGGCACTTATTTCCTTTTCTTTCCATAGAGCCTTGAGCCAGCAATGCATGAATCCCAAGATCCTGGACATGAGGCCAGTGCATCGCAAGACTTGCCGTTTACTTCCCAGCTTATGATGACAGAGGCACGTGTGCTCAAACAACTTGCCAGGATTGTTACACAAAGTTGAACCGGCACCCACATGATCACTGGCCAAATGTGTTACCTATACACCACCATGTATGCTAGCTGCGTTAGTTAAAAACATTAAAAAAGTAACCACAGGTTCATTCCATCAAGAAGTAGATGTCAGTTCTCTTGAAGTTTATGATTGAATGTGGGCCAGAAATTTACAAAACTCAAACCAACAAGGCAGATATTTGCTTGAGGCTAGATGGTCTGACGTCCACCTACATCATTAGGGTTTCCCAAAAAATGTAAAGTTTCACCCTCCAGAAAGTTTCCTTAGGGTCCCATAATGCTACTTGTAGAATTTAAGAAAATCTGGAAACTGCTGAAGGTCCCTCAACGTCCCCAAATTTCTAAGTTTCTTCCACTGGCAGGATATCTGCTCACTTTAGACAAAGCTTTATGAACTAACTGCAAAATTGATGAGGACAGTTTTGGTATTGTGTGTTAGTTGTTAATTAATAACTTCTATAGTGCTGGTGTTTAATGCACAAGGCATAAACTGATGGCAAACCAAATACAAGCCACAATCAGGTCAGAAGATCAGTCCACTATTTGAAAGTTTTTAGATTGTAAATACTAAACTCTCAATACTTGTAACATTTTGCTGTACTTCATGGTGTTAAAAAGTAGAAATGTTAAAAATCTGACTTCCTTTAAAACAAGTGTTACAAAAGTAAGAACAAAACCATGGATATTGCTTACATATCAGTTAGACTGTCATGGTTACACTTATTAAACTCTGTTCTGTGTCTTTCAAAGACTTGCAGCAGATAATGTTTCTGTGATTCATCCTTTGTGATAGTAGCATTGAATGTCTGGATCTGTGCTACACTGTGTTCAGCAGTCATTTATACAATCTGGTTCTTTACCAGGTTTTCTTCCATCTTGAATGAAGGGTTGTCTGACCAGACTTCAGCAGCAGGGAGATCAAGAAAATATCAGTGCCAGCAATTTAGAAAAGGTGTGCAACGTAGTCAGTTCTGCCATGTGCAGAAAAGTGATTTCAGCAAATGTTCACTTCAATCAGATATTGATGAATGCACCAGACCACATACTTTTTATCTAATGCAACCAAGGCAGAGAAACTCGTGACATTCATCTCTGGGATAATACAGCTGGAAGTGATCTGCAATGAAGTCCTTCAGGCTATCATTCGCATTTGTCAAAGGAGTTTGACATTCCTTAGGCTTGCAGTGGTTCATCACAGACAACATGTCATGGAATCTCCGGTCTGGTTGATGGCCCTAACAGACAACAAAGGCGTCTTGCCAGCAGAACCTCAAACATGTGATGTTGACAGGCCATCCACAGCATAGTGCTTCTGCTGTCTCCACTGATTCTGCCTGTGTTAGATGATGTTGTACATCCCTATCTGAAGTGATTTACACTACCCTGATTTCAAGGCTTCAAAAACCGCATCAGCTGCTGCCTTGCATGAAGCATAGGTCAATTCTGTAACTCCAGGCAGCTTTGTGCTGCCTTTGACAAGTGAATAAATCAACACCACATGTAGTCGATCATCCTTGGTGCTATCATCACCCATAACATCAGAGCCTTGTTTGCAGCTTCCCTTTGCATGTACTACTGATTTGCAAGCACTTAAGCCAATTTTGATTTGATCTGCAGCCTTGCGATGACAACGCTGATGTTGCCAATGAACAGTTCTTTTGGAAAGTGCTACGGCATGTGTTGAATTTTGCGTACAATATATGCCAAAATCATGGCAGATGTCCAAATGTTGGCATCTGTGCGGTCAAGTACGGCAGACACCTTTGGTGACTTAACAGTTTTGCATCTGCCTCATTTTTCAGTACTTTCAGGTGTTGCCACTTTCATTATACATTCTTCCTGCTCATCATTCTGAAGATATTTCAGTGGCAGAATAAGAGGGTGCATCACCATTTGCTTCTGCTGTCTCTTGTTTAACCAGCTGTCTTGCTGTGGTGGCTGCTTCAACTGGCTTGGTATATTGTCACATCCTTAACCTTATCACTTCTCCTGATTGATAAGTTTCTTGCCAAGGGGTTCGATGCTGCCAATTATTGAATCTTTCTGTAACTTCAAAAAACTCTCTCCTCTTCATTCACTAGCTATCAGCTATTTGGCATCGGTGAGTAAGCAGGTCAACAGAAAGTACAGCAGCTGAATAAATAATTTTTTTTTAGTTTTTTCCACTTAATCATAGCTTGCTAGCATAATCATCTAGTATAGCAAACCTCATATATTTTGAGAATCTTCACATTAGTTTCTTTTTAATAATACTAAGCATGTCTTTGTAAACTTAATAATTACTTTCAAAAATGTTTTCAAAAATTATACACATTTTGTGCTCAAGTGACAAGATTTCTGGAAATTTGAAGACCTTGAGGAACCTCTAAACATTTTTTAATTTTCTAAAATATAGTCTTATGTGGACACATAGAAACTTTTTGGAGGGCTTAAGATTTTGCAAAAAAATTTCCCATGCAACTGTGGCAGACCCTATGCATCATGAGAACTGGATCAAGGATCTTGGTGGTTGCAGCATCATCGACACTACAGCTACATTCTGAGACTATATAACACTTCACTGCTAGCTAAAACATAATTTAAAACTCACTTGCTAAAACAAAATTTAAAACTCATATTTAGGTTCCCAAAACTAGGAGTACGTATCAGCATTTTCTGAATTATAAAAGTGTTAACGTATTTATGAAAATACAATTATTTCAAAGTTTGCAGCTAAAACACTGATTTTAATCCAACTTATTGAATACAATAAACACAAAAGACAAGTATAGAAAAGCTGCAGTGAACATTCTGATGGCTACAGTACAACAACATCACACTGAACATCCTTAAGTTCACTTCAAAAGCAGACTAAATAAAGTACAAAGCTTATCAGCCATTCATCCTCGTCTAGCATCATTCACTCTGCAGAGAGTGATCCACTTCATTCGTCTTGTTTCATGAATGTCTGGGAATGTCTTCTCGACTGAAGCCATTCCCAAATCAAATGAAAATACTTTACTGCACTTCAACAACAGAAAACTTGCATCAGATGGAAGAGAGTACTCAAAAATCAATACTGAAGTTCATAAAACCAGCTTAATTAGGACAAATGAAAACTGCTGGAAAGCCTTCAACAAAGTTAAACTTAGTTAGAGTAATAAAACAGTCAAACACCAAATCTAACGTTATTCCAGGCAAGCCTGTGCCAATCCAATGTGACCAAAAAATCCCTGGAATACTGGATTTCATGACCATATGCTGTAACCATATGTTTTGGTCACCTATAAGAACAATTGGAGGAGACTGTAAACCCAATCTTTGAAAACCCTCTTGACACCCTCTAACATGATGCCACTTGTAGACTACCAATCTTTGAAATAAAGAAACCAACTAATATCCAACTAAGCATTGACAATCACTTACCGGGAAATCATTTCACAAGAAACACGAAAGATTCTACAAAAAATACAGAACTGAAAGAAATTCAGCCACAAACCATTGTTGCCATGAGATTTATATTCATAGCGTTACATTAAAACCAACAAAACTATCTCAACACTGTAACATGAAGCACAAATTAAGTTGAACTTCAGTAAATCTTAGAAGTGATAACAATTTTACAATATGGCCAAGTGGCAAACAACAAAAGCTCATCCGAATTCAAGATTATACAACCAGGTTTTACTTAGTTGTAGGCACACACTGGTAATTTTTGGCACCTGCAAATAAAAAGACTCAACTACAGCTTCAAGTAAAAGACATTATGAAAATATCTACACACTCATTGTATGTGACTAAGAATATACCCTAGCAGAAACACAGAAAAAAACATTACCATGTAATTATGTAATTACAATGTAATTATGTAAGTATTTATGACAATATAATACAATATACAACATAAAACGTATTTATGACAATAATTCCCTTCTAAAAGTGTTAACATTCATTTCATTAACATTAACAAACTGAACAAATGAAATGACATCAATTAATTGCACAAATTACTTAACACTTTGGCACGCTTTATCAGAGCTGTCGTATCACAGATCAAAGCTACCGCTCACTGTCTGCATGGCAAATAATGAAAACAAACAAAAATGATGTCAGAAAATGCTGTTTATAGATACATAACAGTTCCACTATACAACAGTAAGAGAACCCGTTCTACTGTTTCCCAAACACTATCCAGGATTTTAAGCTGTGGTCTGTAACAGTAGATATTACATTGAAGCTAACAATGCAGCTCAAATGAATTTCAACTGATTTCTGCTGAAGCCAGGAAGTGAGCTGAAGGCTACTGCACACAGCAGCATTGACGACATGGTGAAGGTACAGTTAGTTTAATCTGTGACTTATTAATTTATTTATTTATTACAGGTACCACAAGTCCCCAAAGGCAATATTGCCCTTAGCTTAAAGGACTGTTCAGCTCAAGTACATACTGTATCTGACAACAGCAAACCCATCTAATAAGTTTTCAACATTTCCATATGGAAATATAATTGGATACTGGACACGAATTCACCTAAAACAAACCCCTACAAATAACACTAAAACTTTGCTACTTCAGACATAAATAAAACAGAAATTATGGAGTAATTAAGCACGGAAACATCACCAAATACCAGATGCAGACCCAGTCAGGCTTCCATTAACCTCCAAGAACTGGCAAATAACACATTCATTTACATTCATTAATACACACAAATTAGTGCTATTGTCAACAGGAACAAGATTCTGATTGTGGCTTGTTAGGGTTAACAGCAACGTCAATCACGTCCTCTTGACGAACCGTAACATAACCTTCAAGGTGACAAAGTGCTTTCGCAACATTCATAAAGATGCTTTCAATGTTATCACTTTCTGCATTGTCTTTTGCAGACGTTTCATAAAATGACATATCGTGAAATTCAGCAAACTTCCTTGCCATCGTTGTTGTGACAGCTCGTTTCACGTTTAGGTCAATCTTATTGCCAACCAGAACACGAGGAACGTTGCTGCCAAGGCCATTTCGATCACACTCTTCTACCCAATGTGGCAGACTTTCAAAAGATGCAATTTTTGTGACATCATATACAAAAACAACTGCATGAACATTTCGATAGTAATGCTGAACCATGCTCCGACGAAAACGTTCCTGACCAGCAGTGTCCCAGATCTGCAGCTATAAAAGAGAATATGAGATTAACATTACAATAAGTACTTGATTAACAAAAGAAGTTGGTGGGAAAAAGGAGACAAAATCATTAGAGAAAGACTTGTGTTTTCCCAGATATATTTAAGCAGTGACATCACTGGTGGAAGTGAGAGGACTTATAGACAGAATTTACATGGCTGGTGAAGAATTAAACACCACACTGGATATTTGGATGCAGAGTCAAACCTGTTCAAACATTGAACTACTGAGAAGTACTGCAGTGCTTTTGAGAGGTCCTGGAAACACTCCATGTTAGGGTTTTTGATACATACATACATGTATATGCATACCTTGATACATGCTGAGGCAAAGGGAGCAAAGATTTTCATACCTTTGTAACTCTTGACATGAGCCAAGTAGCAAAAACTCGGTGTTCAATCGATTTATCAGTCAGTTAGTGTCATCCATGACTTAACTTTGTTAAACACAACAGAAATTAATAGAAGGAAGGGCTGCATAATCTTCTGTACAAATACTTGATAAATTGGCACATGGATAAAAATGATAATTTGAGCCTCTACTGAGAAAGGAACCTAAGGGAGTTGCATAAAGGAAAAAGCTCTTGAGTAAATGATAATTCACCGGCCAAGAATGAGAAATCAGCAAATAATTTTACCTAATGTGATTCCTGGTTTAACCAGGGTACCAGAGATGACAATATTGGGTTACCCTATCGAGTATGTTAAAGTTTGATTCTCATATTGATTGGATTCATAGTCAGGCACGCCAGTCTTTGTACACCATACGAATTCTTGTACCACGTGGCCTCACTGGCCCTCGGCTCTACAACGTTGTCCGAGCCACAACACTGGCCAGGATGCTGTACGCCTCTTCTGTGTGGTGGGGCTATGCTGGGGCACAGGCTGGGGCACTTTGGTTTACAAGTATCTAAGAACACAAGAAAACTTAATATGCATACAACATCCTAATAATAAAACATTTACGCATTAAATTGTCAGCAGGAGGAATAATACGATCATGGGTGTGGGGCCGTAGGGAATAACTGAGGGTTTTAACTGGTGGGAGTAGCTGATGTAAGACATGATTTGGGTTGTTCAAGATTGCTTTAAAGAGACGAGCATCGTTTATGCCACAGAGTTCATCGAACGTTGGGGAGTCCCCAGAAAGATAGTGGAGACGCACAAGTCTCCGCATCAAAGCCTGGAGCCGAGCTCGGCTCCAGGCTTTGATGCGGAGACTTGTGCGTTATTCCCTACGGCCCCACACCCATGATCGTATTATTCCTCCTGCTGACAATTTAATGCGTAAATGTTTTATTATTAGGATGTTGTATGCATATTAAGTTTTCTTGTGTTCTTAGATACTTGTAAACCAAAGTGCTCTTAGCTATTCGTTAATAAAGAATATACTTACTTATTTACTTACTTACACAGGTTGTGGCAGTAGCAAACTGATTTGATACAGCTCAAAAGCTTCCAAGCCAGTGCTAGCAAGAGACAGACTGAGAAGGACCAGGGTCATAACCTTACCCCATCCCCATCATTACGAGGTGAGGTTACAACACAGGGGCATTCGACAGAGACTGCCATGCATGCAGTCAAATGTCCAGCACCTCAAGCGTTCTCAGGCAAAGAACTGACTTTCTAGAAAAATTTCTCCTTAACAGTAATGTCTGGCATTGCCTTTCATCAGGCATTAGTAACCACTGGCTGTTCATCAATCTGTTTTTATGAAAGGACTTAAAACTGCATTGCTAATGGAAGTACATTTCCAGATGACTGAGCAAGTCCACGACACCACAGGTTGTAGAAGTAGCAAAACTGAAATTCCTATGCAATAATAATATTAATAATGACAATTCTGGAATGGCCTCATCCTTGTCATGCTGACCTCTCACTCTGCTGATTTTATTTCTGACTTTTCTCAATACCTGCTTTTTTACTCTTTTCTCTTCAATTTCCATTTTATTCCAGCATTTTCTCTGACTGGGGTATTTTTACATTTTAGTTCATCGTTATTCATTTCTCGCTGCTTTTGCCACATGTAGATATGCAGCAACTATAACAGGGATATTTAATGGCCATCCAATCCAAGTTTGTCCTCTGAACAGGCGGCACATCCAGCAGGTCTGTTCCCCACTGTCTAACAAACAAGGCAGCTTCATCTCCACTACGGCACAGTTCACAGCCACGACCAGAGGGCCAACTAATGCTGGCCATATTTCTAATCATCCACCCTTGGCTGTGTCTTCAGCCACATGTGACTACAACAGGAGGGATGGGAGCGCTACAGCCACCTGGCCCAACACCATCCATATTCATCAGACTGCAACAGACACAGTTCGGTTGTTACAGAGGCATTTATTTCATCCACAGTCCCTCCTCAGGTCTGTCCCAAAGGTGCAAGGTCGGCTTGCTCACACATTTTAAATAAGATTTACACAGAATTATACAGTTTTGTTTACCAAGCCTACCCTCCCAACCTCTATACTTCAATTTGGTTCATTCTCCATTTTTCCTAAATGCATCCACAACAGGGAGACCATCTAGGTCCAATCTTATTTTGCCTCCCTCTCCAACCAGTAATGAATTCATCTGTATCTTACCTTTGCATCAATAACCTGGACAACCTCACCTTGGGTGGCAGCTCACATAATGTTGCCAAGGACACTGATACAGTATCCTCTCTTGAATCCTCACACGGGTTGTATGTGAACATATGTAAACGAGAATGCTACTATTCTTCAAGAAATCCAATTTTCAACCACGTTCTTTCAGAATAGGAGAACCAAGACCATGGGTAGCTGACTTTACTGGCCGTCCCCTCATTTCACAGCCTCAACATCAATTGCAACACTAGACACGCATTGTGAAGTCCTTCAGGATGCCCTCACTGGCCTACACCAACTGCCAACACAAAGTAGCCTAATATTTCTAAGATCATCTTTTGATGCTTCCAAACTTAGCCATATCCTCTTATGCTCATCCTGTCAGGGCCATCCTTGGCTGAAAAAGTTAGACAAAACCATGTGCAAGGGTCTGGAATCCATCATCATCATCAGCAGCAGCAGCAGCATCAGCAGGAGCATCATCATCATCACCATCATCATCAGTTCCTGAAACCAGCAATTCGGGTGACAATGAGTGGGAATGAACAATTTCAAATTTTTTCGGTCATTTGTGAGTTCTAGTGCTTTTCTTGTGCTTAGTCCTTATTTATGCTGTCTATCAAGCGCAGTCATTGTCTTCTTTGTTTTTTCTCTTTGAATTTCCACACTGGAGACTGGCCATCAGTCTCAGTAGGTAAGTGCAGTTGAACATATTGGCACCAATTGTCTTGGAGAGTGGCATGCCTCAAGGGTTCTGTAATTGGCCCTCTCCTGATTACTCTATTCACCAAACCCTCAGCTCACAGATAGCTCTCTGGACTACCATTCCTATGCTAATGACACCTAACTATTCTCTGACCTACAGAACCTTGACTCAATTTTTCCAATGACAAAATAAAGGAGTAAAATTCTGCACCTGAGAATATTTTTAAACAATTTTAGTGACAAAACAACTAATCCTTGGTCAGGCGGCATTAAATTACAAAATTTGGAAGCAAAAATATAAATAGGTTTCAGTAAGCATCATCCTCAAGAATATGGTTTGAGAAAATTATTTACAAAATAACAGAAACATGTTAAGCGGTCATTTTCGGTGCTCAATATCATTAATTATTAGTGTTATGAAACTTTCTAAGATGCATAAAGCGCTATAATTTTTCTGCTCGGTATTCTGGATTGACCTAATTCCTTAAGTTGGTTCCCGTGTCTTAGCTTATAAATTGGAAATCTTGATTCTACGATTACAATTACATTCCTATGAGATTTGACCAGCTCCTATTATGTGGTTAGATTTATTGACCAATAATACAGCCACCAAAAAGCGGATTACGGAAAAAACAAAAAAATGTACGCTCCCGTGTTTTAGGGTCTTAACATTCCCGATGTCGATAGAGGCCTCTTTGTAACTTGAGGTCTTTGGCACTTCATGTTAACAGTACGATTCGTTTTGACTGATTGTATCTAACCCACAAGAGAGTCAGAGGCAATTCTTTTTACAACTCACCAGCGTATGCAGTCTTTCTCTTTGCAATCATCTATTGACCATGCAGGAACCAAATCCCACTATCAGACAAACTTAAAGCTCTTGGTATCACCCTTGACAACTCGCTCACTATGACTTCACATATATCTTCGATTTGCAGGTCTTGTTTCTACCACATTAAGGCATTTCGCCATATCAGACATTCTCTGACTAATGACATGGCTAAAACAGTGGCATGTGCACTTGTTGGTTCTCGATTAGACTATGCAAATGCAGCGTTATATGGTATATCTTAATGTAAAAACGCTCCAGAGGGGTCAAAACTCTCTTTCTAGATTTGTTACATGTTCTTCTTCATCAAATGCATTAGATCGCCTTCGTGAACTTCACTGCCTTCCTGTTGAGTGACGTATTAAGCTTAAAATTGCATGCTTGACCTTTAAGGCTCAGAACACTGGCCTTCCATCATATCTTAATACTTTGCTGACTCCATATCGCCCTCCCATATTCTTGCATTCTTCTGATACTGGTTTGTTGCAAGAACCTAGGTTCAGGACAACTGTAGGGTCACGTGCCTTTAGCTGCTGCGCTCCTCGCATTTGGAATCGTCTACCACAAAAGGCCCAACTAGCAAACTCAAATCATCTTTTAAATCACTTCTTAAGACTAACTACTTCACCCTGGCTTTTGAATGATTCCATCTTGGCCTCTAGCGAACACATATCCGTGCCTCAGATTCAGGTGAACTGACATTGCGTGCATTACAAGTGCTTAAATAAATAAAATAAATAAATATCTTGCTGAATCAAGTAAAGTGGAGAGACTAGCTATTTCTTGCGGGCCTTACTGGATTTACAGTGCCAGACCAAAAACGTAAAATCAAATAGTTTACCTTAATTTCTTCGTCTTTTACCGTGACCGTTCTCTCCCGAAAATCAACGCCAATAGTGGGCTCAAACTTCTCCGAAAACGATCCTCCACAGAAGCGAAATGTTAGACATGTTTTTCCGACATTTGAGTCGCCGATTACTATGACCTTAAAAATCTGGACAGATTTTGCCCTAGAGGGAGGAGGAGGTCTGTTTACAGAAGACGACGACGATGAAGTCTTCCCGGTTGAAGGAGAAGTTTTCATGGATTCGTTCATCTTCTATTTGTCAGATACTGTGAAAACCACAATTTTATAAAAACTTAAACAAAATGATGCTCGCACTGACGCCGCTGTTCACAATTTAAAAGTTTAAGTCATTCAACTATATTTTTATCCACAACGAAAACAGCTGAAGGAAGTAAGGAAGTCAGAATTGAAAACGGAAGTTTGCAAGGGATGCATCCTAGCCTATGTATATATATATATATGTGTGTGTGTGTAATATATAATGTAATATATATGTATGTATGTATGTATAAATATATACACGGATATCGTCCATCTCTGGTCTTCCTCGGTTCGTGCATCTGCAGTTACGCTAGTTTCTGTGACGTAGCTTTCACTGGACGCCGGAGAATCTGAAGATCACGATAAGGCTATAAGTCATAAATGTCGCTAGTAAGGGCATTTAAACTTAATCGTCATTATGGCCAACCTGTATGTAATCGTAATGTAATCGTAATCATAAACTGCCTTTTGCAGAGGCAAAAATGCTAATCACAAACTTGAAATGCTTAATTAGACCTAATTGTGAAACTTCGACCAGGATAATCGAAATTTATGATGTGCAATCACAATAGGTTCAAAGGTGCCATTAGGTTTCGACTTTTTTTACCTATAGCCAGAGCTCTCCACGGAAGCACCGCCGTTCACAGCATGGGTTTCTTTTCAACATTTCTGCGGAAAAGGTAACACTTACTGAGCAATTTATTCAATGCAATACAGTAGCCTACAACTGTAATTTGATCATACCATCCTTACAATGTTCAAAATGACACACATCTCATTTTCAAATCACATCTTCTGTTCTTGGATCTTGACCCGGAACCGAACCCTTTTGCCTATCGATTTTGTTTTGACTGAGCGACTGGTCCCCGCGGCACGGCTTTCGTTGGGCGCTGTAGAAATCTTGGGATTACGATTACGATTCTTTCTTTTCGAACAAAATTAGTACCCTCCGTCTCTCTCATCAATCTCTCCTCCCCAAACCCACCAATAACCAACCTGATGATGCTCTCTCCCCCCACTCATGACTCCCACCCTCCCCACCTCGATCCTCATTATCTGTCTTTCAACCCACTTCAGAGTCTGAAATATTACACCTGTTAAAATCACTTCCAAACAAACAGTGCGAACTTGACCCTACACCAACCTCCTTACTGAAAGACTGTGCAGCTGTCCTTGTCCCAATCATTACCAAAATAGTTAATCTCTCCTTATCTACGGGTAATTTCCCCCTCCTATTCAAACACTCTCTTGTTACCCCTCTTCTCAAAAAATCATCTCTCGACAAGGAAATTCTTTTAAACTACCGGCCTGTTTCTAACCTGACTTCATCTCCAAATTAACTGAACGGATTGTCCTCTCTCGAATCAATGACTATTTAGCTTCTAACTCACTCATTAACCCACACCAGTCTGGTTTTACTAAACGCCACTCAACCGAAACGCTGCTGACATCTCTCTACAACAAGCTTGTTTCTGCCATTTCTCATCAACAGGTTTCTTGCCTCTGTCTCCTTGATATCTCTGCAGCCTTCGACACCATAGATCACAATATCTTACTCCACCGACTTTCAACCTGGTTTAGTTTTGCTGAAACTGCTCTCCTATGGATACAGTCTTATCTCTCCTCCCGCTCTTTCTCTGTTAAAACTTCGGAAGCCTCTTCTAAGTCATGCCCTCTCACTTGCGGAGTTCCACAAGGCTCCGTTCTTGGACCTCTTCTGTTTATCCTCTACACTACCCCACTCAGTTCACTCATTAAAGCATCCTCCGTTGACCGTCACCTCTATGCTGATGACACCCAACTATTCATCTCTTTCTCTCCAAATTGTTTCATTGAGTCTACAGATCATCTTCTTTGTGTGGTTAAACAAATCTCCTCTTGGGTGGCATCTAATCTCTTATGCCTGAACCCATCTAAAACTGAATTCATACTTATAGGCCTACGTGACCAGCTCAAGAAAATTCCTGACCCCTCTATCTCCCTCAGCCTGGACTCTGCCTCCACCCACACCTTTAATACTAACTCCTCTGTCCGTAATTTAGGTGTTATTTTCGACCAGAACCTTACTTTTTCTGTTCATATCACCCATCTTTCCCGCTCTTGCTTTATGCATATCCGCGACCTTCGCAGAATCCGTCCTATGCTTGACTTCAAAACCGCATCTATCATTGCCACATCCATAGTCCATGCAAAACTTGACTACTGCAATTCACTTTTCCTCAATATTGACACAACTCAGATAAACCGCCTACAAGCTATCTAGAATGCTCTCGCACGTGCTGTCACCAAAACCCCCAAACACCATCACATCACCCCTGTTCTCAAATCACTGCACTGGCTTAAAATACCAGAACGAATAGAGTACAAAGTCTTATCCCTCACCTACAACACACTTCAATCCTCCCAACCCTCCTATCTTCGTCAATTATTTACTATCCAACCACATCGTTCAACCAGCACCTCATCTGTCCTAACACTTCTTCGCCCTCCCGTCACCTCATCCTTAAAATTTGGAAATCGCTCCATAGCCATAGCTGCCCCACCCCTTTGGAATAAACTCCCACCAGAATTGCGACAGTTGTCTGGTCAATCATACGAACTCATCAACACTTCACCTCTTTCAGTTTCTGCGCAGGTCTTTCACTCAAGACTGAAAACACTTCTTTTCCAAAATTCTTATCCTGATTCTTCCTCTTCCCCTTATCTCTGTTCTCGCTTCAATTTCAAACATCATCCACCGTAGCCGTCCGACTGTCTGAGTGCCTGACTCCTGGATCTTGACCTGGAACCGAACCCTTTTGCCTATCGATTTTGTTTTGACTGAGCGCCTGTGAATAAGCTGGTTCCCGCGACTTAGCTTTCATTGGGCGCTGTAGAAATCTCGAGATTACGATTACGATTACATCTCCAACCTCTCACGCACCTGTTTCATGCATATTTGTGACTTTGCTATACGTTCGATCTAATGAATCTATGATCGATTTGAAAACTGTCTGTACCATCGCTACCTCTGTTGTTCACTTCAAGTTTAACTACTGTAACTATCTTATCTTTAATTTTGAATCCACTCAAGGGTCTTCAACTCACTCGCCCGAGCTGTTACCAGGACACCCAGGTATCATCATAACACTCCTGCTGTAAATGAAGATGCCGGTTTGCAGACCATCGACTGATGCCTTGAGCATTATGATAACGGCGCTACAGAAGTCTTTAGATTAGATACCTATAGTGGCTGTATTTCAGCGATTTAAATCTAAGGCTAGCATGATCCGTACACTGGGACTTTAAATGGAATGGCGCCCATTCAAAAATGCAGCGGTGGTGAAGGATCTCACCGGATAAATTCATTGAAAAATTGAGTAAGGTCGAGGCCACACGGCCACTATTGAAAAACATGTACAGTTTACACTTATGCTGGAATCACTCAACTGACTGAAAATCGATGAATACATAATTAATTTTAAAGTTCTTTCTCTAACCTACAGGGCCTATATCCCTGCAATACTTCTAACGTATAGGGTCCTTTATTCCTTCTGTCTTTCACACAATACAATACAATAC
The DNA here is from genome assembly GCA_964023275.1 of Norana najaformis. Taxonomy (NCBI): domain Eukaryota; kingdom Metazoa; phylum Annelida; class Clitellata; order Crassiclitellata; family Hormogastridae; genus Norana; species Norana najaformis. Next base: position 4,876,722 of record OZ029928.1, read on the forward strand.
AACTTATATTTATAACGCGCCTTAATAAAACAATGTCTTACTCAAAGGACGCGTTACAACATAATAATTAGTTATAGTACTGAGAGAATAAATTAGTCTTAAGTTTTAATTTAAAATTATCTATTGAAGAGCATCTTCGAATAGATTCAGGTAAAGAGTTCCACTCAGCTGGACCAGCTACTTCAAACATTCTTTTACCAAACTGTAGGTTAACTCTTCTGACTTCAAAGTCCTCTTTTGAAGCCGAACGCAATCACACCAACATCTTTCTCAAGCCCCTCTATCTATTACTCCTCAGGCATTTATTTCAAAACTGAAATCTCACCTTTTCAAGAATTCTTATCTTGATACATCCAATCCGCCGCCTTCCCATATAATTTTCTCAGAACCTAAAAACAACTACCGCAACAGTTCCTCTGTCCCTTTCTTTCTCTGGTCTTCGGGCAACCGGACTTTGTTCTTCTTATGGCGTCTTTGGACTCTGACTTGACGCAGCGCTCACGAATAACCGTATCAAGATCATAATCGTAATCTCGAGATTTATACAGCGCCAAACGAAAAGCTAAGTCGCGGAAACCAAATTATTCACAGGTGCTCAGTTAAAACAAATTCAATAGGCAAGATGGGTTAGGTTCCAGGTCAAGATCCAAGAGTCAGGCAAGTGGGCAGTCAGACGGCTACGGTGGGTGGTGTTTGGAATCGGATCTGCAAGATAGATAAATGAGCAGGGTCGAGGCATACGGTCGCTATATAAAACCTATGCATTTACATTTTAAGGGGAAGAAGAGGAATCAGGATAGGATCTGCGAAACAGGAGTCCAGCAACCGAAGAAGCCCTTTTACCCAGAATAGTTATAGTTATAAGCTGGCACCCTGTGTTTACCTTTAAAGTAGCGCGTTAGAAATTTTGAGATTACGATCACGGTTACTCTGAAACAAAAACTCGTACCAGAGCCATCTTTGCCGGTATAGACGGCTCTGCTCTTACCCAGAGCCATCTATACTCGTACCTTGCTCGGAGCAGTAGTGGAACCTCCCGTGGAGTGCAGTACGAGTTAGGAGCGTATTCGGAGCCGACGTAAAATGCACCAACAATGTTTATAATTGTAGTCTACAGATGCGTGTATTAGCAAGTAACAGCTAAATTGCGAACGTATTGTAGGATTTATGCTGACATACTTAATCATTTGCGTTGCTGGCAGATCTGTTTTTTTACATTTCAGCCAATCTAAAAAGTAAAAGGTGAATTTGATTTTATGCAGTTTTCTGGTCGAAGTTGCTAACGTTAACGGTCCGAGCGACGTAGGATCGCTATGGTTTATGAAGATTCATTGTCGCATTTATATAGCGCTGTTGCTAGAACATTTTCATCGTTGTTGTAATTCATTGTCACTGAGATTTGGCTGAAGACCTAGCATATGGAAGAGCCATCTTCAGATTGGTTTCCGTACAAGTCCGACCAAAGTTGAGGAACTTTCTGTTATAGAAATCTGCCTGGTGGAAATTGACTTTGCAAGGTAAAGCATTTTATAGTGCTTTGAACAAGCCATCACGATTTCTGTGTCAAAGATAATTAGGCTTTAATTTCAGTATCAGCGTCACCATGCGAAATGGAGTCCAAGTCTGATGAGTCATTGGCCTTGTGAAAGTAAAATGTGCCACAATTGAGCCCCACAAACTGGTAATTTGCATTTTCAGCTAATGTAGTTTTTATTTTTGTTGTTATTATGACTAATCAGTTTGCATCAATCCTGACAGTGCAAACTGTCAGAGTGAGGAAGTAATTAAGTAGCCGCTTGTGGCATATTGCAAGTGTAATATGCTATTACCTCTCAGAGAATTGCATCAGTTCCTTTCAACAGGTTACATACCATCTGGTGCACAGTTTGCAAAAGGACATTTGCAAAAGGACATTGAATCTAATTTAAATTTTAAACTCTGTTGTTTGACTAACACTATTTCAAATTTCAGTGGGCCCCTTGATGCTTCCTACGAATGCCATCAAAACTAATCGTGTGTATGCAAGTATATATTCTAAGAACCTCTCAATTGTACTTCTTGCTAGTTAGTACAACTTCTTTACAAAGTACAACTTTGTAACAAAGTACAAGTTAACGATGGTAAATGATGATCATTTGTTGGAAAAGTACCCATTGACAGGTTTTTGCACGCTTGTAGAATACAAGACAGTACAACTTAAATATGATACACCAACAATCTTAACATAGTGCCATTCTGTATGGTGTTGCTTCTGTTACAACACGGGTACAGACATGGCTTCCAATTTTTGAGTGAGAAACATTAGTTCCTACTACAGTATGTGCTAGTGTTCTGTCATTCTCTCAGTGATTAACACCAATGGGAAGTGACTGTGACGGCATATTCATTTGATTGTCCCAAGTATTTTCGTGCTCTCTGCACGTCATGAACTACTTCCAAAGGAACTTGTGCTGATATCATCCTGCATTTGATATGAGACAATTGAGGTTTGATGGTGGACTCAGACTCAGAACTAGTTTGGACTTGTGGTATGCCAAAACCAACCCATAATCAGGTCAGTATCCAGATGGTCAGTCCGTTGCGACAGAGGAAAGCAGCCTATGGTAGATAAGCCACTGAAAGAGGGAAGTCTTAAGTTGAAACCAAAATGTGTGACCAGATTGAGCAGATCTGGGGGGAGGTATCGAGCATCTAGGTCTAGCAACCAAAATGACAGTGACAGTGCCTTTAAATTTATTAAGTTTCATGTATTTTTGTATGATTCTAGATGTCAGGCCAAAAGCTGAAGCAAGGTTACATGAAAAAATTTGCTAGTAAGTTAATTTTTTAAAAATCATATCACTTACTGCATCATTGTCAACTTGTAGTATGATTTTGGAACTCTAGTGCATGTGCTCAATATTTGTTGTAGGCCCTAGGAGAAGTTTGGTCTAGGCCCATGGAGAAAAAAACAGTTTTGTCAGTGTCCTGTCTAAAATTGTTACCCATTTAAAATTGACAGATTTATATATAATTTATAGCCTATTAGATATAATATTTTAAATGTTATTTAGATAAATGTTTTAAATGTTACTTCAGTTTTTCAAAATGTTAATTGTTTTGCAGTTTTCAGAAAGTCTTATAGGCTATTTTGTATCTTGTAGTTAAATGTTAATTGTAATGATAGCTTTGTAATCTTTAGTATACGTGATTACCGTAACTTTGTTTTGAGAGTTCACCACACTGACCAGATATGTTACATTTGAAAACGCTTGCCAGTTGACAGATATTATCACCAAGGAAAGAAGTTTATGCTTAAAATACAAGGACATTGAAAATCCTACCAGGATTTGAAAACCATCTCAATAAATGCTGTGGGATCTGTTGCTTCCAGAGATTCTGGGTTGCTGGAATTTGGGAGTAGTGACTCTTCTGCCAAGTCTCCAGATTTTACTAAAATTTGCTGCTTCAAGTGTTTGTGGGAGTTTGTGCTGTGCTTGAATTATGTGAAGAGTGTAAAGGGTCTGTACAGCCTTCATACACATTTTAGACTGAATTGGATTCGATTGTTTCTTGTGTAGAGGGAATTGTCGGTGAATCATGGAAGAAAGTATTTGTGGAGTTATACAAGGATGGATTGTTTTGTTGGTACAAGAAGAAGAAAGCTTCCAGTCGAAAGGGATCCGTCCTTCTGCCGGTTTGTCATAACCAAACGTCAGCCCTCTGTCTGTCTTATAAATGCTTCATGCTCTCTTACTTCATTATCAGCTTTTAATTTGCTAGTTTTTCTTTGTCATATTTATATCCCTCGTTTTTCATCTAGTCATCTGCTTTCATACATCAGTTCCTAACCTTTCTGCAAGTGAAACTTGCTTTTTTCACGGCTTTGTTTTTTGACCTGTGAAAATCTAAGAAAAGTAGTGTAATATTTCAGAAATCTTTCTTCACCAGTCAGTGCTCCAATTTTGATATAGCTACAGTTCAAGAAACATTCTTATTAAAATATTAAACTATTTGTATAATGAGCTTCCTTGAGATTTACTCAGTATTCCAATAGTTTTTTTTTTAAATGTTGCAGAATGTGTGTGAATATTTGACAGTTGGCTCATACTGTCGGGCCATTCCATTTAGTCCTCAGTTACCCTCTGGGGGCAGACTGGATTACATGATTGCATTTCCTGAAGAACCAAACAAAAAGAGCAAGATTCACTTCTTCTTAAGCGACAGCGAACAGGAATTCAGGTGAGCAAATGATTTAGCTTTGCATGAATTCAGGTAAAGACAGATTGAAAGTGATAGACAGAATACCGTGGTGATGATCCATCAATGCATGAAGCCAGAACTGGCCAACTGATGTGCTGTTCAAGCTAGGAGGATACCATTTCTCCAGAAGTATTTATGCTATTCGGATGTTGTAATACTCTTCCGCTGATGATTTGTTTATAAACCCTGGCTGGTGTTGTGTTTATACATTTCAACTGATGTTTCATTTATGCTCTCTGGTGGCTAATATATACTGTTATGCCAAGTGACCTACATTGTGTCATTTAAAATGACATCATGATTTAATCTGTGTATAAGATGGTTATCAAGCTGGCTGTGTAAACCTGCTGAACGTATGTCCTAAGACCTGTGAGAGTCTCTTCAGAAGAGCTGGTCGTTGAAGTAGCATAGTTTTATGAATTAATGTTAAGCAAAGAAATGTGCTTCAAATCCACTGTCTAGATGCCCCTACGTATATCTGTCTACCTTCTTTTCCAGACATTCACTGTCTGGTTATGTGATAGACTGTGTTGTGTTTGGTTTGTTACTTGTCTGACATTGTTTTATTTCAGTGACTGGATGGATGCCATTACCAGCACGGTCAGTAGGATTGTTTGCCTTTGTCTTATATCAGAGGTCTGCCAGGCATTGTTGTTGTTGTTATTGTTGTTTTTGTTGTTGTTGTTGTTATTGTTGTTTTTGTTGTTGTTGTTGTTGTTGACATTGCACTGCATTAATATATACTTACACTAATAATTAATGACCAAGGCAGGACATGATGATAAATTTTCTGGTTAAATTATTAGTAATAAGTTTTGTCATTCTTTTTTTTGCAAATCAAAGGGTTTTCATCTTCAATTATAACTGGCACTTAAATTTGGAATTCAATTTAGTAGTGCATTTACACTTTCAATTTTGAAGTAAAAAACTTTTAAAGAAAAAGTCGCCAATTTCAACCTTGTGAATAGAATTGAATCAAATCCTGAATCTCAGTTTGATATTGAATCGAATCTCAAAGCTTCACAGGTCCCTGCACGCATCTGAATCAAAAACTAATTCTGTGTAGTCTTTTCAGCTGAATAATTTCTTGTATTCATGGCATCTCAGGGTAGACAAGAGGGAAGCAGAATGGATAGTCAGATAAACAGAATTATGCATAAATTTACCTGAATGTGTTATACTTGTGTGCATCCTTTTCTTCTTCACCCAACAGTTTCCATCAGCACCACGGCAACAGCAGCAGCAACAGCAGCAGCAGAGTACACAGCAGCCAGTGGTTGGTGCCGGGCCTTACAATGCCTTTTCTCCAGCTCCATCAGCCCCGACAGCTGGACCACCACAAAGCTCTGCCTCTCCCCTCATCGGATTTGAAGGTTTGTCAGGTACAACGACAGTTTCTGCTTTTGATGTTTGTATAGATTGTAACAATAAGAGAATTAAGAGAATTACTATTTGTGACTATTGCTCATCAGGATGTAGTTATCAACAGCCATGTGGATTACTATGATTAAAATTAAAGGCAGAAGTAGCATTTTGTGGAGGGAAGGTCTGTGAGGATGATATTGACTGGGCTGATGTTTTCTTCATGCTCTTGTTATAATACTTGAAATATGAAGCAATACTTAGCCTCACAGGCATTGTTTGGCACAGGCTGCAAAATATGACTGAGACGGCTACTCTTGGTCCTGCTCCAATCATTTCTTATAGGCATGTCCACTTACCTGAATTGAAGGTCATGGGTAAAATCACTGGGTTTCTGGTATAGTCTAGAAATTGCTGTTAAAATGATGTGGATAATATTTTAGATTCCAAAGCAGGACTTGTACTTGGGTGCAAGGATATTCGGATGCAAGAACAGTTTGGTGCCCAAACAACGGCATTCAAATGTCATTTACTCTTCAGATTTCTATTGTAGTGATCTCTGACTGATTTTACAGCTAAAATGTTGAAGTCGCTGGTCTTCATTATGCGTCGTTTGCTCTGATTTTCAGTCTCCGGCAATCCTTCTGCCTACTCTGCACAACCACCTGCTGGCTATGGTGCATCCCAACAACCATATCCCCAGCCAGGTTATCCGCCTCAGCAGCCCTATCCACAACAACCATATCCTCAGCAGCCGTATCCACAGCAGCCATATGCACAGCAACCGTATCAACACCAACCAATGCCACCAGCTGTTCAGCAACCGTATCAGCAAAACCCATATGCTCAGCAGTATCCACAGTATCAAACTTATGGTTGGTAAAGACTTATGCTGTCACTTTGGGAGGTTAAAATCGTTTAAATTTATTAGACTGATTTGAGTAAGGCTGAGGATTTAATCGCTCATGTTGCTTGCCATCATTTTGTGTATGCAAGCATTTTGCACTTCTCATGTTATTTTCATATTTTGCATCAGTTTAATGTTCAGCTTTTTAGTGCGTCAGATTCAGATTTACTGACTTTGCTTGAATAACAGGTGCTTTAATTAAAATAACTAATTACATACACTACAACATGGTGGTCTGTTAGGTAGAGTAATTCATCTATAATCGACAGGTTCAAACCTGCTGAGTGGATTCACGTGATGACTCAGGGCTAGTTGTATGTGCTCATGGGCCTTTGTTATCAAGCAGTAAAATTTTGTACCGGCATATGCTGGAAAGGACGTGTTTAGTCCTGAGACACACTGAGCACCAAGTCCAGGACCATGGGATTCATCCATTGCTGGCTCAAGGGCCTAAGAAAAGGTACTGAGCATCTCCCCTACGTCCGGCTAATATGGGATATGAGGGACTATTCTTTTACTTTAGCTTATATAAATTATAAGGGAGCATTTTGGCTGGTTGTCAAAATTTATGAAGTGAGATCCGAACACGCATAGTGCCCGCTGTTGAAGTTCTCTTACTAGGAGGTCTGTGGAGCAGCACAAGTCCCCTCAGCAGGGTCTAAGGCCCTGCCTCAGATGCCAGCAGTTTTGGAGCGCATCTTTGGAGCACAACTTTGAAAATTTCTATTGAAAATTCGTCTTTTTTTGAAGGCAATTTGTGCAAAAGCCATTGAAAGTTGCCAGGGGTTAAAACTGTTCCTCAGCCGTGAACTACCTGATAAAAACACTGGGATGGTTGACTTTTGACATAGTCATTGAAGTTGGTAGAAGCTCCACAAGAGAGCCCTTGCCTCCAGTGGTTTTATAGAATACATTATCACCCAGGGGTGTTAACACTGACTCCTAGTATGAAGTTTACAATGAAGACTGGGGTGGTTTACGTTTAATGTAGTCGTTAAGCTTCCCTGACATACTTGGGGCAGAGCCCTGACTGCCAACAGTTTCAGAGCATATCTTTTGAAACACGTATTGTGAAAATTTGGCTTTTGAAAGGTAATTCATGCTTAAAGAAGTGCAGGTTGCCATGGGGTTAAATCTGACTTCTTAACAGGAACCCTGTTATCAAAGCTATAATGTTTGAATTCTTAGCTAGTCAGTAAACCCAAGTAGGGTCTGGACAGAAGCCTGGTTGGCTAAGGAGTTTAGAGCATATGCTTTGAATATTTCTTTTAAAAATTTGATGTTTCAAATGCAGTGTGTGCATAGATAATTGTGGGATGTCAGGGGCTTAAAGCCAGTGTCCCATCTGGAACTTTTCAATCAAGATTAGGCAGCTTGAGTTTTGAGCTGCTGAAGGTTGGACACATCTCAGGTACTGGGCAGATCCAGACCTGCAGCCAGCTGCCACTTTTTGAGAGGTAATGAAACGGCACCATTTGAAGAGTCTACATACGTACACTTATACTGGTACATACAATGCAGTGGTGTGTTGCAGATCTACTGGACTAAACTCGTCATGATTACATGCATTGTCATCTTCTTTGAGCCCTTAGGCTGGCTCTATAAAACACGTTATACAGTTTTTATCCATCAAGATTTAAATATTTAATTATAAGATCAATGAAGATTTAAGTGCAATGAAGATCCAGTTTGTTTTAAATTTAAATTCAGGCTTTGATTTGATTAGTATGAACTTCAAAACTGCTGTATGATCGGGCGTTTAATTGAGTGTAATCAAAGTGTTCTGTAATGCCAATATCAACGTCTTCATAAGCATCATTCAGATGATGATTTAGATCATCAGGTAATGTTTACAGTATCATACTGTATGTGATTTAACAATGGTAGCTGGATTCATTTAATGAATACATCTTTTGTTTGAACTGATTCAGGTGGCCCATCTTCCTATCCTGCCCAACCAGGGCAGCCTTATTATCATCCACCTCCTCAGACAACAGTTGTACGAAATCATCGAAGCAGAGGTTCTGGAATTGGAAATATGGCTACAGGTAATTCCTCCCTCCCTCTCTCCTTCCCTCCCTCCCTCTCTCTCTCTCTCTCTCTCTCTTTCTCTCGCTCTCTCTCTCTCTGTATATCTTACTTCCAGTTTTTCACTGTTCATTTTGCATTTGATGTTTTGCATCCTTGCTTGAATTCATCTCTGAAATCTTATATTCACTGACTTTGGCCTTAACTCTTTTCTTCCTTTTTTCTATTCAGTTGTTTAGCTTATCTGTCTGTCTACTTTTTCTTCTGTTATTTATTCTGTCTATAATGCTTTACTTCATTCTGTTCATCAAATGTGTAGATTCATATTCCATTATTAAATCCCTAAATGTTTCGAGAAATGCAAGTTACTGGCTTTTATGGTATCTTCTGAAAAATTTATTTTATTGGGAACTGGTGAAATCTGTCACTGCAGATTGTTAATCAGAGTAATTAGATTAACTTCATGATCGTGTGAGTGAGTCTTGTTCTATGTCTTTGTAGGGATTTTGGGAGGAGCTGTGGCTGGTTATGCAGCCAGTCGAATGTTTGGTGGATGGGGCCATGGATTTGGATGGGGCCATGGCAGCTGGGGCTCTTGCAGCTGGGGCTCTGGCAGTTGGGGCTCATGCAGTGGAGGAAGCTGGGGAAGTTTCGGCAGTTTCGACTGAGGCGGCGAGAAATGAAGTCTGTCTGCAAAGCTTTATTTTCTACTATACAACTAGATCTGAAACTGACTTTATGTTTCCTTTTGAACCTTTATATATGTTGAAATCTGCTCTTGCAGGAACTATTGATGGATGATGTTTTCTCTAGTGTTAGTCGTAATATTTATTTGTATAGTTACGTAGTCACTTATGAAGCTACATGTGCATTATAGTCTTGACAGAAAATTATCTTGTGGTGGTAGTAGAAGAGTACAGATCTGTTTAGCAAATCTATCCGGCTTTGTGAGAAATTTCACTGTTGTTGCAACTATACCTCCAGCTGCAGTTAATGTGGTGTCTGTGTGGTATCTGCATCACTAGATGGCAGTTTACAGGACAGTCAGCACCTTATTGTGTTGTGCTTACAGCAGCGTGTCCAGTTCAAGATCCTAACCCTTATGCGTAATTGTCTCGTTGGCTCTGCTTCATCATATCTTAGGGACTTCTGCATTTCGTTCTCCTTGGTTCCAGGCTGTAGCACTCTCCGGTCGGCCTCCCTTGGACTCCTGACTGTTCCTCATATGCGCACTGCTCCAGCTCAGTCTAGAAGCTTTGCCTATGTTGGACCTAATAGCTGGAATCGCCTTTCCCGAGAGCTGCGGCTTGAATTCCTCAGTTTGTCCCTTCCCCAGTTTCGCAATCACCTGAAGTCTGTATTATTTGACAGTGGTCTCACTGGTTTGGGTTGGGAGCGCCTCTGATGAGTCTATTCTTGAAGTAGCGCTTTATAAATGTCAGATTACAATTACGATAACCCGTGACACGTTCTTTTATAAGTTTCTATCTGAGGCACAATATAGAAGTTGTATGTTCTTTAGCTGAACCCATCAGACTCATCAGGTTTTGTAGCTTGACAAGGAATTACCTTTATAACATGAAACATTCAAAATAGTGTTGAATGACCTATGTTTTTCCACATGGCCACCACACCTTCCATGTGCATTAACTTCTGCGTGGCTACCACACCTTTCATGTGCATTATCTCATGGTCATCTCTGTGCATTGGCTGGTGCTCATTCACCACTTGGAACGCTCTACCTCCTCATATTCAGTCTGTATTACTGAGAGCATCTTTTTCTCTAAACTAAAAACTAACCAGGTACCTCTTCCAGTCTGTTTATGCTTCTTAACGTTTCCTGTTCCTGGCGTCATTGTGCACTTCTGAACTTTGTGAGGTGAGCATTATGTATTTGTATTGAATTGTTTGGCTTCTGCACGGCTTCTGCAGATCATTGATGTGCAGGCTTATGTGCGCTATGTAACCCGTCAATTGGACTTTTATTAAGGGCTTTCAAAACTGATTTAATTTAATTGAGTTGTAAAACTTTTACATGTTGTTTAGATGTGTTGCTAAGGCAGTGTCAACACTTATTACCATTTGTAGATAATTTTTATCTTGACAGATCTGAGTTTGTAATATTCTGAATTTTCATGCAGATAGTCGCTGTTCTTGTCTCAATGTTGTATTCGAATTTTCTAAGATTTTTCATGCTGCACATAAAGTTGTTTATGTAGAAGAGTAAGGTGTTTACCTAAGTTAACAGTATTGCTTAAGACGTGCATACTGTGGTTACAGAAGCTGTCGATTGATACAAATATCGGCTTTTGACCAGGATTCTCCAACTGATTACAATTTTTTACCGTGATGTCACTTGAATTGACGATCAGTTGATGCCTTGTACTTTATGATAACGGCACTATAGAAGTCATTAGATAAGGTTAGATTAAAAGAGCACTAGACTAACTTTGCTCAGAGTGCATTGTCAATTTTACACTGTACAATGGGAGCTGGATCTTGGACACTGCGTACAACTGCCCAACGACTAACATTTGGTAATTTGTATAAATCTTGTATTAGTTTTAACTGTTTTCTTCTGTTTTGCAGTGAATTTTACTTCTTGATATGACTGTGCACCAAAGATGGTGTAGCAGGTTCGAACTGGTACAGTTCAGTTTTTCTCGTAGGATTTAGTTGAGAATTGCTGTATTCACTTTATTAGTTTCTGGCTTTCTTATATATTTGTTGGTCATTGTACGTTTTTCTGCTCGTGGCCGGCAGAGAATGAAAATTTCTTTCAGTGGAAGGTTTTGCAGGTTTTGTCTATTATTCTTCTCCATCAGAAATCAAAGTGAAAGTTTTTCTTTCAAAGCCAAGCTTGTGATTTTGCATATACACTGGTTGCTACTGTGTTTATAAGATGAATCTGTGTTCAGAAAAATGCATGACTAGTCTTGACTCTGTACTAAAATACAGTATATAACATTGCAATAGTTATGATAGTTTGCAGGAACACTCTTGTTTCGAGATCTAACTGTTCTAGTTGTGAACTTCAGGGTGGAACTTTTAGCTACCAGTAAAGGCATTATCAAAGCATAGTTGTGTGATATTTTCATGTACTGACTCATTTAATGTCAGTGTTGCATTTAATCATTTGATGTAAAAGTTGGCCTTCTCTTCTTCAGATCGGGGGTGAACTTAGCTACTCCTTTTATTTATTTCAGTGCTTGTGTTTGAAGATTTCAGCTGTTTATTTGTTGCGCACATTAATACTTAGTTATTTAACGTCGCAGTTTCAAATCTCAGTAACAGATTTCTTGATGAAAGTGTTTATGGTAGGAATGTTTGTGCTGTAAGTCAAATCAATAAATTTTGACTGATTAACACTCCCTGTGATGTTTCTTGGAAAACAGAGTGAGCTGTTAGCAGAACAACATCACTGGGGTCAGAAGATTTGCTGTAGCTCTTCAGGAACTGCAGCTTTGATGGGAAGTGACAATGCTCTCTGAGGAAAGATCGTCTAAATTCCTTCTCATCTGTTCTAATGGTTTCTGTAGTGCTGTTGTCAGAATGCACAAGGCATCAATCGATGGTCACTTCGTTCGAGAAGCCCAGTCTGATGATCCTTCACGGTTGTCGTTGACTGAACTTTTGAACCCAAAATTAATGCATGGGAGCGCTTTGAATTGGATTTTCTTCACTTCAAATTGAATACTGCATACAATCAACATTATTGTGTCCTATTTGCTGATGACCAAAATTCCTGCAATTGAACCAGATCTAGTTCTCATTGACTGGAACAAGTAGCCTCCTTCTTTCTCTGAAATCTCCGCTTTCCATTACCACCAACAATCCAGGTGCTGATGCACCCTCCCCCACTCATAACCGCCCACTCTTCCCAACTCGTTCCTCATTATCTGTCTTCCAACCCACATCAGAGACTAAAATATTGCATCTGGTAAAATCTCTTCCAACCAAGCAGTGCAAACTTGACCCTGTACATACCTCGTTACTGAAAGGCTGTGCATCTGTCCTTGTTCCCATCATTACCAAAATAATTAACCTATCCTTGACTACTGGTAATTTCCCCCTCCTTTTTGAAACACTGTTTGGTTACCCCTCTTAAGAAACTGTCACTTGATAAAGAAATCCTTTTGAGCTGCGACCTGTTTCCAACCAACGCTTTTCCCCTTGCAATTTCTGTGCAGGTTTTTCACTCAAAACTGAAAACACTCCTCTTCCACAAATCCTATCCTGATTCCTCCTCTCCCCTTATTTATCTTTCTGCTTCATTGCAAACACCATCCACCATAGCCGACTAACTGTCTGCCTGCCTGACTCCTGATCTCAACCTGGAACCGAACCGTTCCTGCCTAACGATTTTGTTTTGACTCGGCACCTGTGAAATATTATTTGCAGTGGAATGGATATTGTCTTCTAGTCGTTTCCGTTTTGTAAAATTTATCCATTGTTCGTATCAGCAAATCTGAACGCAATGTGTCTATTAATGTTATTTGTTCAAAATCAATGAAATCTCATATTCATATGTTAAACAGAGGGGGCTTTGGCCTTCTTCAGCTAGCGGTGTGGGGTTCATAATTATAAAGGGCGACTAAGAGAATATGGGTATTTATGTACCGACCCCTAATTACAAAACCATATCTAAATAAGGTACATGTATATGGTTTTATAGCTGAAGAAACTAATTTACACCCCTACTGCCTGACTGGTCAAAGATGACATCCAGATGGCAGTGAGCAGCGAGGGCAAGTTGTCTGTCCTGTATTCCATTAATTTTCTGGTTTCTTTCAAATCTTGCTAGATCTGTCAGTCTGGCGACCTGTATGGATGAAAGTCTGTATTTCTGATTACTGCCTGTGACTCAGTTCACTTGGTTGACCTGCATATAATTATAAGTACTTAGGGGGTCTATGTATTTACATAGTAAATAATCATATATCTGTCTTTCTGTATGTCCATTTGTCTACATTAGGCCCAGGCCCCTGCAATACTTTGAGCCTAAAATCTTTTCGCCAGTTTTTATGACTGTGTTGCGCTATCTCTCCCATTCTGTTTCAGTGTTGATCTCGTCTACATCCTCGAAATTCTCCAAGGTAGTAAACCTTTTCCTTAATTCCAACTCATATAGTTTTCGTATTGGCTCTTCCTTCAGGCTATTTGTATTTACAAGCATTCTCCTTTTTCTGGTAGTTTCTTTAGTTTTATCTTTATTTTTGCAACCAGAAGATGGTGGTCTGATGCTACGTCTGCACCTATGTACACCCTGACATCTCTCAAAGGTGACATCCACCTCCCAGATATGCATATGTGGTCTATTTGGTTGCATGTGTCTCCATCAGGTGACGTCCATGTGAGCTTGTGTATTGTTCGGTGTTGGAAAAAACTCCCTCCTATCTTTTATTTGTAGCTGCTGCAGAGGCACAGTAATCTCTCTTCATTACCGGATCTTTCACCTTCTGCCATCTCTCCCTTAACCTCCTCCCAACTAGCCCTGTTCGATCCAATCTGTGGATTAAAGTCTCCCATCAGGATCTTCATATCATGCCTCAGAATCTCGTCCATAACGCATTGTAGCTATTTGTAAACTCCATCTTTTTCTTTGTCGTCTGCTGTGTTTGTTGGAACATACGCCTGAAATTCCTGAATGTATTTAAAAACTCTTGTTTGCAGCCTTGCTGTTATTATTCTGTTGCTTATCAGTTTCCAACTTAATATTGTCTTATTGGCCTCGTTACTGAGTAGAATCCCTACACCCTTTCATATCTTTGTCCTCCGAAATAGAATATTGTGCTGTCCGACTTCAATCTTCCACTCTCTGTCCATCTCATTTCACTTATCCCGAGGATCTGCAACTGTACGACTTCATCGCTTATCACCTGCCGTAGTCTTCCAGTGACGTACAAAGATTTTACATACGAAGTGTAATTCCACTTCTGACACCATGTAATGACATACCTTAATATCATAAAAAGCTATTTTACGATCACGCTAGGTATCTACAAGTCTTCAGTTATACACTGTGTCCGGAAAAATTCCAAGGCTTTACGGTAAATATGAAAATAATTAGTAAACATTAATCGATTTTTAAAATTCCAAAAACAGTTTAATCCTGAAATATATGCTAGACTTAAAAATTTGGATATTGGTCTATTAAACATTTGTTCCCTTCGTAGTAAAGCTGCCGTCCTTCATAATTTTCTTTGTGAGAATTCTTTACACATACTTGCTCTTACTGAGACGTGGCTTCAGCCTAGTGACACACCTGGATTCATTTCTGATCTTACTCCCCCAACCTTCACTATGCTGAATGAGCCTCGGTGCAGCGGCAAAGGCGGAGGGCTCGCCTTTCTTTTCAAGTCATATCTGCCACTACGTAAATTCATTTTGCCTATTCCTACACCCAAGTCATTTGAGGCCCTAGCTGCTACGCTCATTTCTGGCAACAAACAGGTTTTACTTGTAAATATTTATCGTCCCCCATCCCTCTCTTTGACTGATTTTCTTGATGAATTCCAGCCACTACTCGAATATTTAATTTCCTCTCCCTCTGAAATAGTTATTATGGGTGACTTTAATATTCATATTGATACAGCTGGTCATTATTCCTCATCATTTCTTGATATGTTAGAAGGGTTTGACATGAAACAACTTGTTACCTTTCCTACACATAATAAAGGCCACACCTTAGATGTTTTGATAACTCGTTCTGACTCAAAATCACTTCATTCTGTCTCGCCACTTGAGTCGTATTTATCAGATCATATTGCAATTTCCTCAAAATTTGACTTCCCTTTTAAACCACCCTCAAATTATAAAACAATTAAATTTCGTCCTTGGCATAAAATTGATTTAAACAAGTTGAAGCATGATGTCTTAACATCTCCATTGTGGTTATCTCCTGCACAAACTGCTAATGAACTGGCTATGCAGTTCCAGTCTACTTTATCTGAGCTCCTTGACAGACAAATTCCTTTTAGATCTAAAAGAGTAGTAGAGCGCACACCACAGCCTTGGTTCAACTCTGCCATTTCCGATGCTAGGCGTCACAGAAGTCGGTTAGAGCGTTGGTGGCGCCACTCTCGACTTCCCTCAGATCTCAGCAGGTTTAAGCAACAGTGTAAACTTGTGCGTAAACTTGTTTCTTCAGCAAAATCAGAATATTTAACTAACTTAATTGCCGAAAGTTCTACATCTCCAAAAACTCTGTGGATGGCTTTGAATAAATTACTACACAGAGAGAAATTAAATTCATCTTTTGGCGTGTTCTGTTCTACCCAAGAGCTAGCCAGTAAATTTTTGACCTTTTTTGCTGATAAGATTTCTGGTATAAGGCTGAAATTTATTGGTTATTTGTTATGTGATAAATTTCTTCTTCCTAGTTCTTCTCCTCCAGTCTTGGATTACTTTCTGCCAACAACTCTTGCGGAAGTCCGCAGACTCATATTTTCTTCACCTGACAAAACCTCTCTCCTAGACACCATTCCCACTTCTTACCTAAAAGAATGTTTTGATGTCCTTGGTCCAACCATTACGTCAATAATCAATTTCTCGTTGCTTGAGGGATCCTTTCCTTCTGGTTTTGCTCATGCCATAGTTCATCCTCTGCTAAAGAAACCTTCTCTTGATCCAAGTGACCTGTCTAATTACAGACCCATCTCAACTTTGAATTTTATATCTAAAATTCTTGAACGGGTAGTCTTGAATCGTATGCAAGCTCACCTTTCTTCCAACCCACTAATTTCTCCATTTCAGTCTGCTTACCGTAAATTTCATTCAACAGAATCTGCCCTGCTTGCTGTCCATAATGACATCATGTGTTCCATGGATAAGGGTAAGGTGACTGCACTTGTTCTCCTTGATTTGTCTGCTGCCTTTGATACTGTCGACCACTCTCTCCTTTTGCATCGTCTTCAACATTGGTTTGGAGTTTCTGGTCCTGCCCTACACTGGTTTGCTACTTACCTCAGCCCTCGCACTCAATCTGTATTTTTAAATGGACATTATTCAGCTAGTGCCTCGTTGACTTGTGGCGTTCCGCAGGGTTCTGTACTTGGTCCTCTTTTGTTTACATTATACACCACACCTCTAGGTACTCTGCTAGACAATCATTCACTGGGATATCATTTCTATGCTGATGATACCCAAATCTACATCTCATTTGACAGTTTGACTTGTCACTCGTCTGTGCAGCTGTTGTCTGATGCCTTTGAAGAGCTGCAGTCTTGGATGGCAGCAAATAAACTTCTCCTTAACCCCTCGAAGACTGAATTTCTACTGCTTGGCACTCCTCAGCAACTTAAGAAATTCGAATGGCTTAAATCTGTAAAACTGGGTGATTCACTGATTGAGATGACTGATACTGCTCGTGACTTGGGTGTTGTTTTTGATTCAACCATGTCCCTCACAAACTATGTAAATGGTATTTGTAAGTCATCATATATGTATATTCGAGACATACGCAGAATTAGGCATTATGTCCCCATGTCTTCCAGAATATCCTTAGCTAACGCATTGGTCTCCAGTCGTCTTGACTATTGTAACTCCATTCTTGTTGGTATCACTAAATCAAACATGCAGAAACTCCAAAGAGTTCAGAACTCCTTGGCTAGAGCCATAACAAATACTTCTAAATATGAGCATATAACGCCTGTGCTTAAATCTTTACATTGGCTTCCTGTTCAGCAAAGGATTTGTTTCAAATTAGGACTTACGGTTTATAAAACATTGAACTATGGCCAACCACAATACCTGAAATCAATCCTTATTCCCCAGACTTACCATTATTCTGCAAGGTCATCTGATTGTCTTTCTCTTGTCATACCTTGGGCTAGAACTGTTCTTGGTAAACGAGCATTTTCGGTTGCTGGACCAAAATTTTGGAATTCCCTCCCTGTGTCTGTTCGTTCTGCTCAGTCGCTCCTGTCATTTCGTTCTCAACTTAAAACTTACCTGTTTCAAATTGCTTATCCACCATAGGCTGCCTCTCTGTCGTGCGGACTGACCTCCTGGATATCGACCTGATTGTGGCTTGGTTTTGGTGTGCCATCGGTTGATGCCTTGTGCATTAGACACTGGCGCATTAGAAGTTGCTAATTAATAATAATAATAATACCAACAAAATTCTTTGTAATTTATTAACGGCCCCCGTTTAAAATTGCGTCACAGTGACGTATTTGAATTTTATATTTTGTAAAGAAAGTTGCTAGAAAAATGGCGTTCAGCGAGGGAAGACAAAAATTGTTATAAAATTTTTACGCCAAAACAACAATTATAGTGCAAATAATATTTTAGGATTAAACTGTTTTTGGAATTTTAAAAATCGATTAATGTTTACTAATTATTTTCATATTTACCGTAAAGCCTTGGAATTTTTCCGGACACAGTGTATAAGCATATATAGTTATAAGAAGTATCGAGTGAGCTCTGTCCAGATCGGATGCTAACGGTAGTAGAACGTCTGTCTCTGCACAGACGCGTGCTATATGTCTCTGGTTTATCGCTTAGTGGGCGTGGCCAGAATCGGCCAATCGGATACCCTCTACCAAGTGCCGACGCCAGTTTAAAACTTGGCTGCTATGGAACGATTCCGAAATTTTAAGGTGTCATAGTGTAGGCATAAGCTTGTTATAGAAATGATTATAATCGTAATTTCGAAAATTTCTAAAGGGCTACTTCAAAGCTAAGCGTCAGGCAGCGTTTTTCCGATTCCCACTCTAGTACGAGGATGTCCAGTATAAGGATGTCAGTGGTTAGGGTTAAGGTTAGGGTTAGTCTTAGGGTTAGGATAGATACAGTAGGAATGGGAAATACGCCGCTAAAACCCTATTCCTAACTCTCACGTTTACCACTGACATCCTCCTACAAGCGTGGGAAAAGGAAAGACGCCGCCGGGCACCAGGTTATTCACGAGCGCTGCGTCATGTCCATAGATATAATATCTATGGTCAAGTCAGAGAGATTTCCAAAGATACCATATGAACAAAGTCTAGTTGCGAGAAGACCAGAGTGAGAAAGAGAGAGAGAGAGAGAGAGGAGAGAGAGAGAGAGAGAGAGAGAGAGAGAGAGAGAGAGAGAGAGGAGAGAGAGAGAGAGAGAGAGAGAGAGAGAGAGACAGAGAGACAGAGAGAGAGAGAGAGAGAGAGAGAGAGAGAGAGAGAGAGAGAGAGAGAGAGAGAGAGAGAGAGAGAGAGAGAGAGAGAGAGAGAGAGAGAGAGAGAGAGAGAGAGAGAGAGAGAGAGAGAGAGAGAGAGAGAGAGAGAGAGAGAGAGAGAGAGAGAGAGAGAGAGAGAGAGAGAGGAGAGAGAGAGAGAGAGAACAATACAGAGTTATGCAGAAAGAAATAAGAAGGCGGCATATTGGATGGATCAAGGTAATATTTCTTTAAAAGATAGGAATTTAGCTTTGAACGGAATACCTTATAAGGAGTAGGCTGCTAGATAAAGGGGCTTGAGCTAGATGATGGTGGGTGAACGACGGAAGAGAAGTGTAAATGTATAGTTTTATATGACGATTGTGATGTGATTGGCTCGTGCAAAGTGAAAAAGAGCAGCTTGAACTTGTTGATGAAAGGGACCGCTTTCACACATATGATTATGCCAGACAGATTAAGGTTGAAACGGATAGCGAGCCCTTTGTCTGTGCAGCCACATTATTGCCCATGGCCTCTTGTAGTTCCTCGCGTCCGCACTACGACTACTCAGTCCAGGAGCTTTGCCTTTGTTGGCCCTTCCAGCTGGAACTCTCTCCCTCTTGACCTGCGGCTTCAGTTACTTAATCTATCTCGTACCCAGTCTCGCAAACGCCTGAAATCCTTTTTGTTTGTTCAAGTCGGGAGCGCCACTGTTTCCTAAGTGGCGCTTTATAAATGTTAGTTTACAATTACAATTGCACGCCACGAAATAGGCAGAAAGCCAGTGGCTCACGGCGTCGACCAAATCGCAGTTAGGGGCTGCAGCGAGCCTGAACTGACAGATACTTAGACAGCGTGCCCAGCGGGGCAGTCACGAAAAGTAGAGACTCACGAACACTAGAGATAGACCAACACACTTCTGTAATGACACTATTAGAGTAGATATAATATATGCTTATAAACGTCACGAAAGTCGATACCTTTACACGTATGGCCTCGACCCTGCTCATTTTTCAGTGAATTGATCGGGTGAGATCCTTCACCACCGCTGCCTGTTTGAATGGGGCCAGGCCATTTAAGGTCCCTGTGCACGGAGCGTAGGTTACTAACCCGATATTTAAATCTCTGAAATAAGCCACGAACTGGGGATCTTCACGTACAGAGGCTTCTTGGCATGCGCATTTACCGATATAGCTAACAAGGCCAGCAGAGAGATAGAGGAACGGAGAATTTGTAAAATTCATGAGGGAAATCGTTTCGTAGTGGTGGTGCGATATGGTCTGTAGATCGGTTATAGAACTTAAGACGAGCAGTTAGGCCTACTGGGGGACGGGCAAAAGTGAAGTAAGAGGATGAACGAGTGGAATGGGGTAATTGAATGGTAGGATTTGCAAAGATAAGTAGGTTGAGAGTATGGCAGAGATTAAGGCCTATAAGTTTGAGAAAGAATTTTTAAATTAAATGTATTCAGGCATTTTCAGCCAGTGAAGTAATTTAAGGATGGAAGTGATATGGTGATGCTTGACAGCTGGGGCAAATGAATTTTAACTGAGTTGACGCTTAATTTGAGTGGATTCAAGATTAAGGTAAACGGAATTACATTTGTAGCCCAATGTACTTTGTTTTCGCTCAAATTTCAAACATTTTGGCAATACCGCATTACCATTGCTATTTTATTGCAAAATATACTTCTCGTGACTGTAAACATCGTTTGTGTAATGCGTAGTCAATGCACTAAAACGACTTTGTAAAGATGTCAGAATTAGTCGCGCAAGATGGTTTTGTCTCGTGTTTTGCGAAGTCTTTGTTCTGACGTCCTGCTGCATCATTCGCCATTGAGACTTCCGCCATTTTGTTCACTGAATTGCGTTACATAGGTTGTTTTGAGACTGACGGTTGAGGCTTTTGCTTGTAGGTGGTCATTTATTTGTCGAGAAGAAAGTTAAAGAAGAATTTTTGCAGCCAATGTACGTTTGTTAAATTCGTCCTGTTGTCGATTGCCTATATATGTACGATTGCCCAGGAACACTAGAGTAATTTTTGGGCAGTCGTACATGACTGTAATGGTAATCTTCTTTTTTCTAGATTTCTGCAGCGCCCAGTGTCAGTCTTCATAATGCTTGCTTATGCTTTAACTGTTTCGTGTTTAGCTGCAGTTTTTAAGATATGCGTCTTTTGTCAATCCAGATGTCTCGTCGAAGGCAAAGGTCCTGGAGCTCGGACTCCTACAGCAGTGGCTGTAATGAGCGTTACAAAAGGGCACGTCTGTCGCCCTCTGCTTACCATCGCAATTATGAATATGAATCAAGTTATTATGAATACTCAACTTACAGGTTTGTTCACTTTCGTGTTTCTTCAAACTTCTAGAGTGTAATAATTGTATTGCTTTTCTTGTGAATTTTATAATAAATGAAAAAATACACCATTCATGAAATTATAAAGACCACTAAGCAAGTTTGAGAATATAAATTTAAAAGATAATGAATGGAATGTGAGAATGTTTTCAGTGGTTCTTTTATACATTGAAAAATATTCCTAAGATGAACTGAAATAAAAATTTCATAGTATTTACATTCTTTGTTGAGTTGTTTTTGTTTTAGTTTGAGATAAAAAATTAAACATGTCACTTTTCATAGTAATAAAACTAGAGCCACACAACAATCGTGCACACTTCAGATACAGGTGGCTGTATTAGAATTGTATGAAAAAGAGACTGCTTGGTGTGACTGCTTTGTGTATCTAAGGGTGACCTTTGGACAACTCCTTAGTTATTTTGGATAGTTGTCACTTGGTCTGTGGCTTGAATAGCTCCTATCTCCTGGCTTAAGGTGAACTGCTTCTTTCAAATGCATCGACCACTACAATTTATCATTGTGCTTTGTAAGTTTCTTGTCTGATAATCTTTGCTGTTGATTTAAACAGATGCTTAGGCCTTTTTCCTTAAACTGAAGACTTTGTTTTACTTAGTCAGTAAATAAGTAATGCATTTGTTAACACGCCACATGTCCAACAACTAAGCGATGAGGAATCATAGGCGTGGGTCAGAATACAAAAGCAAGACGGTACAAATAGGTCTTAAGGTGCTTTGTAAATCATCTAGCGAGACATTGTTATGAGTAGTGTAAACAGGGAGACTTCCAGATGGATGGTACAGAATTGCCAAGTCTGGTTCAGGAGAAAGCAGACCTCACTTTCTGATGTCAGGGAGATATGGTTCTGTGTAGCTGATTGCAGAGAACTGGATGGCTGGTAGCTCTGTAAGGAAGGTGACAGGTAAGTGGATTGATAAGCAGAGAGTCTTGCTTATAAGTAGAACTGTCTTGTAAATGATTCTGGAGATGACAGGTGGCCAGTATAGCTTTGCCAGTACAGGATTGATGTGATCACACTGCCAGTTCCTGTCATAAGTCGCACCAAGAGAGATGGACACGTTGCAGTTTGGCAATGTTAGAATTTGTAGTGCTGCATGGCAGTGAATTACAGTAGTTGAGTTTTGCTCTAACTACACTTCAAGCAACCGTCTTCATTAGTTCCGTTGGCAGGTACGATCGAACATGACATATACCTTTTATGTGGAAATACGATACTTTGCAGATGGTGATACATGCTGTTTGAAAGTTTCGAGTCGAGCGGCACCCCAAGACTCTTAAATGTTTCTGATAGTGAATTGTCTGCACCTGCAGTGTTGACTGTTTTTAGGTCCTTGATTGATTTTAGTGAAGAGAAAGTGCTAAGTACAATGACTTCAGACTTCTTTGGATTCAAGTATAGTCTGTTAGTTAGGACCCAGCAGCATACTGCTTCAGTACGTACATCTTGTTAGATTCTTGGTGCCGGAGTAGATGTGATCAAGTGCCATGTACAGTTGTGTGTTATTGGCATACTAGTGGTGACTTAAGATGTTTGGAAATGACACCGGTGACTGGAGCTACATAAAACATGAAAAGAGTTGGGCCAAGGACTGACCCGTTTCAGTTGAGTGATAACTACGGAAAGCTGACTGCTGACTGTTAAAATTACAGGAGCTGCTGACATGGGACAAGGAATGAGTTAGGAAGACACATTCAAAAATTTGTGACTGAGTATTTAATTTTGAAATTGGCTCGTAGTTAGAAAGATCATAAGTATCACGACCTTCCTTCTTCAGCGGAGATGTGACAGATCTGTAGCAAGCTGGAAACTGTCTGCTACTGAAAAACAAGATGCAGAGACAAACAATGAATGGAGTGAACATGTCCTCACATGATTTTAACAGGGATGATGGGAAAGCATCCATCAAATGTGATTTTCCCGGTAAAGAAGACAGTAGTTTG
This sequence comes from Norana najaformis, assembly GCA_964023275.1. Taxonomy (NCBI): domain Eukaryota; kingdom Metazoa; phylum Annelida; class Clitellata; order Crassiclitellata; family Hormogastridae; genus Norana; species Norana najaformis. The sequence continues at coordinate 4,899,706 of OZ029928.1, forward strand.
AAGATTTCCACAGCATCCTGTTGAGGCATTGTGCAACTGTCCAGTTTATCAGGCTCTCGCTGGACAGTCCGTGACTGCTGCACACCTGTACAATGTTGAGTTTACTCTGGAAAGGACAAGTTAAGCAGACTGTCCTCAGTCAACCCAGTACTTGCTGGATCTGACATGTGCTGTTTCAAACTGAACATGTAGGTACAGTGGTTAAGTTGTTTCCAGGGCAGTTAAAGTCTTTGCAGATGGTGACGTGATAACTGCCAATCATCGTAATAGTTGATGCAAAATGGTTGCTAAATTCATGGTAGAAGACAATGACATTTGAATCTGGCCATCAGTAGTTGTTGATGAAAAAGAATGAGAAGTTATAGGTGATAATTGGAACAGCTTGGAAGTGTAAACCATTGCCACTGTGTTCTGCATCGGATTAGTTCTGACAGTGAGCGTCTTGCGGTGGATGATTGCCAGACCGCTGGTTTTGCCCATTTGTCCAGGGGTGGACAGGGGACATGTCTGGTCGTGTACCCTGGCATAGCCATGTTAGACTGGATGGTGTTGAGATCTTCAGTAGAGATCCAAGTTTCTCAGACACTGATTATGTCTAACTGGTTCGACTCTTATCAGGGTGAGAATGAGTGTGCCTTTGTGGACAGCGCTGTGCACATTGAGGGACCTGAAGGTGAGCGGCTTGGGACATTAGAACCTGCTGGGTTGGGTTTGACTCCTCCTAGCAGCAGCAGCGCTATGAACACACATGGGCAAATGGTTGGTCGGTAGAGTCCATGTGTTCTGGTAGACCCAAACTTGCAAGACTGAAAAGTTGAAGGCCTGCGCATAGCACCTGGGTTGACTGGGAAAGATGGCGGTGACAGGATACAGGAACATGGGATATTATAACAGTCGACACAGCAGCTGGTGCGAATGGACAAGTGTATGTTGGTGACTGTGCAGGCAGGAATGGCACAGCACTACATGAATGTGGTATATACATCAGGACATTGGGAGAAGCATTGTTTGGTAACATCATTATGATGTAATTGTCTTACCAGAGTAGCTGGTAAAGTTAAGTTCCATCCAAATTTGCATAATGCAGATGTTAGAAATTAAAATCTTTCAAAAACCGAAGTTCAACCTGAATTACAACGTAAGTAATCGAAGTCCATGAAGCCACTGGTGCCACAAACTCACTCTTAAAGGCCACCAAGACTTCGAAAACAGTTAAAGCTTCCAAAGGCGTAAATCAAGCGACCGACTGGTTGAATGACTTATTAGGTATTTGTATGTATGAATGATGTATTACTGGTGCTGGGTTGGGAGCATCACGAAGTAGATAACCTTAAGGACTCAATATAATATGTGTACTGTATTTCATAGTTTTGCTATGCTTTCACTGATTGCAGTTATCAGAATTGTTTTCTTCTGATGCTGTCATTATAGAAAAGACTATAGTTGCCATACGACTGAGCAACAGTACAGCTCAGGGCGGAAATACAGCTCAGAACGATGCTACAGTTCAAGAAGACGGTACGGTTCTGTGAAGCGCAGAAGCAGTCGACGTAATCTCTACAACAGCTCCAAGTACAGTAAATATTCTTCACGAAGGAACAGGAATGACCGGAGATCGAGTCGCCGCCATCGCAGCTATGATCAGTATTCAGATAGCAGCAGCAGTGGCAGCAGTCGAAGCTGTTCACCATGGGTAAGTGGCACTCTATTGGCTGTGACGAAATGGTTACTTTGTAACCATTTTCTGTTATTGTTCTTCTTTTAGGCTGATCAGGTATGTCTGATTTATGCTAAATCATCTGAAGAATAGTATTCTATTACAGCTGCACACAACTATTGATGGTAATCATGTTCATACAGTGATAATGTTACTTGAAGGCAAAGTGAAACATTTACATGACTGGCTCATGTCCAGTAAGTTTAAATGGTGGTTATGATCTGTAGTAAAGAGTGAGCTAATGTATGGGTACTGGTCTAAGTATAGACTTAGCTAAGAAAGTTGTAAAATAATAATAGTGACAGTATTTTAAATTGGCAACATGTCATGGCCTAGTCATTCAATAAAGTTACATCTGAAAAGGTAATAAATAGAAATGCCAGCTACAGACCACAACAAGTGATGTTGGAAAGTTAAATGAAGGATTTGAAAAAAGTAGAGAATGCACTAGATCACTTAAAGTGGCACAGTTATCGTATTATCACACATATATCCTGCAGGTTATATCAGATTTTATAAAGCTCTAACCCCTGTGGGTTATCTTGGTGTGGGAATTGTACCTGATTATTTTACATAGATGGTTTCCACAAGCTTACTGTATTTTTTTGGACTTTAATGTAATGAACGTACTTTAAGTGTTAAAAGAATTCTGACAGACGGCAGAATGATAAATAACTACTAAAGATTAAATCATTTCTGACTCAATTAGTTTTACACTTTCCGAGGTAGAGATTTGTTAGTTTTGTTGTGTGTTGCACTGGTATCAGATTTGATTTCATGGTGCTATTCTACAGTAACAACCAGCCTAATGAGTCTAAGGTAGCGACTAAAGATTCTATATACTGGCAGAATCCACCTGAGAACTGTCAAGTAAAATTATTATTAGTGCATGACTGTAGGGAAAACTTGTGTACTCTTAGTATGTAATTACTGATACAAAAACAGATGTAAGTCAGTGTTCAGGCACTAATACGGTATTTGTTTGGCATCACTATGATTATATATGTGCTATAAAAACAGGTATATTTTGGGATTGCATCTGATGCAGTCTCATCTCTGGAGACGTTATTTTTTGCCTGAAGCAACAAGAGACCTAAATAAAACAACACTCCCGTAGCTTTTAAAACATTGTTATGTTGCTGAGAGAAAGGTTGAAAAATCCACATTTCCAATCAGTTTAATGAGAATTTACTACTTAAAAATAAATTGCCTGTACCGGTTGTTAGTGCTTGTGGACTATTCATTGTTTTGCTTATGATCTGTTTGGGCCTGCAGAGTATATGCATATGCAGGTGATAACAGACTTTTACATTTTAACTATTTCTGCAGGGTATGGGTGTGTGTGGGTTATGTGCATAAAAATGTGATACTGCTAGTATGTGACTATCGATCAGTGAGTGATCATGAGTTTAATCTTGATTGTTGAACAAGTTTTTTGGGAAACTTTTGATACTTTTGTGAAATTATTTGAGATGCTTAAAGTTTGAACTGAAGAAATACTGAAACTTCAAAAACCGTAAAAGAACTTAAGAAAAGCTTAGGATTAATAGTAAGTGCCAGGGCACTCATTATCACTGGACATGATAATCTTTTAAAACTGAACCTTGTGTGCAGCTGTGTTGGAATTTCTCTAAATACGTTACGGTCAGTAAGATTTTTTTACATTTTGGATGTAAAAACTGAGCTGTTTTGACACATCGTGATTGGATGTGGTGTGTTGCGTGTTGTTGTCTATCACATGACAAATTTGATCTCATCTGCTGCTGAACAACACTGCCATCTGCTGATGACATTTGGAAATCATATAGAAGGATAGAGAGGCCTTGCGTCCGTCCAGTGTCGACAACGATAAAGAAGGTCACCTGATATGCAGAGGAGGAGACATTCTACACGCAAGATGTACACTCGCTTTAGTAGTTTTTCTGACTCATCCCAGATGTACTGACTGCTTTTTAAAATAAAGGAAATTTGAGCTAAAGATACTTTGATTCAACCAAAATACTGGGCCCAGGATGCTGCCATCTGGCTGTGTCACAGTAATCTCTAGCCATCTTCTTCTGTTTCATCTATAGCAGCAACATTTATTTCTTTGTACTATAAACTTTTGCTTGTGCAGAAGGGCAAAGACTGAAGATGTTTATCATAATTGGTGCAACTTTGATTCCTTCTGTCGGTGACAGCCTTTTCATTTTTCTTCCAATGACAGTGCTACCTTTCACCTTTGCTGCCAAAGATTGCTGCCTTTGTATTCCTTCTGCCAGTGACAGTGCTGTCTTTCGATACCTTATGCCTATTACGATACTGTTTTGTACTTGTCTTATGTTTTATATAGTTGTTTTCAAACTCAAACTGTGAACCATTGAATGTGAAAAGCACATAGGCTAATTTTTTCTTCAGATTTGTCTCTTGCTCTAACTTTTGACTTGCATTTAATGACTACCAGGATTGCCAAGTAGTGATGTGTGATTTATTTGACTCAAATTGTCTGTAAACCCAGCTGGCTAACTTTCTGTTGCTGTGCCTGAACGCTGAGGCTACTTGGCACATCAGACATTTGGAAGGAAATTGTCTGTATTTCTTTGTTATGACTATAATCGTTGGACTTTGGAGACTGACAAACCTGACTGCTGCATACCTAACCATAGTTCAGAATAGATTGCTAGAACAAATGGATGAACACGGCACATCGATTTAATAATGGATGATAAGTTATTAGCGACCTGTAATTACGTACATGGTTCAACGTAGCTAACTGAATGCAAGCACAGCAGCACTTTATGAGCTGTTAGGTTTATATAGGATTTCGCTAATTAGAACTTACATGTTAATGTAAAAATTTTGTAGGAGTAACATTTTACAACTGTTAGATTCTGGGAGATGTTTGTCCAGAAACTTATTTGAGTCACTGACTTACGAGCATAACTTGTATCACTAATGCACAGAAATTGCAGCTTTTGCATCCATCAAGTAATTCATTTTCATGTTTATTAGTTTAGTCCTTGGGAGACACTAGAATATAAGTAGGAGATTCTAAGTAATTTTAAGCACTTGGTTTCATCATTCTGCTTTTTACTTATCTGCCATGTTTTTGATGCTGACTGTCACTTTCTATTTCAGATCAAATGGTTCGAGTTCTTGGTGAAGGAACTTTTGGAAAAGTTGTGCAGTGCAAAGACTTACAAAGGTTTGTACTCTCATCACTTGTCAACTGCTTTCCACTTCATCTGTTCAAAGTGTTTGCCTCCATTACCAATGAAGTGACCTGGAGGTTGGAATGCATAGTGGCATAAAGAATCTGACAAATTTGTCATAATAACCGTGTAATCCATCTAATCTGTTACACAGTCTGGTATTTGTTACGCTATGTGAATGCGAAAGATGATTGGTAACTTTTTGGCAGATACATTTTTGTGTTTATTTCAAAGTGGTTTGCAAATAAGTTCAATAAAAACCAATAACATTGTTTATTACTCTGCTGGGCAGAGACAAAAAAACATAAGTATCAGCATTTTACACAGTTATTTCATTTGTTACATTGGCTGTCCATCAAGCAAAGAATTCAGTTTCAAATCTTTCTTATAGTTCACAAAGTACTATGTTTAAATCGGCCACCCTGACCTATCTCTATTCCATGCTCAAACGTCATACCAACAAATGTTTCAGTTGACTAGTGGACACTATGACTCTTGTTGTGTCTGTCACCAGGAAAGCGTTAGGTTCTAGAACATTCTCAGTTGCTAGTCCACGGCTGTAGAATTCGCTGCCAAGTTCTGTTCGTTTTTTCAGTTTTGTGATGTCTTTCAGGTCCAAACTTGAGACCGATATGTTTCATCTCTGATTACCCATCATAGCCTAACTTCTGGTTTCTGTTTGACCCGTCTTGTCCAGTGGATTATGATTTTGATTATGATTTCACTTGAAGCCACCGTCAGTGCATTATGATAATGACACTGTAGAAGCCATTAGATTAGTTTAAAATGATGATGTGATTGGCTGCTAAGTAATTATGTTAAAGTCTGTTAACAGAAGTGTTTTGCAAAACAGGAATAACGAAGATATCGCCCTCAAAATTATCAGAAATGTTGAGAAGTATCGGGAAGCTGCCAAATTGGAGATTAACGTCTTAAATAAAATCCAAGAAAGGGATCCTAGGGGAGAAAGGTAAAACATCTTTTGATGTAATTATTTTCATTAATGGAACTGTTTTAATACAGAATGTATGAACTGTGCAAAACTATATTGCCAACTGGATCAGCAGTTTGGTGGATCATTCCTTGGAAGTAGTCTATGAAAAAGAAGTCTGAATATTTGCTGAACTCAAAATCCTAACAGACTAATTAGAGTGAATATGTGGAGAGGAGTTGCCATGACAGAGTCAACAGATGTCCTCTAAAAGTTTCAGTAAGTCAGTCAGAGAGCAGAAAATGGAGCAGAGTTGGATTTGTTGATATGATGCTGGCTGGTGCAGTGAAGTTAAGCAGAATCGAGCTCGATTTGTGCTTGAATGGAACGCCACGCCATCTGGTACACGCTCAGCCCTTCAACTTTTAGTGGTGGCAACCTGCCAAATTGTGTTGGGAGGCCAGAAAAGGTTTCATGTTGTTGTGTTGCTGTGGTCATGTTGGCTGAATGATCCTTCAACCTCTGGTACATGCTGGTAAGGACTGCATTGAGAAGTTTCTATAGAGGCATGTAAATAATGTTTCCTTTACCTTCTGTATCCTTGGTAATGAGTTCACGCATGGAACAAAGACGGAGTGGCTATCCATAATTTATGTCTTTAGACAGTGAGTAATTCTAAAATACTTTTTGATGCCATAATGGAAGCCTAAATGCAATAACTCTAACAGGAGTAATGTGATCATAGTTTACAGCTCTGGTTAAGTTGTGTGTCTTCAGGCAATCATTCATACTGGGCAGTTCTGTTAATGGTACAGAAGCTGTGCAAAAAGTAGACCTACTTATGACAGAGGCATTACTTCTCTGTATTTTGCATAAACCAACTGTTGCATTTCTGTGTCAAGTAAATGATTTGTCGTCTGTCATCAACATGGGCAAGATGGCTGGTTCAGATGCTTTTCATCAGTGTGTAACAGTGGCTTTGTTTTTCCGTAATGCAATAGTGCATTAGAATGACTTTTTTGACAGAAACCTGCACATTGCAATTGATAAAGGCCACTAGGATTCAATGTATTTTTGGCAATTACAGTTTATGTGTACGAATGTTGGATTGGTTCAACTATCATGGTCATATGTGTATATCATTCAACATGCTTGGCCTCAGTGTATTTGAATTTCTGGTAAGCTATTTAAAAGCCAATTTCTTGTTTACTGTCACGTTGTTATTCATGCTTAAAATTGAGGTACTTGGATAAATGAATACGCAAATGAAACAGAGTTAGAGATACTTCATAGCAACTGAACTGATAATCAAATCCACCAAACAAAATATACAGGCAGCATGGTTCCCATAGGTTTAAGTTTCAAACCTAAAGTTTATTTTGAAGACAAAATTTAGGCTAAAATTATTTGAATAAAAGATGAATAATTGCCATAAGAAGTAAATACCAATATAAGGTCCTTCCATTGTCTGTTAGAGGCCTTGTGCTTTGTCTGGTCGCTTTGGAGTGCAACAGAAAACAGAAAAAAAACAGATGTTCTGAAATTTAGTTTTTATTTTGGCTAATAAAATAACATGATGGTTTAATAAATTCCATTATGGAATATATATGTCTAATCAAAGTTAGTTTTAATTAACACAAAGAAAGGAGATTCATATTAAGTAGCAAAAATGGTCTGTTTTGAAAGTCCGGCTAGGCAGCTGAAAGCTGTTGGTAAAATAGCTTTACCAAGCAGTAATTATTACTAGTCAGAATAATCATTGATATCTCGAGGCATCATTGAGGAATTGTGCCTTTACGTATAGAACACTATACTGAATATAATTAATGTTGTATATATAACACTAATTTTAATGAGTGCATCTGAGATATTCATTTGTAGTCCTGTTTACCTTGTCTACACATAATGAATGCATTTGGTATTTTTTACACTCTAGAAAGAGAACAACTATCAGCCATATACAGTGGACCAAGTTCGACATATGGCCTTTCAGCTCTGCAAATCTGTCAAATGTATGGACTTCTTGAATTAAGCATTGTACTCTTTAAAAGTGGCAGTACAATAAAACTTTTTAATAGCAAAACCTGCTCTCATAACTGAGCTCTTACTTGGTGCATGCATTAATCCTTGTAGAATATCACAACTTAGATTATATCATGGGTTATTGTGCTCCTCAGTTTTTCTTTTATAAGTTTAAGTTGTACAGTTATTTTTATACAGTTTATGCTTATGTTAATAGCTTGTTACATTGTGAGTCCCAGATTCAAGGCTTTGATGAATAATATTTAATTTTGGCTTACTGCTAATGAACTTTATCTTCTGGTAAATCTGAAGCTTGAATTCTGGTGCATCAACAACTAATCGCCTGGTGATGAAACAGATGGAAATGGGTTGTCCAGTTGTTGGTTTTTGTGCTTTAGCTGAAATATCTTCTGAAAGTCCTAAAGGACATTTGCAGAAGTAGCCTACATTACTGTCCTCATCCCCCATGCAGGCGTCCACACTCGGCAAAGTACTAGGACCTCAGTTAAGCTACAGTGTAGATCTTACAGTACTATGGGGCGGGGTACTTTGGTACTGCCTTGTCCAGCGAAGGGCATCTAATTAGATTCAACACAGTAAAGACTGTCTGTACCAAATTAGATGCAGACATGTATTGGGCAGAACCTCCCTCCACTCTTGTCTGCATTTTGGTGACCCCTCCCTCTGCAGACATCCATATTGGACAACCGCAAACCAAGACCATGCCTCAGAGGACAACACCTGAAATGGCACCTAATAAGTTTAATACATTAAATGTCTTTGTACATTCATGCATACCTACATACACATACATGCATACGGTTTTAAAAACAGCTTTCCGAATTTGCTTTTGTAGTTCTCCATGACAACAGTTTAACACACACTGACCTCAAACCAGAGAACATTCTGTTCAGCAACTCGGATTCAGACACCGTCCTCGATGGCACGAAGGTTAGTTACTCAATTGTCTTTTCTTTGATGGCAGTACAGTGGTTCAGTGTTTGTGTTGGTTTTGATTTTTACAGCTGCGTTGGACTTGAGATTCATCTACCAGCTTTTAGGATGAAGACCATTCTGTCTGCAGCAAGTGTTATTTAAATTAGACGAACAGAATGCATTTTAGTTAAGTAATGTAATTATGCAGTTGCATTGTTTATTATCACTTATGCTTGAAGCAAATGCACTGACATACTTCTTTTGAGTTGGTTTTGTTCCGAACAGGTTTTAACTACTTTGTCTGGCTTAAAAAACACCTATAGTTTGACAGATCAGTCTTCTGTAGTTTTAATATCATTGTTGAATTTAAAATTTTAACATAAAATACAACTATAGTTTAGCTTTTGTTTACTTTGTTTAAAAAGTAATTTATCTTGCAGGATGTGGGACTGACATTGATTTTGTTATCATTGGCAGTGAACCATAATCAAGTGTATCGTGAAATACTTAAACACGGCCTTAGTGTTGTGGTTCTGCTGTGCCACTTGTGAAATAAGCGAAGACAGCCTGAAGATGGTTAATTTGTTTCTGATAGGTGCTTTACTTAACGGTATTGTATATGTTGCAGAACAAGGATTACCATCGTGTCAAATGTCCTGATATACGACTTATTGATTTTGGTTCGGCTACATTTGACTACGAACATCACAGCACAATTGTATCGACTCGCCACTACAGAGCGCCAGAAGTTATTCTTGGTAGGCAGCTCACGTGTTTACATGTAATTTTTATGGACAGTTGTTTTTTAGACATTTACCTGTCATCCTAATTATGCTGGTTATTTCATGGTTCAATGGCCTTCATCTTAGACTGCTTTCTTTCACAACTTGTGGAGAATTAATTAATGCTGCTTTTGGTACTGTTTTTCTTCTGCTATTGTAAACATGGTTTCATGCTTCTCTGTTTGAGTTCTCCAGTACTTCTTCACTTCATCATTCAAGCTGTTAACATTACTTGATGCATATTAAATATTATACCTGTTATACATATTATAAATTTTATACCTGTTAAACAGATATTAAGTAGTTAATATAATGCATATTCTACTTTACCTTACAGCTTAATACTAAATTTGTTCACAAGAGGACTGAAAATTATTGAAGATTTAGTTTAATCTGTGTGTGGTGTGCATTACAGTGAAATTTGTTTCTTTCAGAATTAGGATGGTCCCATCCTTGTGATGTATGGAGTGTTGGTTGTATAATATTTGAGCTCTACACTGGTTATACACTTTTCCAGGTATGACTTAAACTGATCCGTTTTTATAAATCTGAATAACTTAACATTCAGCGTTAATAGTATTGCTTAAGACTTGCTTCTGTCTGTTTGTGGTGATGCCGCTGAGTAGGTTGTTATGTTAGATATGTAGATAATGTCACCAGTACAACACAACCCTGTTACTAGGTTATGGGAGAAAGCAATTTCTTCTAGGACTGGTGGAATAGATAATAGAGGCAGTTGGTATATTGGGTATATTATGTGGAGTGCTTGAGCGTTTTGCCACTTCATTGCCTCTTCAAACGAGATTCAGGATTGGAAGGATATGAACCTAGTCATGTGCAGCACCATTTACATTTACCTGGCCAAACTGTCACTGCTGTGCATTAGATGTCGCTACAGCTACATTGTTAGACTGATCAAACAGACAAAAGGATGGATGAATATTTTTTTGCAATATTACCAATGGTGGGCTGTGCCTCGCTCAGATGTGAGGGTCCGTATTAGGTAAATGTTTTAAAAGTATTATGCCTCTAAGTATATATTATATTGAACAGCATTTCTTTCTGATAGACTCATGACAACCTAGAGCATTTGGCAATGATGGAAAGAATCCTTGGTGATATTCCTTACAGCATGATAAGAAAAACGAGGTGAGCATTTCTCCAAGGGCCTTTCTGTTGAAGCCATTCTTTTAGGTTTACTCTTGTCATTTTGTTTCATGCTCCTCAATGTTCACAGCTGCAAGATCCAGGTCTGAAAATCTGAATTTTGTAGTTTAATGATGGACGGAGTTAGCCATTGCCAACATTATGGGTTTGAGAGGTCTCCTATCCTGAGAATTTAGGGCATATCATTTGCTTAAGCTGTTTGCTCTGGAATATATTTAGCTGAGGATCACTGCAAGCCAGTTGGAGCAATTGGAGAACAGTGTGTTATTTGGTTTTTTATTCAGGAAGAGTAAATATTTCTATCATGGTCGTTTGGACTGGGATGATGAGTCATCGTCTGGACGCTACGTTAAAGATAACTGCCGACCTCTTCAGGTTCTTGAAATTATTTCCATCTGAGTCAAAACATAATTAGTTAATGAATTTAATGTTATTATTAATGTTTATATTCTTAAATTATATGGTATGATTATAGAATAATCAGAGTTGTGGTTTCTACAGAAGAGCCACAAATGGCAAATTATATATTACTAGATGAGTACTTAACGCTTGAAAAGAATTAAAAGTTGCTATCACCTGGAGCCTAAACCAAGCACATTCATAGAAAAACCCCATAACTAAGAATGCTGAGCTTATGAAGTCAAGGTTGCTATTTATAAGATCATTATGCTATTCAGCTTCTTTCTAAAGACCCCATCAAGAGTTCCATTGCACCCCACTTGTGACTTCGATCCTCTGGAACTCCCATCTTGGGTCTTTTACTCCCAAACTGTTGTCCTTGGTGTTTTACTTCTATCATTCAAATCAGTTTCAGTCCTAGACTTGTGTAGCCTGTTTTAATTTCTGACTTTAAGTGGTTTGTGATTTGATATACTTAAAATATCTTTTTGTGTAGCATTTGAAGATTTTAGGCATATTTAATGGCTGCTTAGTGCCATTTTCTCTTCCTCACTGTGGCTTTATGTTCTGCTTATTGGTTGTCTTGTTTCTTTCCACAGAAATACATGTTGTCCGATTCTGAGGACCATCGTTTCTTGTTTGATCTGATTCGTCAAATGCTCGAGTATGATGTTAGGGATCGGTTGACACTGGGGGAAGCACTTCAACATCCGTTCTTCCGCAAGCTCTTCCCTGATTCACGATATTACGTTGGAAAATTTGGAACTCCGTTTTATGGCTACCACTGCAACAGCCTGAGCAGATGAGGCCCATCAGCCAATGCATGCATGCACACACACACACACTCACACCTACAGTTTGTTGCATATATGTACATAGAATCATCTGTTCTGCAGATTAGGGGAATGTTAATTTATGTGCTGTTTACTGAGGGATCTGCTTTGCATTTGACTGTTGACCAATTAACTGTTGGTCCTTTTACTCATAATTGCTGTTCTCTGTTTTCGTTCATTTTGCTTTTTTGTGCCATTAGAACGCCTAGGCAATGTGTGTTAGCATTTGAACAGTACAAGTGGAACTATGTCATGTCTTATTTAAAGTCATGCTTTCATATCATGTTAAGTATCAGTTCATAGTTAATCAATGATAAAGTCTTACAGGAGGAATAGTTGTGAAGATTTTTAAAAATCTGTGATATTGATACCATGATGTGAGCAAGAATTTGCAAAAAAGATGTTAAACTGAATCTTATAACGTGACGAATGCTTCATTTTGTGCCCTGATGGCAGAGAAACAGCGCAGGATTTTGCTGCATGCAGAATGTCAAGTATGCAGACAGCAAAAATGTTTATAAATATTGTCAAGGAAATTTGAATCAAACGCACAATGACCAGCAGACGTAATGCCAACCACTAATTGTCTGTATAAGAAGACTAATGTCCGATAAGATCCCTCTTCCGCAAGCTGTTGAAACCATTTTATACCTCAGTTCTGAGACAACGGGCTGGGAGCGCCTCTGATGAGGCTGGCTTGAAGTGGTGCTTTACAATTTCTTATTACAATTACAATTAGATGTCCAGTGAGCTAGACACCAAAGGAACACAGTGGGACACTCCTTGTGATGCAATGTGTGATGCAACTCCAGTTTACCAAAACCTCAGTAAACCCTTAAATGCACTGGTTTCAGTCGGTTAGATAGGCCTAAGCAAGCGTGCAGTGCTTTTGACAGATGCTTGAGAGTCTCCAAGTTGAAACATATGAGTGTAGACCTGAGTGACATCACAAATTGGCAGAACAAATCGGACTTTGGCAGGAAATTCCAAAGCTATGGACCAGCATCCGAAAATGCTCTGGAACCCAATACTGTTTAGGTACGAGGGATAACAACAGTTCATTGATGGAGCACAAATACTTGTTGGTATGACGGATGAGCATCCAGGTCGGCTGATTTAAATGTAGTACTTTGTGAATTACAAGAGGTTTTAAACTGTCTGGCAATTAGTGATTGGCGTTACTTATGCTTGACTTTCTTAGGTCATACCTTGGGCTAGAACTGTTCTTGGTAAACGGGCTTTTCGGTTGCTGGACCTAAATTTTGGAACTCCCTTCCTGTGTCTGTTATTCTGCTCAGTTGCTTCTGTCATTTCGTTCTCAACTTAAAAGTTACCTGTTTCGAATTGCATATCCACCGTAGGCTGCCTCTGTGGACTGACCTTCTGGATATTGACCTGATTGCAGCTTTGCTTTGGTGCGCCATTGGTTGATGCCTTGCACATTAGACACCGGCGCATTAGAAGTTTCTAATTATTATTATTGTTAAACTGGATTCTTTGCTCAATGGACAACAAGTGTAGCGAATGCAATTCTGCCCCAAAGTGTGTACGTTTGCTTGATGGTCTGAGCCCCTGTTGTGGTTGGAAGCGAATGCACAGGTCTGTGAAAATGGGGTAGAAATTTAGCTCAGTTAAAGAAACGAGTCTGTCCAAATACAAAGAGACAAAACCCAGTTGATCAGTGCTGTTTCCCGGGAAGGTCACAACCGTAACGTTTGCTGTCCGATTCAGAGTCTGGTTCTACGGATCCGACGACGAGGGTTTGGGCCGACCTGGCTAGAGATCGCGAAAGAACTGATTCTAGACAGCGACTTGTGCGCAATATTTCTTGCCTGAAGTCTGATAGGCTGTGTTCCATGGTAAAGAATAAGAGAGTCGACACCGTAACGAGACCAGACAGATTGAGACAAATACAGAAGGAGAAGAACGGATGCGGGCAGATTTAGGATCGAGTTACTCAGGTGAGATGGTACGGAATGACCGTTTTACATTGAAAGTAGAAGGGGTTGGTGGCTCTGAGATGAGTAGAACTGGGTCAGATTAATCCCGCTGCGCGAAGTTATGTACAGACCGCGACCACCACAAAGAGAAGAAAGTCGTTAATGGTAAACATTTACAGAATACGCCTTATTTCAGATCCAAACTGTCAGTATTTTATGTACAGTAGGCTTTAGGTTGCAACATGACATCCGTAAATTCAGAATGCCCCCTCCCAAAAGAGATGGCCAATGGCCAGATTTTCCTCTGGATCAGCCCTTGGAGACGGTAAAAGTGCAGAGACCAACCAGCTGTCGACACAATCGCAAGTCTTCGACCCTTGAAACCGAACTGCGTGGGAATGCCAGCAGCAGCCAATGAGCGATCGATAGCGACGAACTGAATCGATGGTTTTAGGTCCAGAGGCCGATGATTAACAGTTGCATTTCACGGGTTAGCGACGGGGTTAAATGCGAGCAGTAAACCTGAGACAAAACTGTTGCAGGTTTCTCACCACTAAGGTCTCGTACACGAACTGATTGGGGGGTTAAGTCACCTGAGATATTTTTGATTTCGTATTAGCACGTAGGTCACGTTCGCTGTATATTGGGTGACGCTATGAAGCTTCATTGTAAGATAGATTTAACAATGCCAGAAGAAAACTACGAAGACTGAGCGACTTTAAGAGTTCTACCAAAATTATGGTTTGATCATAGTAATTCCAAGAAATGCGAAAAGAACACAGGTCTATCGAGGCTTATATAAACGAATCTCTGTGTCTCTGTCTCTGTCTGTCTGTCTGTCTGTCACTCTCTCTCTCTCTCTCTCTCTCTCTCTCTCTCTCTCTCTCTCTCTCTCTCTCTCTCTTTCTCTCTCTCTCTCTCTCTAACTGAACAACTGTGCATAGAATGTAACTTAGTTATGCACTTGAAGCCTTGCTCTTAATCGGTGCTCCCTCCATCTGTAGCGTTGATCGTTCAGAGCAGATGAAGATGACGTCATCATGACGATGTGGCGGCCGTAAGTCGTTTCTAATTATTATTGATGAGTTAACTGCGTCTGCGGCGCCGATCGCCAGCGATTCCTGGTCGTCGTCCAAAATTATTAGCGGCTGATCACGACAGCCAGACAAAGACACGGACACCTGGAGCGACGCACAGACACCGACAGACGTACTCGACCAGTCTGTGAACTGCGACACTAGGCAACGAGCGAACCCCCCCCCCCCCACATAGGCCTCTACACGTGCAAACGAATGATGAGAAACGGAAACAAACATCAACAGGACGTCGTCACTCAGCCTCTGCAGTCATTTGGAAGAACTAGCCTAAACACATGGACGGAAATATATGGCAGCAACACAGAATAATCGTCTATTGGTTGCACGTGGCTTAGACAACGACTGACAACAGACAGTTCAGATGCTGCCTTAGTTTACCAGACAACGCACGATCAACACAAGCGATTCTTTTAGCTGTTGTGCCCAGCCTCAATTCCTTCGACGAGAAACCCGGAAGAAACTTAACCATTTATTATAACTCCACTTGAATTGGCAGAGACGCCGACTGCGTGGGAGGAGAGTGGGACGCTGGCTTTGTAGCCATACCTACAGTTGGCAGACGTTCAGCGCCTACTGTACCCTCTCTACGACCGATCGCCTCTGTACTGCATCATTTAGGTCTGCATCTGTTCAGAAACGCTTAGATCAGTTGGTGTAGAAACTGCTGTTCGAATCGACTGACGGTCGCCATTAACAACGCTTCTGCCTGATAAGTTGGCCAGTGCAGGATATTCGAGGAGGACGCATCTATAGAACCAGCGATGGGTTGCGGTGCTTCAGCGTCGAAGAATAACGATCCAAAGAAGGATAATTCTTCAAAGTACAAGAAATCTCCACCGACGAAGAAACCTGTCCAGGTGAGAGGAGGAACCTTTTGACGCCAGTCAATACTTAGCAACAGATGATGGACACATGGATATATCAGATGGTGTTTTAGTCTGTCTGTCTGTCTGTCTGTCTGTCTGCCTCTCTCTCTCTCTCTCTCTCTCTCTCTCTCTCTCTCTCTCTCTCTCTCTCTCTCTCTCTCTCTCTCTCTCTCTCTCTCTCTCTACCTGCTTGGTGTCCATGGTCTCTGCTAGAACCCTTTGTCAGCTTCTGGGTTTAAGTTGACAACGCTTCTGAACGCACGCCTCAAACATTCGCTACATAAATAATTGTTCGATTGATTGAAATTGAAATTACGAAAAGAAGAACGAATGACCGAACGAAGGGAAAAATGATCGAAGGGCGAATTTTGTTGTTGCTGCAAATGTCTAGAACTTAGGCGACATTCGTCATTGCACTTTGTGTGTCGATGTGAACAGGAAAAACGCCCGTACAATCTGTCTGACTTTCCGACGCCTGACCTCTTGGCTTATGGCCAGAGGAAGTACCACGAGGATAAGAGGCAACCGAAGCGCCCTGGGACAGACGGCGTCCTGCCACCGTTTCCTCCACCGACGACGAAAGCCCAGATTTTCAACCCCGCTGACTACAGACACATCGATGATTATGCGCAAGCAGTGAGATCATCAATCTATCTGTTCTCCGTCCATCTTTTTAGCCATCTCATTCATTACCTTCATATCATTCGCTTTCTTTGTCGTTAGTCTTTTCTCTTCATCGTCTTCGTCGGTGACTTTATCATCATATTCATCGTGCGTGGTCGCTGTCATCATAATCCGTTCTTAGCCAGATCGAATGCTTCTTCAAATTCGTCCCTTGGCAGTCGATTCATTTATCAGTCACCAGCTTGCCTTGTTTCGAGGTCTAGCATGGCATCAGCCACAACAGAGCAACGACTGCTAATGTCAGCGGACCCTTCATAGAGCGCCCGTATACACCAGTGGCATCTGGCATCTGATTTGCAGGCACCGCTGAAGTTGGCGGCCAAGAGTTACGAAGCGCTAGTATCCTATCTGGTTCGACCGGCAATGAACGACCTTGGAAAGGTGCGAGCCTTCTACGTCTGGATCGCAGCTCAACGTCTTCAGAAGGTGATTGACTTCATCGGACAGGATGTCCCATCGTCCGACAAACCTCTCTTCACTGTTCTGCTGATCCTCGGGAAGCAGTGGGGCAACGGCTACTCAGAGCTCTTCGCCAACATGTGCAGGTAAGCCAATTAGTCCACCTGGCTCGTCGTCCCTCCTCCTCCTCCTCCTGCTCCTCCTCCTGCTCCTCCTTATCCTCCTCCTCCTCCTTCTCCTCCACGAAGGCCTATGCACATACCCATCATATTGTAACTCATTAGGCAAGCCATTATTCTTTACTAGTAGGCCTAATCGGACCTGAATGACTGAGTTAACCAAGTCGACCATCACCTGTATATATACATCCGTGTGAAGCAGCTTTCAGGAAGCAATAAACAGCTGTAAACAGATTTAACCGGCGCCTTTGTCAGTCGTTAATTAGTTCCAGTAATTTAGATTGCGGTCCTGGATTGGATGCACAGTTTAGTTTGTCAGCTGGAAGGCACTCCAACAACAATGGCGAGCATATATAGCCCTCTGACAGAAATTTCGTGTATTTTAGCAGCAGATCTGTGCATTTCAGATCTACATTAATTTCGAGGCATGGTTCTGGAGTTAAGCCAGCGCTTCTAGTGTGTGACTATGAAGGCTGGCGAATACCTTGGCTGAGAACCCTCCATCCGATTCACGATCATTCTTGAGCAACCTCCTACGCGTATACCTCGAGGTAGTCCTGATGACCCAGAGAGCCATATTGGCATATAGAGCCTAGTTCAGCTGGAGCATATGTCCACTGCGGGAGGGCACTTTGATGAGTGTGCTGCTTTATTTTGTCTTCGTTGTGTCTTTATAAACTGCGACAGACGGGCGAAGATTCCGTGTAGGATAGTGAAGGGCCGAGTGAAGGGTTCCGGCTATCGTCTCGGAGAGAAGACGAAAGGTACGAACGACTACTGCATCGTCTTCGTCGATGGCTCCTGGCGCTTCATCGACCAACACTGGGGATCCCAGTACACGATCGCCGGCATCGAAAGCGACGACTGGGAGCTCATCCACGACCCAGGCGATGACGACGACGGTCGATCGATGACGCCCGATGGAAGGAAGGCGACGGAGAACGATGGAGCGAACGTCCAGGGCGAAGGGTGGGACTACATCTGCGACGACTTCTACTTCCTGACCGATCCGCAGGCCATCGTCTACACGCACATGACCTGTGACCCTGCACTTCAGCTGCTGGCCCGGCCAGTGACCGAGGAGGAGTTCTGGCAGATGGCCTACCTCAAAGACGCTTTCTTCGAGCTCGAGATGACCACCGTCAACCAACCCAAGTGCCTGCTGGAGGCAGACGCCGACGGAAAGATCGTCTTCGAGTTCGGTCTGTCGCCAGAGCGTCGCTCGGCCTTCTCGTTTGCGTTGTCCAAGTCGACCCAGGATCCTTCTCTGAACCTCGTCAACGGAGTCACTCTCGACCAGTTCGTTATGATGGAAAGGTCGCAGGGAAAGCTGAAGGTCCTCATCAACTTTCCAAAGATCGGAAGATACAAGTTCGACCTCTTCGGACGCGATGAAACAATCAAGATCGGATACACGACGGTCTGCGAATACGCCATCATGTGTAAGAAGCCCAACTTGGACTTTGAGCCATATCCGGAAAACACGCGCGGTGAATGGGGCCCCGGAAACGACACGGAGAAAATCGGCCTCGAACCGGTCGACGTAGAGGGAGGAGGCACCCTGGTGGCCAAGGACGGAAAAGTTCAGGTCCGCTTTCTGACAAACGGATCGAAGAACCTGCTTTTTCAGACGAAGCTCAAGAACCCGAACGATTCGACGGCGAATCTGGACGACTGCGTCTGTCATTACAGAACGGACCGCGATGTAACGTTTCTCATGAAGTTTCCTCGTCGAGACAGATACGTATTTCTGATCTATGCGATGGATCCACAGCAGGAAAAGTGCTTTCGAAACATCTGCAACTACATCGTCTGTTCGGACCAGGGATGTCACGACTTGGCTCCGTACCCGCCTTTCGACAACAAGTACGGTCGGACTGGCGACCAGGCCGTGAAGTTGGCGGACCTGCGTCTGACGCCTCAGACGCACAGAGAGGCTGTCATCGATCCCCTGAACAAGGAAGAGCTGAGTCTTGCATTGGCAGCCGATAAGGACGTAGAACTTCAGGCGCAGATGAAGAGGTATTTCCAAAAGGAACGAGAAATCGACTGTTCTCAGTATGTCCTCTACAATCAGACAACCGAAAAACTCTTACATGTTCAGATGAACTTTCCAAAAGTCGGATTCTACAAACTGAATATTATGTCGCAGAAGAAGATTGTCTACCAGTACCTGATCAACGTCCAGAAGCCGAACGCCAGGTGCGGTCCATTTCCGGTCCTTTCGGCCAACTGGAGGAGCAACTACGAGGTCATCAACCCAAAGACAGGTCAGCTCCCCGTCAACCACAAAGTCCACTTCAAGATCCGGGTCCCGAAAGCAAAATCGCTTTCGGTCGAGGCTGGCGGAATCTCGAAAGACCTGGTCTGTAAGAAGAATGGAAGCGACATCTGGGAGGGAGAGGTACAGACCCCGAAGGAAGGCGGCAAACTCTTCGTCCAGTACACTGCCGACGTCACCAAGGATCGCATACAGCCGCTCTTAACCTACACGGTAAGAAGAAGAATTAAGCGATGCGAAGGCCAGCAAATGGACAGAAACTCAAGTAGACTCAGGTGGGTGAGGTCGAGTCTGGCTATAACGTAGGACGGTCTAGAGCTACAAGGTAAGCTAAACTGTAGCATATATTTGTGTGGACTCCTCTATAGGAACATGGACTGCATGACCATTCGTTTACTACTCGTTCTTATAAATGAGCCTAGCACAGCTCTGTGCATGTGTAGATTTATATAAAGCCTGACAACAGAGATCAGAGCAGTCGTTTAATAATTGCATCAGATCTAGGGAACCCTTCGAACCCTTGGACATCGAAGGTACTGAAAGCTGAACGCACTCAGTTGAACCCAAAGAGAATTTCGATCGCTGAGTTCATTGAAATCCATTCCCAGAGGTGGCTCCAGATGAACTTGGAAGCAAGCGAATCAATCTACAACTGCGTTGTCTATGTCTGCAACTGAGTTGTCCATGTGTGGCTGCGTTGTCTATGTCTGCAGCTGAGTTGTCCATGTGTGCAACTATTACGTTATCTATGCTTTTAACTGGGTTGTCTATGTTTGCAATTACGTTGTTTATAAGTGCAATTGCGTTGACTGTCTGCAGCTGAGTTGACTGTGTGCAACTGAGTTGTCTATGTGTAAAACAACGTTATCCATGGCGTTGAGCTGCGTTGCCTGTAAGTTGTGGTCGTCGTGTCGTTCGGTGCAGGTGTTGAGCGCCGAGGAAGCGGAGGACGTGAGGAGGGATCAGGAGACGGCGGCCAAGAGATGCGATCAGCTGCAGAAGCAGATCGACAGACAGAGAACGATCGAAAGGAAGGAGGCCGATGACGTGAAGAGACAGGAATTGGCCGAACTCAGTCGCAAGGAGGAAGACTTCAGACGCAACCGAGAGATGTACGAGAGAGAGGAAGCCCAGCGACAGAAGATGGAGGACGAGGCGGCCAAGGTCAACCAACCGGAAGACGACGAAGACGACGGCGACGACGCTGTGCACGACGGAAGCATCGATTCTGCCGATCTACTAGAAATAATTCAGCACAAAAAGGCAAGTCTCTTGTGAACGATCAGTGGGGTGCATGAGGTAGGTCCATTATGAGACTAAGTCTAAGACATCTCCTTATGCATCATCTCATCCATCTGCTCACATTGCACGCAGTGGCGGCTCCAGGATTGCTTGCGTGGGGGCAAGACATTTTCAGAGGGGCGCCACATTCTGGCAGTCCACCATGCACAGGTCTGGTGAGGGCGCGGTGGCGTACCCTATAATTATTTCTATCTATTATTTATTTCTATTTATTATTTTTAATTAGTTCTATTAGAGCAATGATGCAGGTGGGTGCTACGATCTATGGGAAACGATCGATCGATTGATCGATCGACGGATTCCAAACAGACAACACCTTAAACAAAACCATCAATTAACATTCGTTAATGAATCCAATTAAAGAACCGCATATCGGGCGATCGTTCTCCCAAATGCAATTCTCCATCTATCAGC
This sequence comes from Norana najaformis, assembly GCA_964023275.1. Classification (NCBI taxonomy): domain Eukaryota; kingdom Metazoa; phylum Annelida; class Clitellata; order Crassiclitellata; family Hormogastridae; genus Norana; species Norana najaformis. The sequence continues at coordinate 4,920,846 of OZ029928.1, forward strand.
AAAATACATACCCACTTTGGGTCTCAGACAGAAAACCTAAGAAACCAGAACGACCGCAACGATTCTCAGGCCACCCAGGCGACGATGGATAGAGGAGGAGGAGGAGGAGGAGGAGGAGGAGAAGGAGAAGGACGATGGATGGAGGTGGAGTAGGAGGAGGAGGAGGAGTTTCCTTAGTCCAACTTGATAATTACTGTTTGCAGCAGACGCAAGAGGAAAGAAGACTCGAGAGACGATATCTTGTTCCAGAGCTGATGTTAGGCACCGACAGAGAAAGAACCGCACGAAGTCAACGTCAAGGACTAGGCGACTACGAGAAGGAAACACAAAGATACACTGATCGCAACGCTAAATTCCACAACCCCGTTAGCAATCATTCACTCGTCTCTATTGATTCATTCGCTGAGCGATCGACCGATCTACCGATTGATTCAATGATTCTTGGATTGATCGATCGACTTCTTCGTTCGTTCGTCCGTTCGTTCGTTCTGTTGTTCTTTTTCAGCCAGACGTCTTTGCAGCAAAACGTCGCAGCAGCGCCAGCTGCTCAACGTCCCGGGGCCCATAAAGCAACGAAACATCCATCAGTGAAACATCGCGCATTGGTCAATCTCTGTGTGTGTGTGTCTGTGTGTGTGTCTCTGTGTGTCTGTGTGTTTGCATGCATGTCTAACAAGGAACCGATGGCTGATAATAATCCGCTGTGAATTTCGGTTGTAGTCATCGAGGCGACATCGAGTGGAAGGGACCGAAGGATGGAAGAAGTACCATCCGCGTAAGTACCCATCGACGTCAGGTGGCCACGCTTAGCACCAATAAGGCCATCAGGTCCAAGGTATCTCTATCTTTTCTAATTGCTGTAGGAAGGCCTGCATCGGAAAACTAGGTTCAAAGCAGCCAGGACAGGGAGGCATACTTATTCACTTTAGCTAGCGCCTACGCCCTGTCTGCTGATCTATCATGCTTAGCCTACTGGACAAAAATCCGTATGAAATATAAACTAGGCTACTTTCGGCTAAGCTAGGCTGCCAACCGTCCTGGAACGGGGGAACAGTCCCAGAATTGGACGACGTGGACGATCTTCTTCCGGAACTTTTAACTGCTGAAAAACACTCGGTTTGTTGGTTTTCCATTTACTGCGATTTAGTAATTTATCACAGAATCATATATTCGTAAATCATAGTGGTTTTGGACAGATGTATTATTTCTTTTCCTTGCATCACTGGTCCAACGACGAATAGGGCCTAGTTTACTGTTGTTAGGCTAATTAGCCATGTCGGTCGTGGGATATACAGCCTTTGTGGATGGGAAAAGTGTGTCCCGTTTATTAGGCGTCGGCAACCATAGGCTACGTTAATTCTGTTCGCTTTTCAGGCTTTCGGCATATTCTCTATAGGAAATATTCGGTTTAATAAAGCTCTCATAACACAAACCTTTTTGCTATTGATTTAAACATAACAGAATAATTATTTCAAACCACAATCAAGCATTAATATATGTGATGTTATTACCTAACAATAATAATAATAAATGATACTAATAATGAATTGTATATTATTATTACTTAATAATAATAAAATATATTAATAGTATTATATATTATTATTATTCAATGATGATGATGATGATGATGATGATGATGATGATGATAACAATAACAACAAAAAATTAGGTTGGAGAATGTTGACCGATACCGGTGCATGCGAGAACTAAGATATAGCCTAACAGAATGCTAACCTATGAAGCCAAGAACCCATACAGGTCCCAGCAAACTTAAATTATGATATGAGACCTAATAAGGTCTCGATGTTGCGAGTGCAGCTTCCCATTGTTTCAGTTAGAGGAAATCGTTGATTTGTATGACCTTGAACTCTCCACTTTTGACCATTGCAGGGCTCGCGAACAGCTTGGCCCTGGAAAAGCTGCGGGAGTCGATTCGAACAAGAGACCGAACGATGCTTAGCCTCGCTCTAGACGACTGCAGAAGCAGCGGACTCCAGAACCACGCCGAGGTCAAGAATGCTTCGACGACACTCCTCGTCATCGAGGCAAGACGAGGTCAGTGCCAATACAGCCAGGACTGGCAATTTCTATACATGCATATCAAGGTGACCCCTCCCCAACTGCATGGGAAAATAAGTCAAAATATTTTTCTTGCAAACTCTTAATTCTCACCCTCTTTTTACGGCGTTTGTCTCCAGTTGAGGAAGCACAGCCTCGACTGAAAATTCGATCGAGGTGAACATTTGCTAAAATCACTTCCCAGCATTGTGGCAGAACTAACAATATTGCTCGCCTTCTTCCATATGGTGTTTTGTTCTCTCTCTCTCTCTCTCTGCCATTGGGCATTCAAAAGTGTCTTGAACTGGGAAAGTATCGGGATGGATGAGGGAAAGAATGATTTTAGAAAGACTGAAGTGTACTGGAGTCTTTCTGCTGCAACAGTTCTTCGGAAGGCATGCGAAGAGAAGGACGCTGTCAAAATTCAAAGTCAGATCGAGCTCATCCGGTCCTCTGGTCTGCTGAGGTACTTACAGGACGAGGTTCGCGAGGCCAACTACCAGCAGGAGTTCCTCGAGCGATTGCCACACGGCCGTAGGTCCATCCTCGACATGGACAAGAAGACGATGTCTGAGATCCGCCGCTACCACAATCCGCCTCCAGCTCTGCACAAAGTCCTCCAGGGAGCCTTCCTCTTGCTCGGAGAGGACGAAGACACCACCGATGTAAGAAGCACAGGTCCTCACTGCTCTACAGACTAGAGCCAATTAAGTCATCGTCTGTGTGTTTAACCACTGCATCATTGCCGGTTGTTCTGTAATATAGACCTAATCATTAACCATGCTACATTGTGACCTAATTTCGAGAACAGCTTTGTAGGTAGGCCTACAGTTCCGCGCTACAAAGAAGCGAAGAAGCAAACAAAGCCTTTCCATAGTACTGGTATCTGTTTTCAAAGGACTGTCTTTAAAAGTGGAGCATGGGCTTAACTTCTAACTGTAGATATCTCGCTAGAGCCAGCGTCACGCAATGCTGCCTTCTTCAACTAAAGAGCGAAGATCAAACGAAAACATTAATGAAGGACAGATCTACAAATAAAAGACGTGCTATTGATTTAGTCGGCCCCTCTGTCGTCTAAAGTAAATCTCTAAAATATCGAGAACGCCAATCAAAGTGAAGGTTGAAGTAGATAAGTATGTAAAGGCATTGAAACGTACATGCAGCTCATTTGCTATGCTTTCAATCTTAGAACTGGAAAGAGTGCCAGCGCATTTGCAACCCACAGGGACCGAATGGTTTGACTCGCAAAGTTCTTGACTTCAACATCAACCGAGTAGAACCGGAGATCATCGAACGAGCGAAAGAGATCTTAACAAAGGACGTCGACATCACTAAAGTACAGACAGTTGGACCTGGAGCTGGAACTTTCTACGTCTGGGTTAGTCCAGTCCTCCTCCTCTGCGGGCTGACTTCCTAGCATCTGTCACTTAAGTACCCGAAATGCAAAGGTAGGCTATCGGTTGAAGTCAGCTATGGATGGTGTCGGCATATTCATTGACAAGGAATTAGAGATGAGCACCGGGGGGGGGGGAGCCGGGTCGCTCTTTTTCGCGGCCGGGCCGAGTTCATGGGCTGAGGTTTCGGCCCGCATTTTTTAAAATGTTATTTTCACATTTCTCAGAACTTGTGCAGAACTGCTGTTGCTATAGATTTTGTCCATTTGGTAAGTTTAAGTAGACATTTTAAAATGTCTCATACTTACTTACACTGAAGAAGTAATTACTGAACATTAAACAATCTGCGGTTAACGGCGCGTCTCATAGCCCACCGATTAGAGATAAGCATCAGACCGGGCCCGGCTGGGTCGCGTCTTTCCTTTTCCCACGCTTGTAGGAGGATGTCAGTGAGAGCTAGGAATAGGGTTTAGTGGCGTATTTCCCGTTCCTACTGTACCTATCCTAACCCTAAGACTAACCCTAACTTTAACCCTAACCATTGACATCCTTATACTAGACATCCTCGTAGTGGGAATCGGAAAACGCGGCCGGGTCCTGCTCAACCCGGACCGGACCGCGATTTTTCGGCCCGTGCTCATCTCTACAAGGAACACGTAGGCTTACATGTGGAAGCACGTGTTCAACACGACGGCACTGATCGCCAAAGGAACACACGCACTGCATGTGCTGTAGACAATTTGTCTGGAGTTTGAAGTTTTGATCAGATGCTAACGACTTACCCTGATAAGGTAAAATTACCCTGAACGTCAAATTCACATCAAATTCACGTTATATTGACGTAAAACCAGATCAAATAGACTTCACAAATACACTGTTTTGCAGGCAATGGGTGTAATCGACGAATACGAGGTGACCCAGAGTAGCACAGGAAGAGGAAGTCAGGAAGTACGTCCAGCGAACCGTGAACGCCAGAAGGAGCTGCTCGGTCGACTGCCGCCGATGGAACCGGTCAGGAACCGCAGCTATTACAAGAACCTCGCAATGACTGGCTGGCAGACGAACCCCCAGGGAGCAGCAGCAGCAGCAGCAGCGACATCTCGGTCGCCGAGGAACAGTCGCCAGAATGGAGACATGTACCACCGCTGACGCTGAGGACGAGTCATCCATCTATCAAGTCTTCGGAGTGCGCTGACACTCATCCTTGCCATCTGCTGCTGCTGATCTCATTTCTAATAAGAAATTTATAATAATAATTTCCATATATTACGTACGCAATGAGGGGGAGGGGTGATCGGATTTAGGCGATCTTGCGTACGGGTGCGTATGGCGAGGGGTGGGTCTCTACAAAATGTGTACGTACGCAAAATAAATTTCTAATTATGACGTCCACATTAGCCTATATATAACACTGTTTTATCCTATAGTCGTCCTCCTGTATTAATCCTATATAACAAAAGTAAATAGTAGCCTACGGCAAATATATATGTATATGACCTGGACAAGCTAAGAATGCAAGAACGGCGATGGAACAAGAATTGTAAGCAATGAGCTGCGCCACTTATTTCACTTCTAAACCCAATCCAAAAATTGATCGAAACAAGCTCCAGGACAGCGTTGTCAGCGAACAGTACACAGTAGAAGTGAGCAACAGATTTGCGGCACTACTGGAATGTGTGGAAGAGAAGACTCCGGATGTACTGTGGGAAGACATCAAAACAGAGACAAAGGCAACAGCAGATAGATGGCTGGGGAAAAAGAAGAAGAGTAAAAACAAACCCTGGATGACACTGGAAACTTTGAAACTGATTGAAGTAAGAAGAAATTTGAAATCAGAAAAGAATAGAACCAAAGAGGGCCAGAAAGCATACAAAGAGGCAAAAAGTGAAGTGCAGAGATACTGCAGGAGGGACAAAAAAGAGTGGATGGAACAACAATGCGGAGATATTGAAGACAACATGAAAAGAGGGAACACAAAGAGAGCTTACGAGGTTCTAAAAAAGCTCCGTCAAGATATGACGGCTAAGCAAAGGAACATCGAGGATGAAAAAGGAAGGTTGTTGTCGGATATGGAGAGTATAAAAAGAAGATGGAAACAATACACAGAAGAGCTGTATAAGGATGAAAACCGGGAGGAAGGGGCGGAAGATAGCGCATTGGGAGATGATGGATATAGGGCGACTCCAATGGTGATACTGATGGATGAGGTCAGGGATGCAATCAAGAGGCTCCCAAGAGGTAAGGCTACGGGAGTGGATGAACTGCCGGCAGAGCTATGGAAAGTGGACAGCGATGAGGTAGTGGCAGTCTTCTGTAGACTGTGTAACAGGATATTGGAAAGTGAGGAATGGCCAGAGGACTGGGTTAAGTCAATTTTCATCACAATACCGAAAGTCAAAGGTACAACGAAATGCGAGGAACATAGGACTATTGCATTAATCAGTCATGCAAGCAAAATAATGCTCAGAGTCTTGCTTTGCAGAATGCAGAAGACGGCGGATGAAGAGTTAGCGGATGTACAGATGGGTTTCAGGAAAGGCGTGGGTACGAGGGATCAAATACTCAACCTGAGGATTATCATCGAAAAGGCAAGAGAGCATCAAACACCTTTATACATAGCTTTCATAGATTACAAAAAGGCTTTTGACTCAGTTAAACACGGGAAACTATGGAAAGTGCTAAAAGAAATGGGTATGAACAACCAAGTGGTGGAAACACTTAGAATCCTCTACGACAATCAACAGGCGGCTGTCCGCATAGAGAAGGAAATTACAGATTGGTTCAGAATTGGAAAAGGGGTGAGACAGGGATGCTTGATATCGCCAATGTCGTTTAACAGCTACTCGGAGGAGGTGATGAGAGAATCTGCCGACGAACTTACGTGGATTGGTGTAACAATAAGCGGGAGAACGATAAATAACTTGCGATATGCGGATGACATTGTGCTGATTGCAACGTCAAGAGAAAAGCTCCAACAGCTGCTGGACAGAGTCAACGAGGCGTCAAATAACTATGGACTGGAAATCAATACCAAGAAAACAAAGGTGATGGTAGTGGACAGAGAACATGAAAGAATTACGATCATGTGTAATGGTGCAGTCCTGGAACAGGTGGAGTCTTTCAGATACCTGGGTGCTGTGATAGAGCAATCTGGAGATGGGGGCAGAGAAATAAGAGCCAGATTGGGGATGGCGCGCACGATCATGAGCTCGCTTGCAGTGATCTGGAGGGACAGGGCTCTGGGAACCTGGCTGAAACTAAGGCTCGTAAGCGCACTGGTGTGGTCGGTGGCGCTGTATGGGTGTGAGACCTGGACACTGCGGAAAGAAGACAGAAGAAGAATAACAGCGTTTGAAATGACGACGTACAGGAGGATGCTGAGGGTCAGTTGGAGTGAGCACAGGACAAATGAGTCGATTCTGGAAGAGCTGAAGCCGGAGCGACGCCTGCTGGAGGTGGTGATGAGCAGAAAGCTGAGCTACTTTGGACATATGATTAGAGCAGACAATCTACCGGCCTTCATATGCCAGGGATATATGGAGGGAAAAAGACCTCGGGGAAGACCGAGAAGGCGCTGGAGGGATGACGTGACGGAGTGGATGGGGATGTCGATGGCGGACTGCACAAGGAAGGCAAGAGACAGAACTGAGTGGAGAAGACTGACGTCGTTGGCCATGGTCTCCGATCCGCAGCAATGAGGATGGACAAGACAAGACAAGACGGCAAATAAATATCATACTGTAGATGACATTAGCTAATTAACTTTTGTGGGGGGGGGGTAGAGAAGCTCGGTTGTACGCACGCATGGGGAGGGGTCCTCGGGGTTGTACTGGATCAGGAGCTTTCCCTGTCTGCTCATGTTAACAGCGTCTCTCGCTCTTGTTTTTACCACCTTCGTCAGCTCCGCACCATTCGCCGTACTCTTTCCTTTCACGCTATCTCCACGCTGGTCCATGCCCTCATTTGCACCAGGGTTGACTTTGGGAACGCCATCTTTGCCGGCCTATCGCTTGCCAACACTGCTAAGCTACAATCTGTGCTGAACTCTGCTGCTCGTCTCATTTGGGGCATTCCAAAGTATGGCCACATCTCATCTTATATTCGTGACACTCTTCACTGGCTCCCCGTCCAGCAGCGTGTCCACTTTAAGATCCTCTCCCTCATGCGCAATTGTGTTCTTGGCTCTGCTCCCCTTTACCTCATTCACTTCTGCACTTTGGTCTCCTCGTTGCTGGGCCGTAGCAACCTTCGCTCGGCCACTCAAGATCTCCTGTTTGTCCCTCGCATGCGAACCGCTGCAGCCCAGTCGAGAAGCTTTGCCTGCGTTGGTCCCACTTGCAGGAATCGTCTCCCTCGAGTATTGCGACTTCAGCTCCTTTCTCTCCCCCTCTCAGTGTTCCACAGGCGCCTGAAGACCGTATTGTTCAACAGTGATTTTACTTTTTCGAGTCGGAAGCACCTCTGTTGAGTTTATCCTCTAAGAGGCGCTTTATAAATCTCAAATTACAATTACAAAATGTATGAGGTGCAACAGGGGAGGGGTATGAAAATATTTTTTGCGTACGTTATATATGGATGGGCCCTAATAGACATGGGTATAGCTTTAGAACACGGCGCCAGACATATTTTTGACCATGGAGAAAACTGCATTTCGTGTGTAAATAGGCGAATTATTAGTAATAATTATTAGCTCATTGGGTGGCACGATGATAATCTACTGGCTATCATTCATGGGCAAAGTGGGCATCAAGAGAGGATCCCTAACTTGGAAGGCTTGCAAGTGCAGACCCATGACACCAAAGACCCAAGGTTGACATTTTTAGAAGCTAAACTGAAAGAAATTTTGCACCAGGCTTTTTGTCATGTGCTTGTATGGTCACGCTCTCTGAAAGGAGTCGTCCATAAAGGACGTCCGCAAAAAGTGACCTACTTTTGACCCCTCCCTTCCCCTTGTCCGCATTTGGCCGTACCCTCCCGCTTTTGCAGACGTCCGCATTCCAAAGCTAGTCAGCTATAAAAGATCAGCATCGTGAAAAACGTCACTAATAAATTGTATGTTATAAGTTGTATTTTAATTTTAAAAGCACCGTTTTTAAAATGTCTAAGAGTGCATGCTATTTAAAACTGGAATTTAAGTAAGCAAGTTTCCTACATCAATTACTGCATTTAAAACATCAAACACTAAAATCAACGTAATAGCTATATTGTCAAATGCTCAGCTTCCAATGGAAACATCATCATCTTTGATACTGATTTACTGTGCGACGGGCTGCGGTAATTTGATACAGCTGAGTCGAGGAACGGGACTCTGTCACTTATCATATAGGAATTACATGTATCAAAAGTCCTTTTGCCTGCAGGATTCCAGTCCATGTGTTAATGACTGCTGATGTGAGATGGCTATTAATATAAGGCACGGCACATGTGCAAGATCGTAGGCGGATTTAGCTATAAGCGCGGGGGGAAGCTCGGGCCCCGCCCCTCAGACCTGACCCTTGCATGGTGGACTGCCAGAAAGGGCACCCCTCTGGATATCCCTTCCCCCCACGCACGGTATCCTGTTTCAGACACTGATGCTGCTCCCAGCAAAGTCCACTAATATATGTATGTATGTACATAAACTATCTATGTATCTCGCTATATGTCTAGCGTCTTCTCAACAACCTCACAATGGCACCATTAATGGCTTCTTACAGATCTGGTATTAGATAAGTTGAAAACTTGAAGTATTTCTGCAGCTCTCTGCAACGGAACATTACTAATGATGAACCTTAAAGAACAGCAATGTTCACGTAACAAATTTATATGCGGACGTCCGCATGGGCCATAACCCCCCTCCCCTTGTCCGCATTTGCATGACCCCTCCCCTCCCTCCTTGTGGACGTCCTTTATGTACGAACCCAAAGAGCAAACTCACTCTTCTTAAATCTTATAACTACAGAACTAGGTCTCAGCAAAAACACCTTCAGTGAAAATATCAAATTCTGCAATGCTACTGTCATTCACAAGGTCATCCCAAATCACACTTAGCTGGAAACTTTTGTTATCAAAAGGATTACATACCAAGTGGTATTTAGTAATTTTCATTCCCAGATGCAACGGATATAAACAAAAAACACCAAATCATTTTGGTTTTCACAACCAACAGATTTTAATATTTATATCAAATGACACAGTTACTCTGTAACTGGCAGTTAAGAAGTTCCAACTGTCGATTGACAGACACACATATATGCTTCTATGTGTTGACGAACAATTTTTGCATCCACGGACTTAATCAAACAAGGCAAAACCCATGTCTTCATCCTCCTCTTCTTCCTCTTCCTTCTTCTCTTCCTTCTTCTCCTCCACCTTGGCAGCGGCTGCGGGAGCTGCAGCAGCAGCTGCTGGAGCAGCAGCAGCAGCAGCAGCTGCAAACTTAGATGGATCCTTGAGGAACTCCTTCACCTGCAATTACAACCAACCTCAGAATTACAACCGAACCATGGAGTGACCTTCAACAATTACTAAACACAAACAATGATCCTAAGACAGAGCCATGGGTACGAAATGTTCGCAGCTTTGACATAGGAATGTGGGTTGACAGTCCCTTCTCTCTTCATATGCTTTTCTCAACAAGTGTGTGCAGCTGATGCATCCATTTTGACTATGCTTAGGATGCTAATGTAAGAATAATATTCATGTATCTAGGATCATATTACCAATAAACTATCGAAGAAACTAATATACACAGAAATCAGCATAAAATAACTATGTGCAGAAGTGTCGATTTCAGTCACCTATTCAAGCTAACCTGTGTAATAATTTACAATTCAACAGTTGGCAAAATTACTTTCACATTGTAGAATGCTGCTAATCAGGTTTTAGACAAATTTGTTTGTGATCTTTTACGTAAATCAATAAACAGATCAGAATTCCAATAAAAACCTACATTTATATTCACAAATAAAGCAGAAGACTCACCGTTTCAGCTTCCTTGAACTCAATGTCTGTTGCAGCAGCAAGAGCCAACAAGTTTTTAAATCCATTGACAATCGAGTGGGGAACAGAGACAAGGGTTGGGTAACCAATGGCAAGCGACAGGCTTGAGATGTTGCTGACACCCTAAAAATTGTCACAGTAACATAATCTCTGAAACCACTTATGCATACATCCTGCTTTAAAATTTTACATGATACACAAGACCGATATTGATTGTACTATTCAAAATTAAGCTAGTCAACTTCTATTGTATCAGTGTCTAACACACAAGGCATCAATCGATTCTGCACCCAAACCAAGCTCCAATCATATCAATAACCAGAAGACCCAGAAGACAGGGAGGGCGGTCCATGGTGGAAAAGCATTCTGGAAAGGCTAAGCCTTAACTTGAGAATGAAATGACACAAGTGACTGAGCAGAATGAACAGCTACTGGAAAACAGCTCCAAAATCTAGGTCACAGAAAGCGCAGGTCAGCCGATGGCCGTCTATGTCCAGCACACAAATCAATACGAAGAAATAAGTAAAACTTGTCAGCAGATACAGAAAACGACAAACTAGCCACAAAATAAAAAAATCTGTAAGACCAAAATCAATAACTTAACCGTTCAAACAACATTTCTGTAAAAATGTGACGAGAAATTTAAAATCAACACATCCACATATCCTTTAGACTGCCTCCCTGCCAAAATCTCAAAGACTCATTGCATATTTTATCACATTTGACTGGATCATTAGGAAACAACTCAGTGCACACTGCTAATAGTGATAAATGCCAGAGGTAAACAAGTGCAATAAAATTACCCTATAACCTACAAATGTACATCAATCCATTGCGCCTTGATATAAGCTTGAACGTTTTCATCCAACATCCTCTGGAAAGAACGTTGGTCCCAGTGCACGTCTCGTCGTTGGCCGGCATTCATTTAGTTCAAGGTCCTTCTCCTGGAACTCTACCTCCTCATCTTCAAAACTCTCTTACCAACTCTTTTACTCTAAGCTGAAAACTCCTGTCGGTTTACGGTTCTCAGTAGTTTCTGTTCCTCGGCATCAACATGCACTTCTGAACTTTGTAAGGTGGTCATTATCAAATTACATTTGTACTGTATTGTAAAATATGGTTGTACCATATTTTGAACCAGCATAGATCATTACACAAAACATTTAACAAAAACTTAACACTGGCACGGAAAAGTTATTGCAATATCTCTTTTTAATAGAAATTAATTTTACATTACCTCAAGGAATCGTACTCTGATGTCATCATCTGTGATATCAAGAACGGCCAGATCAAAGACTGTGCCACTGTCGTACACTAAGAACAAAAACACATGCGCTAATGATTTTCAGTTTACGCTACTCATGAAGTCATCAAATATTCTAGTTAATCACAAAAAATTTACTCAGTAGACTTTATCAAATATTATTTGTTAGCCCTAGAAGACAACGGACAAAATCAAGTAGTATTCATACCCATCTGAATCTGTAGCCCATAGGTGAAGGGTGAGATGTTCAGCATATTCAGAAGAGTGGCTTCAGAAGCTCCTACTTTCTCCCCAACTTTGATCAGCTTCACATCATTCTACAAACAGCACATCACACAAAATGCAGACATTTCAACTCATTTAAAAATTCATTTATTTTAGAACTGAAAAAGTATATACGAAACTTATCTAAAGACCAAGAAAAGCCACTCGTGAAAAGTTGTTTAGTTAGGTAGAGAACAAACAAAACATACCACTTGTTTAAAACACTTTTAAATCTAAAGCTTACTTTCTCTAAATGGCAAACTATGAACAATAAACACTTCAAATTACACTAACAAGTCATTCTAACTAACAACTGTATGAAAAAAACACTTTAAAATTAATAATCTGTCAGATACCGGAAAAACATAAAAGTAAAATGATAGAATAGACAATGCAAACAACATACGAGAATTTCAATCGTTCCCTTAGAGATCTTGGTCTGAATAGCCAAGGCCTGGAAGAACGAAGTCTTCTCAGGGCCAAGGACAGTGTTCTGGGCTGGAACTGTGACATCCAGGGGAGCAATGACTCCAGCTTTAGCTGGGGCTGCCACCTTGTTCTCCTGAATGATCTTGCGTACTTCAGACAGTTCTCCCTTGGTGAAAACCAGACCAACATTTCCCCTGATGAAAGGAAGCAGCCTAAAATATTGGACAAAAAATTGCTTCAACTGGAGCAATAAAAAATACAACACACATACACAAGAAAAGTATAAATAAAAGAATGTATATATAAACTTTCTTGTAATATAGCATAAAATGTAAAAATTCTACATAAAAATACATGTCATTTACATCACAACTTGTTACCATTAAGTCTCACCTATGTAAGCAAAGTATAGGCTTTGTGGAAAAGAACTTACTTCTCCAGGGCAGGGTTGTTTTCCATATGACCTCTAATTGCCTTTCTCATCATTGTGTTTTTGCCCATCAAAACAACTAAGTAAAGAAGAAAACAAAGCATATAACTACCACTGAAAAGGAAAAAGACAGGCCATTGGAAACCTCAATTTGCTCCTCATTTTGGTAAAACAACTTAGCAACAAGTACAGTGTAGACCTATTAACACAATTCGTCAGTGGACAAGCCCTCAAAACAGTGTGTAACCCAGGTCAGTGTAAAACGGTCCAGAGAGTCACTCAGCCACCAGCTGGTCCATTTGGTTTCACTGTTCACCACTGATGGCCAGCTAAGGGTCTAATATGGGCCAAACGAACATGGCTGTCAGTGGGATAATGCTGAAATAACCTAAAATATTAGTACAGTAAGCTTAGTACATTTAACAATGTTTAACATTTCATTTAACAACGTTTTGCTAAGAAGGTTGTACGTATAGTTTGTGATTTAAATTTAAAAACAACAAAAAATAAAAAAATACTAAAACTTTATAGCTTTAATAAATTTCTAATAAAAAATACAGAATGTGTTGAAAATTGATTAGCACATATATTACATCACCCTGAACATGATTCAACAGAGTTTATATTCCAAGAGTCACGCCTTATTTAAAGTTAGGTTCATCTAGCTCGGATGGAAGTTTTACAAAATATGTTAACTATTCTGTTTCTGGCTCTTAGCCCTATTTTTCTTCAAATAAGTCATTTGGGACAAGTTGAAAGTTTTTTATATGTTTTATAAGTCTAATGTCAGTCATCTCATCATACCAGCATTTGACAGAAGGACACAGGTCTCTCTCTCTCTCTTGGGTAATGCTTTCTCTCACACAAAAATGGTGCATGTGTTTTCTCTCCAATCCAACTTCCAAAACTACATTCTTCACAAATTAGCACTACTATTTCATTTTTAACGAACCTCATAGAACTGACTGCCATACTAAGATCTCAAAAATTTTTGGCTTCCATTTCACCACTACGGAATCAATCCATAGCACCTAGTTTTACCTTAGCAGTGTATTGACACTGCTGATACTTGACTCAGCCATTATGAAATAAAGCATACTAAAAGCACAATACTCCTCACCAAAACTGGTGATGATAAGGAAAAGCAAATAAGCTTCACAGAGCAAGTTATTGTAATTTAAGTAATCCTCCTTCCTCTGTTGGATATTTAGTGCTACGCAGCAGTGTTTGTACAGTGGGTTTACTAACACAGCGTGTTAAGTTAATATCTTTAGGGACATGACGCCACTTTGCGTTATCATGGATTAACCAACAGAGGGTACTCGCGGCCACTGCATAATTCTGAAAACAAGGTAATTTTAATTTCATAGTGAACCACAACTTGATAACTTGTGTAATTAATCAAAAGTATAATTATTTCAAAGGATGTAAATTTTAGATAAGTCTTTCTAAGGACAGTAATTTTATCCAGTGTTTGCATACCTGCAATTCCTCTCAGAGCAATTCTGATCTTCTGCATCTGATGGGAGCCTACGTTATCTGCTCCAACAATGAAGCATCGTGGATAAGCATCCATCATTTCCTGCAAATGAAGTACATTTCTTAATTCTGACACAGCCCCCCCCCCCCCCCCTAGAAAAAGTGAAGTGCATTTTCACATCCACTAATTTAAGCACAAGACACATGTGGCATAAACCTCTATGTAATTGCAGAGAGCAGTCTTATTAAGCATTTTGTTAAACTGAGGTTTATATTTTTGCTTCTTTTTTGATGCAACATAGAAAATATTGGGTAAAACAGAACTTGTTAAATTTCAGAATCACTAAACATGCTACATAAATGTCCACTGTGAAGGTCAAGTTTAAAGATTAGGAGAGCAACTGACACACTGCTATCACTGCAGCACATCTGAAGCCATCTTGAAACCAGCCACCATTCACAGGAGGTATACTGATCTTACACACTTATGACTCAAGCACTCTTGATTGAACAACATAACACTGTTGTTGAACAGAAAGTCCCAATTCACAGAGAACAATGAATGGTGACTTCCCAAAGTTCCAAGAGTGGATCTAAGGAGTGTGTTTTTTCCATAATTAAAGCTTTCCTGGATATTCGTTACTTACAGCAGTAAACCAAAATTGCAGTATTAACAATTTTATCACTTATATTGTTTAAAATTATTCACAGCTATATTTATATAATGCCACTATATAATAACAAAGCATCATTCACTGGTTACAAAAGGTCTTCAAACGACATGATATAAAACTGGCGATAAAGCTAAAAATCCTCAACACATGCGTGATCCCAGTACTAATCTATGGATGTGAGTCATGGAGTATTACAAGAGCAATGGAGAAGAAACTGAATGCAGCAGAAAACAAATGGCTCAGAAGAATACTAAGAGTTAGCTATAAGGACCATGTAACGAATGAACGTATTAGACAACGAACACAGCAACCATTGATAAGTAATGTGATCAAGAAAAGAAGGATGAAGTGGGCAGGACATGTCCTGAGGATGGAGGAGAACCGCAATCCAAAGAAAATCTTTAAATACAAACCGGACGGAAAGAGAGCAGTGGGAAGACCGAAAAGAAGATGGATAGATTGCCTTGAAGAGGATCTGAAAGGTGCCGGAGTTACTATCTATGGGAAAACGGAGGGCAGACGGAGAATGACCCTTGAGGAGATGGCCGGGAAACGAGATTTGTGGAGGGATGTCATAGAGAAATCAACGACTGGATCCAGTCCAGAGATGATTACATGACATGACATGACATTCACTGGTGCTCAAGGTTTTTTATTCCTGGTTAAGAACATAGATTTTTAAAGTCAGATTTAAGGTCACGTTAATGTGGTTAAATTTAGTTGAAATCACAATACAGGCTTCGGCACACTGAAGATGAGGAGAGAGTAGTACATACAAATAGAATAAAACAGTTGTTGATGAGCCATCCAAAGCAATGACTAATCACTTGTTGTACATCACCTAATTATTTATCTAGTTTACCTTGGTTTAACATGGCAAAGGGTACATCATAAAAGACATTCTGAACGTCCCATGTGTAAACCAAAGTAGGTCTACTCAGATAACTTGGACAACAACATTACGTGCAGTTTGTGCCTGGGAACCAAGGATTCAGTGAGACAAGAGTAAGACAGGGAGGGGGCTTTTCAGGCACTATGGACAGGTCATCGTTGGTCAGCAAACAGTTGGCTTTGACTATTGATGAATGCTTGTCCTGCTCAGAATGAGTTACAAGAAAGATAGTTGGACCTTGTGCATTCCACGGTTTGGCACAGGTACCAAATCACCTGAAATTTTACCTCATGACAGATCTCAATTAAGTAATCTAATGTGTCTATTCATGGCCTCCACAAACGACATGGCAATTTTCTACAAACTTTTAAAGTTCCAACTTTACACCACACAAAACTATGTCAGGCAGGTGTCGTGCAGAAGCGGTTCAATGCAGAAGCGAGGCTCTACAGAACCTCTGCAGCGCATTTATAAGTAAGTGAGGAAGGAAAGATGTGTAACTTACTAATTACTAAACCATTATCGAGTCGTCACTGCAAAGTGGTGCTATACAAAATGTGAGATTTAAAGAATACTTCCGGCTCCCTATTCAAATTAGGATGCATGAGGTTTGCCTTCTTTTGGTCATGGCCTTCATACCTTTTGCGTGACGTAAAGTTGGAACTTTAAAATTGTGTAGAAAATCGCTGGTTCATTTGTGAAAGGCTGCTAATAGGCGCGTTGGATTACTTATATTGAGATCTATCATCAGGTAAAATTTCAGGCGATTTGGTACCCACTCAGGCATCCTTATAATATCGGGGACCGCTCTGTTTTGGGCGTGGCTTTCGGCTTGGCCCTGCCTACTGTGATTGGTTGTAGTTGCCGCTAAGATGAATCTCTTCGAGCTTAACACTATTTGCAAAGATCAATTAAGTGTTATTCAGTATTTAAAAACCTGAACTAACCCTAACCTTAACTTTAACCCTAACCTTAATTAACAGCAGGCATTCAAATCCACGCTTATTTACTTAAATCAATGACGGGCCACTTACAGAAGCCACTCCTACAATTAGCGTCACTGTGGGCAACGCTGGAAAGCAACGACCAAAACAGAGCGGCCCCAACACTATAAATATGCCCCAACTCATACTCATTCCCCTATCAGTCCAAGTCCAGAGTTTCACGGTTTCATTCGTCTGTCATTGTTCCTCATATTCAACAATGGTTGTGTGAAGAATTATAAGTGCTGCCTCATCACCGTTTGGCTAAATCTTTTACTTGCATCTCAGTTTGAAACTGACGATAAAGAAATTATCTGAGTGTTGAAATCTAAGAAGAATATTAGTCAAACAGCATCTTACAAATGTGTTCATTTTCAGCAAACTTATTTTCACAGGGGCTGGTTGTTAACTCCATAGGGTATTACCAAGTTGAAGCGTTATGAAAGGAAGGCAGGAGATGTCCTATCACAAAGACAGTAACTTCAAATGAACATACTGTCATCTTGACAAAGTAGCTGGACTTCCATGCTGTTCTGTCTTCCTTGACCATCTTGGATGTGGTTCAGGGATTACGCACTTAAAGCGTTTAAAGACAGATCAACGTTTCTAACAAAAACAACAAATCACCCATTAAATAAAAATCAGAACACTTTAATCAATGAACAAATTAATTTATCTTGTTTCAAATAATCGTTTTTACTTTAAATACCGGTTAAAGTAGGCGACTTTGATTAGGCTCTGAAAGTTCGGAAAGTAGCCGGCGTGGCCACCCAATTTCTTTACACAAAATCTAATCTTTTCGCATCCATACCAAGCATTCGTAATATAAAGCAGGAGTTTTCATTTGAATTTAAAGCTGACAGTTTAGTTAAACTCTACCAACACATAATGTTAAACTAGGTCCAACTATTTACAATTTTATAAAATTTATTTTAACGTCCACAACTTACCCTACAACTGCAAAACCGCACTTGGAAAGGAATATATTACTCATCGTATTAGCACTTCCGTTAGAGTGGCACGTGATACATAGATGTATAATTCTGCAATAAATGAGAGCGCATCAGTAAGTAAAAGTACACTCGACAAATTCTAAAACTCGAACGAATCTTCGAGTTTACGATTACATTTCCGAACGCTTGGTAAGTTGTTTTCGTTTTACTGCATTTTCTTAACTCTATGTCAATTCAGAGACAGCGTTGCTACTCATTTGGCATCGGCTAAACGCATTGGTTTTTCTCGACATATTAATATTCTAGTGCAGAACCCTGAGCAACAACGCAGTGAATAGTAGCCGATTTTTTCTACGCATAATGTGTATCAACTTTTACCACCTTCGTCAGCTTCGTACCATCCATCGCTCCCTCTCCTTTCATGCCGTTACTACTCTAATTCATGCCCTTATCTGCACCAGGGTGGACTTTGGTAACGCTATCTTTGCTGGACTCTCACTTGCCAATATTTCCAAGCTTCAATCTGTTCTCAATGCTTCTGCCCGTCTTATTGGAGGCGTCCTTAGGTATGGCCATATAACTTCCTTTATGCGGGACACTCTACACCGGCTTCCCATTCAGCAGCGTATCCAGTTCAAGATCCTAACGCTTATGCGTAATTCTCTCATTGGCTCTGCTCCATCATATCTTAGGGACTTTTGCATTTCGGCCTCTTTGGTTCCAGGCCGTAGCACCCTCCGGTCGGCCTCCCTTGGACTCCTGACTGTCCCTCGTATGCGTACTGCTACAGCGCAGTCTAGAAGCTTTGCCTATGTTGGACCTAATAGCTGGATCGCCTTTCCCGAGAGCTCCGGCTTGATTTCTTCAGTTTGTCCCTTCCACAGTTTCGCAGGCGCCTGAAGTCTGTATTATTTGACGGTGTTATCACTGGTTCGGGTTGGGAGCGCCCCTGATGAGTTTATTCTTGAAGTGGCGCTTTATAAATGTCAGATTACAATTACAATTACAATCAAATGAGGTAATTTCAGCATTCAACCCTTGTCTAATTCCGGCAGTACAGAAATTAGCCTCATGATAGTGCCGAAATTACCATTCTGTCTTGCTTCATTTGACCGTGCTGTAATATTTAATTCTGTAAACATCCGCTGCGTGTTTGAAACGCATGAGTAAACACTCAGGCCAAATGGAAGATTCCAGTGAGATAACTGAGCCGAGCCCTAAACGTGGACGATATGCTCAGTGATCCAACTGTGACATCAGGTTAGCAACAAAGATGGGCGTGATGGGCGTCCAAAGAAAACAGTCGCTAAGCAGTTTGGGATTCCAGGCCAAACTGTTCAGGACTAGGTGAAAAGAGTGTCGCGCACCATCGGTACTCCCTTCCGCCAACACCAGGCCGAGTTACGGAAGGAGTCAGGATGGTCTCCTTAGCGCTTAGCCGAGTCCGTATCTGTGGGGCTCCCGGGGTATATCGGGATATGACGTAGTCAACCAAGCCAAAAGCGTCCGAAATATAACGTTTATTCTCGATCCGACAATCAGATTAAGCACATTAGCAACTTCTTCAAACGAACGACGACAACTAACTGACTACTATGACAAATCCTCTCCCCGCCTTATATAGGGCATTCATTTGCATATTCGGCACTCATTTGCATATTCGGCACTCATTTGCATATCGGCATTCATTTGCATATTAGGCACTCATTTGCATATTGTGCACTCATTATTTTGCCACAAGAGCGTGCGTCCATGGACGGCGCTGTGAAGAAATGTTCTGCTGTTCGACCAACCATTTTAACTGATGATCAGGAGAAAGAGCTGTCGGAAGTTCTGATTTTCATGTCCATCAAGCTGTTTGGCCTGTCACCGAAGGTCGTCAAAGAACCAGTTACAGCGAGATTAATGGAATTAAGCGCCGATTTAACGACGCTGAGAAAACCGCAAGAAGGGATTGGGTTGTTGGATTCCTTAAACGCCATCGTGAGTTGTCCGTAGTCTTAGCAGAGTCGACTTCATTGCAGAGAGCATCGGGGTTCAACAGGCCCAAAAACTTGTTCAAAGTTTTGCATCACCAACAACTTTGTGGATGGCCTTGAATAAGTTAATACATTGCAAGAAGTTAAATTCATGTTCATTGTGTTCTTGGCTACCCAAGAGCTTTCCAGTAAATTCACGGCCTTCCTTGCAGATAAAATTTCTGGTATAAGGCTGACGTTTCTTGGTTACTCTGTATTCGATAAATTTCTTCAACCTAGTTTCTCACCTCCTGCCTTACAGTAGATTACTTCCAGCCAACAAACCTTGCAGAAGTTCGCAAATTTATCTTCTCTTCATCTAAAGAGAGCTGCCTCCTGGACACCAGTCCTACTTATAATCTGAAAGAGTGCTTTGATGTCCTGCGTCCAACCATCACATCAGTGAATTATCGAATTTCTCATTGCAAGAATAGTCCTTCCCACCTGATTTTACTTATGCCATAGTTCGTCCTCTGCTGAAGAAACCGGGACTCGAACCGGCATCCTCACCGTGGATCGTCATAAGTGACGTAATTTGCGACTACTCGTTAAGCAATTCGCAGAGCACTCGAGTAACTAAATACTCGGATAGCGCAGCCCTTCTCGCTTTACCTCGGCGGATTATGGAATTTCCAGGCTTATATACCGGTCGCGGGCCCAATATTCTAAAGTCGCTACCTACCGTATTTCTGTCCGGGAGAGTTGATTAATGTGATTGGAGAAATTGAGGTGTTGGTAAATAACTGCACCTATAGATTGTGTACAAAAGAGTTAGCAGTAAAGGTGTGGATTGGGGTGGTGTTCATCAAATCGGCTCTGACTCAACCCAGCCAAAACAATATACATATGGCTTAGAACTCGAAAGGTGCGGGCTAAGACTGACCAAAAAGACGACCTCTCGCTATTCGCGAGTGACCTTCACAAAGCATGGTCTGTGACTAGGGTGTGCTCATAGACTGAGCTCATAGTCCATGGCTAACCAGGTGAGTCAAGACGTAAACCCCTAAGTATCGGTGTAGAAAGAAGGGGATGATATTGACTTTGTGATCTGTGGTATTGAAAGCAACATAAGTTGTCTAACATTCAGAGGAAAGGGACTTGTTGACATCTATCACCACGACAAGTGTTTTGCCGTACAGTGGGACAGGCCAGTTTGGTGGAGTGATGTTTGGTGTGGGTCAGTTGGTTGGGATTTAGAAGGTTGTTGGGGGTAAGATAGCCAGTGAGCATTTAGGTAACCGAGTAAGTAGACAGGGTAAGAGAGTACAGACTAGAGAGAGGAATTCTGAAAATTCACTGAAGAAAATAGGTTTGGTTCTCTCAGAACCGAGTCGACAAGGACCACTGGCAAACTGTCATTATCACCCAGCAGTCACAAGAAGGGCGGTTCAAAATAATGTGCTAGCAGTAAAGAACTAGTAAATGTGTTCGACGATGGCAACTGAAGAATCTCAAGACGCGATCCTTCGAGCTGCAAGTAGGCCTACTATGCGACTCAGCAAATAGGAGAGGTAACCAAAAGGCCTTGAAAATAGCTGGCATAATATTAATTCGAATGTAAGAATGACTGAACTATTGTAAATGACTTTATTTGCCTAGTTGTGTTGTTAAGTCGTCAGTCTCTGAAATTAAAATTTTATTATAACCGAAAGAGAGATTGACTGTCCGCGAACCAAACTGGTACACACTTATCTCTACGGTCAAGCATAAATATATTGTTCATGCGGCGTATTACAATGTAGGGGAGACCGGGTCATAATGGGATACTTAGGGTTTGTTGAAGTATATCGTGTATAGTTAATAAAAACTCATGGTTTTCTCGGACTCATAATATGCCTACCGGCTTAAAGTACTCCGTAGACTAGTTTAATCTACTTAAGTCTGGCCCAGACTGAAGATAAATGCTATCCTACTATGGTACCCAAAAATCCTGTTATCCCATCCATAGGGGTAAAATGGGACATACCCTATCCCATTAGGCTCCATGATATGTAACACCCAAAAGAAAGAATACAGGCCTTAATAAAAACATTATAACTTGATCAACTGTAAATTTGAACGCTTCAGGCGTTCTAACGGAGAGGTTTGGATGGCGTCGCATAAATCTTCTCACCCAATCTTCTACCGTCAATCCTTTACCAGCATCAAATGAGCTTTGAATGCTATTCCGTTCAGCAAGCTGGTAAGCCATGTGTCTCAAATCCACTGATGTCAAACCAAAGAACAGTTCCTTCATTCTCAATGCGTAGCGCACCAAACTGGCTTCCATGTCATCTGAGAAAATTCGTCTTTTTGATCCGAGGATTTTTGTTGCCTCCTTATTTTATTTTTATTCTTCACTCTCCTTTCAAAAGTTGACTTAGGAACTCCGTATTGTTTACTTCCTGCGAGATACCCAAGTCTTCCACCTTTAACCTCATCAGTGGCGCATGCCATAGCTACTTCGTTCCACTTCTGTCGTTCCGTCTTTCGTTTCCATGCCCGAACTATCTGAAATGTGGAAAATAAGGAACTAGGCCTATTAGCATGAATAACTCACTAATCCTGTCCTTCACCTTCGAAGATGTTTTACTTCCACTCATTATTATTAGCCATAAGCACATGTTTTATTATAAACTATGCCTAATACCAAAATAAAAACGGCTCATTCTTTACATGGGGCAAAATGGGATATCTACATCCCGTTTTGCCCCTAATACTCAAAATTCACAACCCGCCATTATTATGTGGCGGATCGGCCACAAGACAAGCCTGTTGGGTAAGAGGCGGGAGTAGTTATGACCCGCATTAGGTAGCCATTAAGTGCTGTGCTTATGTGCACGGTTCGGCCGCGTTACCTGTGTAGGATTTTTAGAAATTAATTTTTATTAAATTTAAGCTGAATCTAATAATAGTTTAATATTTAGGCCGAGCAAAGTTTTTAGTTTATTTTTAGTTATATAATGCATAAAATTGTTTTAATTTATAGGTCTCTAGATGTTTGTTTTAATCGAGTACTTTTAGACACCTTTATTTACGAATTTTCCAGGGTGCTAGTATATAAGCAATCCGATGTAAATAGGAAACGAGGGTTGAATAGACCGTGTCGCATGGTGATTTGCTATTGTCGTGAAGGATGGTAGCGTGCCTTCACATATAAGACAGTACAGGAGGAGCAATGCGGGCCTCCTGAAACAGAGTGAAGGATGGTTGCGAGCCTTCAGGGGAGCGAGTCCGAGTGTTTCTCAGTGAAATCATAGCGTATACAAATACACGGACGAGGGTGACGTCCTGAGAAGCCGTGTTCGATCCGGTCCCGGTTACGATCAAATATACGGACGGGAAAAGTCCGGGAAAAAGACTAATCTGTGCGCTCCCGGCGGGACGACCGAGACAAACACTGTCTGGTTTCGGGCTGACGGCGTCGATCCGGTTTGAGCGAGGGCCCACTCTACCGTAGATCGCGAGGCGGCCTTAGCCACGACGGTGAACGTTGAGGTTGGACAGAACCCGGGGAAAGACCCCGTTCGTCAGAAATAAGTACAGGTCTGTCTGTGGCAAGTAAAGGGTTGGCATCGGGAAGCCTACCCAAGTAGTCGGCGAGTGTCAAATAAAACAGACCCGTGTAAAACAAGTGGGAAAGTTGCGGAAACTACCCTTTTCTTTGGCCGCGTAAGAGAAAAGTCTGATCGGTGCGCTCCCGAGAACGTCGCAGCCGTTACGAACCAATCTGTCTGATTTCTGACTGGCTCCGTTGGACCAGCAGGGCTGGGGCCCACCCTGTTGGAAAGTCGCGAGACGGTCTGAGTAAGTCACGATAGTTGGAAGATAGAGGCTGGGCGAAGCTCGGGGAAGACTAGTAGACAGGTCTGTTTGAATCCAAGGGCTACGTAGCATTTGCCGTAAAAGATAACTGGTGCCGTAATACTTGTCCGTGCGCTCCTGAGGAAGTCGCAACCAGAACAAACCAATCTGTCTGATTTCTGACTGGCTCCGTTGGTCTAGCAGGGCTCGGGCCCACCCTATTGGGAAGTCGCGAGACGGTCGAGTAAGCTATGATAGTTGGAAGATAACTGGTTGTGCGAAACTCGGGGAAAGATGCGGCCGCGGTTTTCCCGGTAGAAATTCAGACGGCAGGAAGAGATACGGGGAAGACGCCGCGGGTCATAACACAGACCAAGTAAAGCCCGGATACGTAAGAGACCGGATCATGTAACGCAGACCAAGAAACGTCCCATTAAGCAAGGGACCGAAAACTAACGCAGACCAAGTAAATACCCGGTACAACGTAGTCCGGGTCGGTTTCCCGATAACACCGGAGTCTACACGGGAAGATACCGACCCCTCTATATGCTTGTCGCCACACACTGATCAGAGGCTGAAGTGCGGGGAAGGGCCCCCTCGTGCGCAGGTCGGTACGAAGGTCCGTGTGTTTTACAGAAGGTTAGAGAGAGGACCTTCTTTTCAGTGTTCCATAGGGGTATCCTATCCCCTGAAGCACTGTTGATCGATAGTTGCCAACAGAGACCTGATACGGAAATTTACTCCGGAAGTCCAAGGAGATGGAGTGAGAGGCAGATAGGTGATAATGGAAAGGACGTGGAGGTTCTTCGTGACGTGTCCCTGGTCCCGGAACCGAGAAAACGACTGGTGTCTCAGAATATTGGCGTTAGTGGGGGAGTTACAGATGTAAAATGGTGGTTACGAGAAAGCCCTCACACAAAAGGGAACGACTATTGCCGGTAAAGGAACGAACCCTGTTCTGAGTAAAGGCTACCCTCAGGACGTCGCCCATCCGGCGACCGCGGAAGAGGCAGAGTCGGATCCCGAGACCGAGTGTTACAGTGTTGATTTCTTAAGAAAGCGGCCCATCCTGAAACTTCCTTAGAGAGAACGAACGATACGGGCAGAGGCGATATGGAGAGGCCATTTTACCGTGAAAATATAAGGGGCAGTGAGGCGGGTGGCTCTGAGCGTAGAACTGGGCTGGAGTACCCCACCCCGTGGACAGTTAGCCCGAACGAGAACGCCACAATTACACAAGCTTGGAAGAGGCAAAACTTTTGTTACGAGAATTTATGGCAGAATATATAACACTACTTATTCAATATATTGGCTAAATTTAATATAACTTCACTTTTTTCAAACAGGCCTTGGATTATCTACGTAGGGCCTACCTTACTTCAGCTACATATCATGAAAATCAACTTTTTATCTTAAAATTGACCAGACGCGTCACTATCGCAATTTCTATTGTCCTTCTCCTTCGAAGAGGTTTTTACTTCTGGCTGAAAACGTCATTGGCCAATAACAGTAAGTAAGAAAGATAATATTAAAGTTTCCCGTTATACGTCGGTATCCCATTATGCCCCGGTCTTCCCTAATTAAGACGGTTGACGAGCCACCATGTCACAGATCAATCAACCTTTACCGCTGGCCTAGTCCGATTGACAATCATGAAACGATCGCTCGTGAAAGACCAACAAAACAAGAAAATTTGGTAACAAATATTTTCAAAACTCGGTCGCAGTACAGGTCCAAACATATAACAATTATCGAGCAAATTCCGCGTGCCATATAATATAAATACGGTAGACAAATCGACGGCCAATATGGCCGCGGACATGCGCAGAAGCATTCAAACAGTCATGGTAGAAAACTGGCTGGAGGTGTTGCCGGAAACTTTCCAAGCGGAGTTCACTTGAAGTTATGTATTAATCTGAGCAGTTTTTAGTAAGTTCAAGCTCAGATTCAGATTTGCTGAATTTATAAGTGCTTTTAAATAACTAACTAAATAACTAATAGACACAATAGGGTTTAATTTGAGGGATTTACTTTGGACCATATTAGCGGTTAATGTGAGCTAAACTTTAGAGCAGCTGCCATAGCTGCCATGAATCGTTGCTTTAACGACAAGGACAGGTTAACCGTGAAGCCGGGACCATTAATCAAACGATTGCACACAGTTCCCCGACCCACACCCGGTCATACAGCCATAGATGGCCGCCTTTGACCGGTGGGAGTGCACACTTGGGTGGGCAATGCGAAAAGCAGTTCGACTTACATGAGGAAGATCAGTAGACATTGGCTGGATGGTGAGTCGTATCATTCGCAACTGCGCTTACAGTTCGAGCTCCACTGGCATCTGGCTGTAACATCTCGTCGATCGATGCGATGCCAGTTTCCGAGCGCCAGCCAAAGAAGCGGCGCCGTAGACGAGACTTTTGTTGGCTTCGACAGATCGACAGATTACGTCAGAAACAAGAGGTATTCTGACGAAAAGAAAAACTTGCATCTCAATGCCACGTGACCCGAGCAGAACATGTAAGACGGTCTTCATGGTCGTATCTATTAAGTGAAGGCATACGAAGAATTAGGAGGATTCAAGAATACACGTCATGGAGCTCCTGATTCAGGTCAGCCAGGTCGACGGACACTGAGCTTAAGAATTGTTAAAATATTAAACGACGAATATGATGGATTTGTTTTCTCGTCTTAAGAAGCTCTATCTAGGGGGCTGTCGGCCAAATTAAAAGCCCAATGTCAGTCACATCCAGTGGCATCGGCCTCTGCGCGCTTTCTCGACCGTCCTGTGCAACCGGAAAAAGTCTTGTCCTTAGAACAACCCTACTCTCCAAAAGATCCTTCTCCTACATGTACTGTCGCTGGCTCGTTTTCCACTTAAGAAACAGTCACATGAACGCTTAGCTCATATGTCTGCGAACGCAGTCAGCCATTCACACCGTAGCTGGATGTTTCTGTATATGTTGGCCTATCAAAGCGTTTATCCATATGTATACGGAAGGTCTGTTTTGGCTTTCAGAGCTCGACTAAAAACCGGTCTGAACTCATTATCGCCGTAGGCCGTGTCTTCTCGGATTCCTTTCTTGGCTTTTCGACCGGACTCACTCTGAAATTTGGCTTCCACAACGATTCTGCTTACCAACGATCGACTGATGCCTTGAACAATACTACATTGGCGCTATAGAAATTCTCATATTATTATTATTATTATTATTATTATTATTATTATTAATCGCTAATTTGTATGGCGCCACTTCAAGAGGAACTATCAGAGGCTCTGCCGATAAGACAACACAAGACCACGATGGGACAGAATGGTTTTCAGGCGCTTAAGGGGTAAACAGGCGCTTTTTCCATTCAGTCTTTGTTCGGAAATTTTACTAATTTCTAATTCCAAATGTCTATTTTTCTGATTACTTTCTACTGATGTGTAGAGCGTCGCAATCTGCCTGAACACGATGAATCGAACTGTCCTCCCCTTGAAAGAACAGCAACCATGGTCACCAGTCGACAGGGAGCGCCAGATTAGCTGACCTTGATTCATACACATATACGTAGTTGCATACTTACTTACATACTTATATACATATATACCTACGAACATACATATTTAAGTAATTGCATACATACATACATACATACATACATACACACACTTGCATACATACGTGCATACATGCATACATGCATACATACATACATACATATATGCAAGCCGAAATATTCCCATCTCTTGAAATATACGAGGAGCGAGCGCTTCAACGGCTTCGTGTTGCGGAGCCAATTTCATTCAGAAACCTCCTGCTAGCACTTGCCTCACTTGTAGCCGGTACCGCCATGTCTTACACGAAGAATTTTCATGTTCCTGTCTCGAGTCGTCTGGGTCGGCGATCGTTGCGTTCTGCTACCCGTGGGGATATGCAAGTGCCGCGCAGCCACACGTCAACTCGAGCCCATCTTGCCTTCTCCTGTATTGGACCTTCCTCCTGGGGGAACAGTCTTCCGCCTTTGCATTTACCTACTCTTGCATTTGACTCGGTTCAGCACACATTTGCAGACTGTCTTAAACGCACTTGTTAGATATCAGTTAGATAGTCATTTGTGTAGCGCTTTTGTGAGATCTTAAAAGACGCTATAATGAATGTCTTGATAAATACTTCTAAGGACCCCTAGATACATACACACAGAAATACATTCGCCCATACATACATACATATATCTGGATGCCGCACTGGCAGGTATTATGAATTTAAGCAATGCCGATTTGGTTAATACGTGGATGGATGATCGTCCGTGGAATATCACTCCATCTGGCTTCAGTTCTGCCCTCCATTCTTTTGGGGGCGGCGTTTGTGTACCAAAGCCCGTTGCTCCAAGCTCCGAGAGTAGTGCACCGAACTCTCACTGTTTACTCCTGCTCTCTGTTACTCTCCCCGTCCTCTACTGTCAGCAGGATCTTGAAGTCATGACCCACTCGACGCCCTCTCTGAAGCCCCGAACAGCCACAACTTCTCGAACTCGCTAGTTTCACCTCAAAAGAATCCGACAAAAGACGGATGTACACAGATATAGGAAGAACTTCATGTACCGAACAACAGCTAAATTATCTGTATTTAGGGGTCTCTCAAGGAAACTGACCGTGACAGTATGATAGAATTTGGAGGATCGGTGTTAGAACAGAACTTCCTTTAGTTTTAGGGCTTACATTCCTAGATGTTCAGAATGGCATAATTACTAGAATGGACCTAACATAGAATAGAACTTCGAGAAAACAGTGTAAATCTAACTGCCCTTCGAATCCTACGAAGACACGGTTTAACCTTTACCTTTCCTTGTTTTGATAGATTTTGAATTATTATATCTAGCGTCGTCGAAGATTAACAAACAACCCTGTTCGTTGCTTAAGAGCTTTGAACTGACGTAGGACATATTGGCCATAGATTTGATTTTAATTACGAAGACTCGAGATATTGAATAAGTACATCTGAGTAACGTTTTATTTATCTTTATCTCAAGCTGTCTCTTTCTTTCTTTCTCCGTCGCTTTCTTTATCTGTCTCCCTGTCTATGTATCATGTATCTTCACAGGAATATCAATCAATATCACCTACATTCGATGTGTGTTTGCTGCACGATATGCTCTGTCTCTGTCTCTGTCTGTCTGTCTGTCTGTCTCTGTCTCTGTCTCTGTCTCTGTCTCTGTCTCTGTCTCTGTCTCTGTCTCTGTCTCTCTCTCTCTCTCTCTCTCTCTCTCTCTCTCTCTCTCTCTCTCTCTATATATATATATATATATATATATATATATATATATATATATATATATATATATATAATATACACACAGTTTACACACGCACACGAGGATGTGTTTGTAAGTCCGTTTCTGGACCACATAACACTGATTGAGAGCGGTAAATTAGAGAGTCGTTCATGAACTTAGAGACCCTCGTCCTTAAGGGGCCTCTGGATTGGTTTGGAGCCATGCAGCGTGTGCGTTATAAGACCTTTCTGTCTAACCTCTGCTTCAGATCTGTACGGCTTTCATAATCAGTCTAATCAGGCTGTGTAAACGATCGGATATAGAACCAACAAACCTCAACTTGAGGGCTATTACTTACTAGAAGCAAGACTTTCTCAGTAGGCTGAAGCTTCGTTTTTCGTCTCAGCAGTTGGCCAAAGACGTGAACGACTCAAACGAAGGTACAACGATTCAAGTTGTCGTCGCATAGTTTTATCAGTTGTTTTGAGATAGTTCAACGCAGAGTGATCTCCCCGCTTGTCTCGCAGCCCAACGACGACTGGAAGACTTCGAGTCTGCAGAGGGAGCTTAGCTGCACATCGACGCTGAAGAATTGTTTTATTGTAACGGAATGCATTGGGACGTAATGTAATTGTTAAAAGTATTGTAATGTAAATTTTTAATTGGTTATGCCGTCTTTAGTTATATTTAGCTGCGCATGTCCGTTGCTTGTATTTGCTCACGTTATGTTCTGTTTCCAATAACTATGTATGTAATCGTTCTATAAAATGTAATGCATGAGCGCAAACAAAGGCCAGTTAGTTATGTTTAGCTATTACTTACTAATGGTAATTTGTAATATGTAATTTGCAGCGTCTATAGTGACGGTGACGAAACCAAAATTAAGCGACAGTCAGATCAAATTAATTGCCTCAGCAGGTCCTGCTTTCATGAATTGTAATGTCACGATGAAAACGATGTTATCATATTTGCAGTGAAAAATTCAGCGTCTCATGACGGCAATGGCAACGGCAGTCGGAAATTCTTGTGATTTGACTTCCGCCAATCAAATCAATCAACACAATTCCCATTCTGCCGCTGAATCTGGTACCAGGTCAGTCTACGATTACACTTTACAGCTGTTACCCTAACTGAATTGCCAATTCAATACAGTGTCATGTGACTGTGATTCGAATAATAATGAGTTGATAGATAATCTGAGAATAACGACGCCATGTAGTACTTAATGCTCAAGCTATCGATTCAGTTGAGGCTGATTGTGGCAGTGGACCCGGCGTCGCGTGGCCGTTTCCAGGGAATGCATGGGCAACTTTCAACGAGGAATCTCGATACTAGCAACCGGCTGGATACCGAACTCCGGCTTTTCAAGGTATGCACACTGCCTGTCCTCCAGCATGGAGCTGAAACTTGGACGCGTAGCAAGGACCTGAAGACGAGGCTCGTTGTCTTTCAGCAGTGGTGCCTGAGGAGAATACGGCTCACGTCACCAACGCGGAGGTCGATCGACGAACGAAACACATCTTTGTGTCGGATATGGTCAAATCCAGGAGGCTGCTCCGGCTGTTTTGACACATCTTCACACGTTGCAGTGATGAACAGGACTTGCCAGAGCTCTACAAGACACGACATCTGGCCCTGCAAGAGGTTGGAAGGAGAGACCAGCTGGACTCTCACCCCACACCACATGGACAAGAGTGGGGGAGTCCGACCTTCCTCCGCCAAATGACGTCTTTGGACAACCCCACGGACTTGATTCAGCGCTCGTGAATAAACTGGTGCCCTGCGCTTAGCTTTTAAGTAGCGCTTTAGACATTTCGAGTTTACGATTACAATTTCGGACTTGATACGGCCTTGGGACGCGCCCAGAACAGAGATGCCTGGCGGCGTGTTGTGGAAACGGGTAGGAGACGGAGCGCGGCAGGCCGTAGACGGCGATGATGATGGTCGCTGCTAAGCAAAGTTTTACGTATTACTAGTTATGTTACTTAATGCAAAATGTAATATAATGCTATTTCAAGGCAATGTGTATGTAAATCATGTAATCCTGTCTTATGCCTAAGCTTGGGCTTTGGGTGCAGATTCCAGTTTCCCTTAGATGGTTGATGTTCGGAAGTTTTGAGTCGTTAGGTCCTGAAAGCACAGATTCTGTAGCACAATCGATAAAGACTTATCACTAAACATCGACTCTAGGTAAGTAAAGCTAAATAAATCATTAAATTATAGATAAATATATATAAAACATCAGAAGTGTTGACAGTTTTTACAAATTACAACTTAAGGCTCTTCTTTGAATTGCTCAGTGATGACTTATCTATTATTGCGATGTCTCGGATGAATGATCTTCTGGAATTCACCTGTGATACACGATCAATCCACTGATACAATACGAAACAATACAATACAATATAGGTTACGTTATAGAGTTATGAGCTCAGAGTAGTTAATAATACACCTGACTTGTCTCACGTGTGAAATGCTCTGCAGTCAGCGCGTGGAGACTCGATCCAGAAGAAGCAACAGCAGCAGCAGCATCAGCAGCTACGATGGACCCCCAGGAGGCAGTGGAGAGATGGGTGCACACGAGGGAAGTACGCTGATTTTCAGGGATGTCAAAGTCGTACTGAGCAAGAAGGAGATCATAAAAGGCGTCTCTGGAATGGCCACTGTTGGCGAAATACTCGCCATAATGGGACCAAGTGGTAAGACCATTCATTCATTCATTCGTTCATTAGTTCTTTCGTTCATTCGCTAATTTATTTATTCATGGGAACAGGTACTAAGATAATGCCTGATCCAATGAATTCGTTCGTTCGCTCATTAATTAATAGCAT
Organism: Norana najaformis; assembly: GCA_964023275.1. Lineage (NCBI taxonomy): Eukaryota > Metazoa > Annelida > Clitellata > Crassiclitellata > Hormogastridae > Norana > Norana najaformis. Next base: position 4,952,541 of record OZ029928.1, read on the forward strand.
TGATTCATAGCATTGATTCATTCGTTGATAGCATTCATTCAATCAGAGGGCTTATAAAGCGCCTAAGGGATTCGTTATGATGATTTCCATCAGCTGTCCAGACACTTCTGAATCCACTAGGATAATATGCAAATCCGAGATAAATCAAATAAGTTGTCGCGATCGATCGGTTTTAGAAGCAAAATAATGATTGATTTAATATTTTAATGACTTTATTGAAACCACAACAACATTTTTAAGGATATCATTTAAAAGTTTCTGTTCAGGTCTAGATTACTATTACTACTACTACCATTTCTACCACTACTACTATTACTACTACTACCACTATCATTATTATCATAATTATCATTATTATAGAACCTGTAACGCGTAGATTATAGAAATAAGCCTTTAACTCGTTCGCTGTGTATAATAGCCAAACTTTAAGATAAAACTGTTCTCGATGAATATACAACTATGGTGTTCACAAAACTAACGTTACGACTGACTCTTCTGTTGCTATGGAGGACATTATTTAGCGCTCTGTTCGGATCTAAGAAACCTACAGACGGAAACACTTCTGTGTTGTCTTCCATTTACCTCAGGTGCTGGTAAGTCGACTCTTCTGAACACACTGGCTGGTCGAGTGGCAGCTTCATCTGGCAGCATCACCCTCAACGGGGAACCAGTCTCGAGAAAAGTTCGCAGAAAAGTCTCCTACGTCCTACAAGCCGATGTCTTCTTCCCGAATCTTACGCTTAGGGAGACTCTGACGGTGAGACGATTTCCCACTGCTACCATAAGACCTAATAAGATAAGGCCCAAAGTAAGGTAATGTAAGGTAAGCTAGTGTATGCTGGTTATAGTACAGTGTGGTGGCGTGGGATGGGGTAGGGCAGCGCAGGGTGAGGCAAGATAGGATGTGGTATGGTATTATGGTAGGGTAGGATGTGGTATGGTATGTTATGGTAGGGTAGGATGTGGTATGGTATGTTATGGTAGAGTAGGATGTGGTATGGTATGTTATCGTAGGGTAGGATGTGGTATGGTAGGGTATGGTAGGGTATGGTAGGGTAGCATGTGATATGGGTAGGATGTAGTATGGTATGTTATGGTAGGGTAGGTAGGATGTGGTATGGTATATTATGGTAGTATAGGATGTGGTATGGTATGTTATGGTAGGGTAGGATGTGGTATGGTATGTTATGGTAGGGTAGGATGTGGTATGGTATATTATGGTAGTATAGGATGTGGTATGGTATGTTATGGTAGGGTAGGATGTGGTATGGTATGTTATGGTAGGGTAGGATGTGGCGCGGTAGCGTAGAATTGGTGGGAAGGGTGGCTAAGAGGATGGTTGGGTAAAGCAAAGTAAAGCAGTTGTCCATTTGTAAAATTCTTCGTTCACCATTACTCATCAGAGCTGTGCTCCTGGATTTTTCGAATGAAGCGAAGAGACGATACAGTTATGCATGCTTCAAGAGAAATTACTTCATGTATTGCATAAAAATTTACGTAGGTAGGCCTTTTATAGCCGACAACGAATTGTCAATTTCACTGTACGAAAATGGAATCGAAGCACAGTTCAACTATCCTAGATATGATTTACAACACGAATTAATGTTTCAAGACCGATTTGATGTCAAGATTATACACTGTATAGTTTGTGAGATTCTCAACTTTCTTTGAGAAATAATTTTAAAAATGTAGCGGAAGAAGAAAGAAACGATGTCAAGATGAATTTAGTAGTGACTGATAATGAAATTACTTAAATGTAACGTAATTTAGGTAATTATGCCATATCAGTAAAATTCACATAACTAGATCGTAGTAGTAATTGGTGAGCAGTGACCCAATAGAACATAATTAGCCTTCCTAAGAGACATTTCAACATTGAAGCATTTAGTACCTGTGTATAACTTAGTTTGGCAGATTTCTTTTTAACTCTTACCGTTCGTCATTTACGAAGCCTCTGTATACCCGCTTCTGTTATTTTCTCCAGTAAAACGCCATTAGCCAGTATACAAGGATCCCATGCACCAATAACAAATATATCCATTTATCTAATTAATTTTTATGAGTCCTCTATATAGCACTATGAAATGAGTGTTGTAGCACTCAGCACCGGTTTATAGAATCTAAAATGATGTAGGTATTTAACATAACCATCATCATCATCAGCAGCAGCATTAGTTATATCATTCATCAGAATCGTCATCATTCTTCATCGTCATCGTTATCATTTATCATTATCACCGCCACCACCATCATCATCATCATCATCATCATCATCATCATCATCATCATCATCATCATCATCATCATCATCATCAGCTCCTGAAGCCATTGGCGGTGTGTGCGAATAAAATATCTGCATTCTTTTCGGTCATCTATAAAATCTAGTGCTTGTCTACGTAGTCCAAGGCTTGTTATGTCTTCGTTTATATTGTGTCTATCCGGCTCCACGACTACATTGGATGTTTAAAGCACCTGAAATAATGCAAGTGCTATAAAATGAAAGATATTATGTATTCTTTGTAATGTATTTTAACAGTTCGATTAAAACTCTTCGACACATAGTAGCGAGTGAGTCGCGTTCATCTTTATTATTCAAAGCGAAGTTGTCGGAGAATGTCCGTTCGTAAACGCTATTCTATTGCGGCACGGTGGTCTATCGGTAACGCGTTTGGTCAATGATCATGCGGTTGCGGGTTCGACTCCGTGTAACTACCCTGGGCAAGTTGTTTGAGCACACCGTCCCTCTGTCTCCATGCAGTATAATTTAGTACCGGCGTAAGTTGGAAGTAAACGGTGAGTCCTGCAATACATTGGCCCGTTTCAAGGACCTTGGGATTCGTCCTTTACCAGCTCAAGGCCCTAGAAAAGGATATGAGCGTCTTCCCGACGCCTCACTTGTGAACTATGTGACACATTTTCCAGTTTACTTTAATTCTGTGGTAGTCTTGTAATATGAATGATAAGTTTTAATATCGCAATCATATCTGCGTAAGATCTTCTAAAATGACAAGGCGTTATTTATGTGATCTTTGAACCGACTTTATATAAGCCAAAGGAGGCCTAAATAACAGCTGTTAAGCACTTCATAAGAAATCTGTTGACTCACTCGATCACATAAGTTAAACAGAACCCTGTCAGCAAAGACATTTACTTAATCATGTAAATAGCTTACAAGTGCACATAAATATATTACATATATATAGACTGCAATTATACATAAATATGTACTATATATCGGACTTTATTTACATATCTAACGGTTCATAAGGCCATCTAGAACTTTCGGTTTGTAGGATCATGTTTTTAGCAATAACTTTCCTCATCTGGAGAGGTGCCCTCTTACTGTCTTATCTACACTCATGTACGATGTACTCGTTCTAAGTCGTGTAAGTAGGCCTACCCATGATAAGCAACTGAGTGTCTGACTAAGTGAATATGTCATTTCCAGATGTGCAGCTGTTTTTCCTCATTAAGTGGCATTTTGAGCCGTGTAAATTACATAATTTTAGTAAGTGAGTGAGCAAATGAATACGTTGAGTTCGTGATATGCAGTTTTTCATTAGTTTTGGCGTTAAATAAACGTTACGTAGGCCTAAACTATTTTTTGAGGAAATGAAGTATACTACGTAAACAGTTTCTGACTTATATTCACACGCAATATAATATTCTTTTAAATTTAGTTTACGACTTTGCTTCGACTGCCGGAAAAAATGCCCTACGAACTAAAGATTCGTCGAATGCAAGAAATCGTCGACGCTCTTGAACTGAACAAGTGCCTTGATACCAGTAAATGCAATATCGAATTCACATCATCTAATACAATCTAAGCTGGAAGCTTCTCTGGCACCGTTATGATAATGTACAAGGCATCAATCGACGGTTGCTTCTAAGCAAAACCCCCTTTCTAAAAGCGTAATGTATACTGGACAGGAGACCAACCGAGACCCGTGAGGCGCTGAGACCTAAAGACGGCCTACAGAGGATATGGGCAAAACGACAAAATGGGACTTTAGCTCCTGACCTAAACGAGATCAAAGAACCAGCAGAGCGGACAGTTACTGTAACAAACGACTGATTATTAGAACTGAGGTCTTTTAGCAACACGAAGTACAAAACTGTAAATAAAAATTATTGACAGATTAAAACTTCGTCAATGTACAATGTACGGAGTACAAAACTGTAAATAAAAATTATTGACAGATTAAAACTTCGTTAATGTTATCATTAGGCACATAAACTGCGATCATGCCACTAGTTTAAGTTGTATGAGCGCGCATGAATGTTGTGTTTTATAGGGTCTAGTTTCGCAAAAATCAAGTCAATAGTTCACCAAGCGCAAGAAAGTTTATCATAGGCATAGTGTGTATATTAAAATTCGTAGTGAAACTAGGTCGGAGTCTGAAAGTTCAACGATGATATAATGGCTCTTGGAAGTTCTAGATGATGCCTTTTTACGCAGGAAGTCGTAATAGCAGTGTTAATTAGCGTATTCATAAAATTCATAAGCTTAATAGTATTAAGTTTGTAATTCTGTAATTATTTTGCTGCGTTTATATCGTTAACCGATTTTGCTCCTTCGTGTTAAAGAGATTGGAGGAACCTTTGAAACCGGTTTATCTGGAGGTGAGAGGAAACGAGCCAGCATAGCCAGCGAATTACTCACAAACCCAAGACTTCTACTTCTTGATGTAATAATAACACGATTATTAAATAATAATTATTATTAGGCTGATGATAAATACATGTTCCAGGTGGAATAAGAATGTGGTTCATAGTTGAGCCATTTCTTACCTGTGCAGCACCACACTACCACTGTCTAGAGAAGTACTTCTGTGTATGGCTCTATACTCTTACGATGCCTGATTTTCCAGAGAAGGTCTTTCTGCTACTAATTTCGCTCTTAGTTAATCACTCATACCTAGCAAGTATTCTGGAGTTGGAGGTGGTCGCGGAGGTCGTGGTGATGGCGATGATTACGACAAGGACGACGATGGTAACCATAGGGATAATGTTTATATAGATGCCTAGGTACATACATAAACATATTATCCATAAATCATACAACTGCTCTTTTAAGCCTTCATTATGAAACAGTTGGTAATGCATGCGAACAATTTGATAAAATCATATAGTTGATGAATCATGTTTTAGCTAATCATGCTTTTAGCGAAAATTTTCCGTAAAATGCTAAATTCAGTACAATTCTTCTTTGAGTATTTCTTTGAGCAGTTCCAAATGTCCCTTTCTTTTGATGTAGTCGTTGATCTGTTTTCGTGCAGGAGCCGACGTCTGGCCTGGATTCTGCGATCGCCTACAGTCTGATGTCCACCTTGGCCAAGTACTCGAAGCGATCTCTTAAAACCGTTCTGACGACCATTCACCAACCGTCCAGTCAGATCTTTCACATGTTCTCCAAAGTGCTGCTTCTGACAGACGGACTTGTAAGTTCTGATTTTTAGGCTATTCTCAAGAAATTTTTTTGTAAATGTTGACGTAGAGTAACTTAGTTTAATATCATCAATCAAAAGGTATAAAATATAGAGGTGCTTTTAGCTCATGAGATGATTTTTAAGGCAAATGAAGGTGCAACGCAGTAATACAATTTGAATTGAATTACTCTGTTGTGACGTCACAGCACGATTCTCATCATTAGATTACCAGCCTCTAAGGAAGTTAATGCAATACAATGCGAGATAAAGGAATACAATGAAATGCAATACAATGCAATTTAATTGCCAAAATTACATTACAATTACAAAAATATAATACAGAAATACAAAGCAATGCAACAGATCACCATGGAATGTAGCGTTATACAATACAATTAAAACATATAATGCTACTGATATTTAAATAATACGCCCTCACCATGCGGTGGCCTTTTAAGGTTATGCACAGCATGTACATTTTGTATTTAAACATTGATATAGCGCCTTTTTGCCACATTGGACAAGCGCGTGGACCGAGGAGTAGAGAAGAGTAAGGAGGGGGTTCAACAAATCAATTGTTTATTTGCCAAAGTAGGAAACGAAATTCTACTTCATTAGAAATGAACTTTTCCGTAGTGGACTGCAGTCAAAAGGACAACGATATTAGTCTAATGTAAGTGTAGATTTCAATTTAGGTTGTCTGGACTAATTACACACAGACAACTTAATTTCTAACGAAAAGAGATGATTGTCTTTGGAAACCAATATGGATGGCAGCATTCTAAGTTGCTTATTTCTTGGACAGGTAGCCTACTTTGGACCTGGTAACAAAATCATCGACTTCTTCAGCCGCCTTGGACTTCACTGTGATCCCCTCTATAATCCGGCCGACTTTATTCGTGAGTGTACTTGATTTTACTCGTTTGTTTTGCTTCTTTCAGTGTAAATTCATTCAGTGTAACTTCATTCGTTCATTCAAAGCATTCATTCATAGCATTCACTTATTCAGAGCATTCATTCATTCACTCAGAGTTCTATATGGCGCCCCTTTAAGATTTCCATTTAGAGTTGTTTTAAGCTCACATCGAACGAAAGAGAATAGCGTTGAAAATGCTAACATAATGTAAACTTGTCCGGTGTCTTACGTATCTCGTTATAACACAAATGGCTTCAGTCGAAGGTCGCTTAGAAATGAAACCACTGCTCCAGTTATAAACCGTTGAATAAGCCTAGTCAACAGACAATAGCAAGCGACAATAAAATATATTACCTTGCTCGTGAGATTCTCTAAAGACGCATATACATACATATGGAGGACATAAATTAGTGTTGCTTTATCGGTTGACTACGTTTTGTGGGTGTAGCAGTCAAACTGTTTCGTGTTTAAGATCTAGTTAAGAACTTATTGCTTGTAACAGTCTGAAAATAAACTACAGTGCATTATTTTATATTTAAAATGGTTTTAAAATATCGATTGTTAAAATCGGTTCATATTTCAGTGGAGCAAGTTAAAGCTGATCCGGAAACGGTTGAAAGAATTATTGAAGGCGCAAAAGCTTTAAGGTAATATCTTTCTAGTCTAATCTAATCTAGTCTAATCTCTGTCCAAAATCAAGAGTACCAACCTAATCCTATTCAATTTAATCAAATCTAATCTAATGACTCCTAGAGCGCCGTTGTCATAACGCGCAAGGCATCAATCGATGGTCGCCGCAAGTAAAACCGTGGTCGAATCAATAATCCTAGGGGGGGGGGGGGGAGAAAGCCCGGTCGACCCTTATAGGTCAGGATAAAACTAATGTAGACCTGTCATATATCCAGGGGTCAAGAGGACTGGCCTAAGGAGCTGAACAGCCAGACACATCTTGAAGACCAGTTCCAACCGGAAGACAAGTCACCGCACGTCACGATCAACGTATCCGATGACGTCACGAAGACGGAGGAACCTCTTGAAAGAGTCAACTACGCCTTCACAGACACCAGCGTCACTGTCGACGGATTCGAAATGACAGGTCCGTTAGCTATAGCACGTATACAAGAGGATTGTAATATAAAGTATAACTGAACACGTTATGTAGCGCCACTATATCATGCAGCAGGCTGCACTGCTGTATATTTTATTCGTTTACCGAGACCATACATTGGCTTCCTGCATCCAGATGGTACTCCTCGTGTTGGCCAATAAGGCAGGAAAAAATCATTTACCATCTGACCTATGGTTACACCCTTTAGCTCGGTTAAAGAGCTATCCTCAGCTCAACATTGATCCTTTGATCTAATGACAACGTTCCTGAGGTACTGCTACAGAGGCGCGTGAACAAGTATGTTGCCTTTCCTTATTTCATCTTTACGGCGGTTTTTATGCCAATTGCTCTGATGTAACTGTATTGACAGTGCAACGTCGTGCTTTTTCGGTGGTTGGACCATCTTGCGGAAATAGCCCGCCTCTGGATCTGCGTGTCCTTCTGGCCTGGGATACTGTATGTAGATCTACCTTTCATCAACGCTTGAAAACTGTTGTCTTTCCCCAAGACTGGGCTAGGAGCGCCTATGAGGACATCCGTTGAAGATGCACTATATAAATCCTTTGAATGAATGAATGAATGAATGGTTTGATTTTTGGTGCAGATGTGGAGAAGATACGCCACCACCACCCCCGCAAAAGAGCCGTCAAAGAGGTGGATGTCGAGGCCTACGTAGACGACGACGCCAAGTGGCAGACTGGGTTCCTGTCGCAGTACTCGACGCTGACAAGGCGCGCCTTCCTCCAGGCCAAAGACCGCTTTCTGTCGCCACTTAACCTCTGTCACGTCGTCATTATGATCCTCGCTGGCCTCGAATGGTTCCAGCTGGATCGGTCAGAGCAGACGATGAACGACAGGCTGGGTATTGTAAGCATCACTTACCTCTTCCGTTCTGCTTGTGGTTTTTCTTAACGCTCCACATAGCAAGTGCACGTCTGAACTGTGTAAGGAGGGCACTAACAAATTTTGGTTGTATTGTATTGTATCACTGTGATTATCACCTGGCAACTGACTAACCTCATCGCGATATTGGGGTAGTAGTGTAGTGAGAATGGGGTGGGACTGTAGTAGAGGCAGAAATAGTTCAGCGGTTGTAATGGTAGTTTAAAGACCATTGCTATAGCAATGAAAAGGCATTCTTGTAACCATAAAATCTAGCCTTGTTATTTTCAATCTTATAACAAATTAGCGCTGTAATTGCCACTGCGAAGATTTGCTGTGGTGGTTTTAATTATAAATCCTCGACGTCATCAGTGTGATTATTTTAGGCAGAGAGCTTATGACAGCCTGAACTCGGTCAGTTTCGTGGCGCCTCTTTTACTCTAAATCTAGTCTACTGGATGGTTTAAAATTTTTCAATGTTTCAGTTGTTTTTTCTCATCGTCAATCAAGGCTTCGCGCCTGAATTGGATTCCATTTTCAGAAGTAAGATTTCATATAAAATCGGTTATCATAAGTCGGTCTGCGAATTATACTATATTAAATGGTGCTTTTACGATAATGCACCGACACCCACAACCGCTGAGTTGATACTCGCTCTGAAATGGAATAGGTCTAGGAAGAAACAAGGCTGTTGTCCTATCCTGCTTCCTACAGACCGTTGTCATCACTGTCTGCCCCGGCTAGACCTCTCCCCGGATTCTTACTTGGTGCCGAAACTGACCTAACGATCTGGTTCTTCCAGACTCGATTTGATTAAGCGCCGGTGAATAAGCTGGTCTCCATGACCCAGTCTTTGTATGGCGCTGAGAAATTTGTATTGCATTGCATTACACAAGAAGAAAAGATAGAGACATGACTGGACACAAGACAAAGAAATAGAAGAGAGAAACAGACAGACAAGCAGAACGACAGAAAGACAGAGATACAGAGACAGGAAAAGACAGAGACAAAGACACTGACAAAGATAGACAGAGAGAAGATAAAAAATACCTGCTATTCTGTGTAATACGCTGCTACGTTTCAGTCAAAAAGTAATCAATTAATAAAGGGAAATTCGGACTGGGTTGAAAACAAAAAACCATTGGGTTACATTTATGACCACTCGTTCCTCTGTGGAGCATGAAAATGGGAACATGTTGCACATATAGTGGGACATGTTCCTCTTCTCGTGTTCCCCATGAAGATCGACGCCTCTGGTTCTGAACCGTTTATACAAAATTCCAGTTGTGAACCGTTTATGCAAAGTCCATTTCTGAACTGTTTATTGAATGTCAGGTTCTGAACCGTTTATGCAAAGTCCAGTTATGAACCGTTTTTATAAAGTCCATTTTTCTGAACCGTTTACATAAAGTCGAGTTCTAGACCGTTTGTGAGAAGTCCAGTTCTGAACCGTTTATGCAAAATCCAGTAAAGCGTTCAGCTGATATTTGCAGTTTTCGACGACTACGGCGTCTTTCACCGCGAGCGTTCATCTGGTATCTACCGACTGAGCGCCTATTATATGTCCATAATGACGGCCGAGATCCCTTTTACCTTCACCATTACATCCGGCTTCTCTATCATCGTCTACTGGATGACAGGACTTACGCCGGCCCCCGGCAATTTCTTCGGATTCTGGTTGCTACTCGAACTGTCGGCATTCGTAGCTCAGGTATGTTAGGTTAAGCGCTTAAGCAATATGTAGCTCAAACGAAACAATACTGCTGCTGCTGCTACTACTACTACTACAACTACCATTACTACCAATAATAACAATAATAATACTGTAACAACAACGACAACAATAATGATGATAACACTGGCCAACATAAAAATTTTTTTTCTTGTTGCCTTCGGTTTTAGACCTGTTTTTGGGGTAATTTTGGGCGCTGATTCAGAAAATGTCATTGGATTGAGTGCATCAGGTCTAGTTTCTGAGATATCGTCGATTTTGTAAAGAAAACCCAGTCCACTCTTTAAACGATGTCTTTGGCAAAACTAAAATGTCATAATAAGCTTTATTTATGGCTAAGTATAATTCTTGCTGATTCATATAATGCCTACATCCTTATAATGTAAAATCAGCATATCTTGCCGCGTGCTGAGATATTGCTGATTCAACGAAATAACTATTCCGTAGCCTACAGCTTACTCAGCACTAAATTCGTGGCCTCATTTAGAATTTATTTGTGCTTATACAGCGTTTCATGGTTTCGAACTATGTAAATAGATTATGCTGAAGTCAGCATTTATAGCCTATATAAACCGCCTCCTGAAAGCTAGAGCAGCCGCAGTCGTCTTAGGGCATATTAAGAGTTGGTCGCAAGAACAATTTGTGAATGTGAGCATTAAATAACTACATGTTCTTACTATTTTTTAGGTTAGTCATTTAATTCCTCAGATGCGAACATCCTTAAGGTTATGGCTACTTCCAGACGGAGCTGCATTAACCATCCAGACATATTCTGCTACATTTGTGGGGAATACACACTAAAAGCAAACAGGAAACCGATTTCTGAGTTTGTAAAAAGAGCATATGTAGGTTATTTTGGTGTCAAACTTGGAGATCAAGATAAGCAATGGGCTCCTCATACAGTATGCAAAACTTGTATTGAACAATTGCGCCACTGGACAATTGGAAAGAGAAGCTGCCTGAAATTTGGTGTACCGATGGTTTGGAGGGAACAGATAAACCACTTTGACGACTGTTACTTTTGTATGGTTAATATCATAGGCATCAATCGAAATAATCGTCACAAGTTGTCTTACCCTGATATACCTTCAGCCAGGAGACCTGTTCCGCATTCGGATATTGTACCAGTTCCACCTTTTCGCGAACTACCTCAGCTCTCAGACGATGAGACTTGCATGTCCAATATCGGACAAGATGACGAAAGTGAAGAAAGTGGGGGCAGTGACAGTGATTTCCAATCAACTTCACACAGTGAACGTTTTGACCAAAAAGAGTTGAGTGATCTGATCAGGGACTTAAATCTTTCCAAAGAGTCCTCTGAATTGCTTGCGTCCAGACTAAAGGAAAAGAATGCACTTCAGCCTGGAACGAAAATTACAATTTATAGAAACAGAGAAAAGGATTTGCTGCCATTCTTTACCGAAGACAACAACCTAGTATTCTGTAATGATATCAGCAACTTATTGAAGAAAATTGGTCTGTCGGATTACAGCCCAGATGAGTGGCGTCTTTTTATCGACAGTTCAAAACGTAGTCTGAAATGTGTGCTTTTAAATAACGGCAACAAATTTGGTTCTATTCCAATCGGTCACTCCACCAGGATGAAAGAAGAGTACAATGCCATCTCTTTAGTACTGGAAAAGATAAAATACAAAGAACATCAATGGGTAATTTGTGTAGACTTGAAGATGGTAAATTTCCTCCTTGGTCAACAAAGTGGCTACACAAAGTATCCCTGCTTTTTGTGTCTTTGGGACAGTAGAGCCAAGCATGAACATTGGACAAGAAAAGATTGGCCTTCGAGGAAAGACATGGTGGTTGGAGCTCAAAATGTAATCAAGGAATCTTTGGTGGCACGAGATAGGATCATACTGTCACCACCACATATAAAGCTAGGCCTGATGAAACAATTTGTCAGGGCTTTGAATAAAGAAGGTTCATGCTTCGAATACATAGTACACAAGTTACCAGGAATTACAATGGAAAAATTGAAGGCTGGAATCTTCGATGGTCCACAGATCAGGCAACTTATGAATGACCCACTTTTCATACCATCAATGAATGAAATCGAATCTTGTGCCTGGTCTTCCTTTGTTCTTGTAACTAAAAATTTTCTTGGCAACAAGAAGGCAGACAATTATGCACAACTAGTAGAGGATATGCTTCTTCATTTCAACAAGCTTGGCTGCAACATGAGCATTAAAGTCCATTATCTCCACAGTCACTTAGATCGCTTTCCAGAGAATCTTGGTGACTTCAGCGAAGAGCAAGGTGAAAGATTTCACCAAGACATCAAAACAATGGAAAATCGATATCAAGGAAGATGGGATGCACACATGATGGCAGACTATTGCTGGAATATTATGCGCGATTGTTCCGGCAGATGCCACACTCGGAAATCGTACAAAAGGAGCTTCTTCGGTGTCGAATGACTTGAAATTTTTATAACAAACTTGTTCTGTTTGGTATCATATAAGTACAGTTTCAGGTACTACCATTTTCTTTTAAGTATTTGTATTATTATGTTTATTTAGTGTATCACATAATAAATTGAGCACTACATAATTATAGCTATAGCCTTATGTTTTATGGGCGAGCAGAGGCAAGGACTGGTATATGGCATAATGTTCTATATCTCGAAAACTAGACCTGCTGGGAGAAAACTGGTGCCTTTTCTGGAATCAGCAGGTCAAATATACCCAGAAACAGTTCTAACATTTGAGGCAACAAATTATGTGTTGGCCAGTGTAATAATAGGCCTAATAGTAACAATAATACTCCTTAATATGTTTTTTCGTTCCTAATGGTTCGTTCCTACCTCAGGTCGCTTAGATAATAATAAAAACTACAATAGAAATAATAATATGATCATTATCACAATAGTAATTATCTTCATAACCATAATCATCTTTTTGAAATTTAGTTTAGAACTTCAAACCAGAAATAAAAACTATTCGTATGAGTTTCTTAACGTAGGCCTATACTAATTTTACAACGGCGAGGTCGGCTAAAAAACCGAAAATAAACCACGAGACCTGCTGTCTGGCGATTCAAAGCAACTGTGGAATTTGTTGCCTCTGTTAAACATGTCTGAATACACATCTGAGGACGACGATGACGATGACGATGATGATTTCAGTTTATCGTCGAATTGAGGTAATTGGAATATGTTGTATTTCAGAGCTATGGATTCTTTATTGGCGTTTTGGTAACGAACAAGGATTTCGTGGTTCCGATTGCCACGACTGTGATGATTGCCTTTCTTCTAATAGGTACATATTTTTTACCTTTGATACAACCGTTTCCTCTTGCATCACTATCACTTTTCTCGACTTACGCTTTTTCTGGCTCCCTCAGTTCCCATGGAAGAGCATCCTCTCCTCCTCCTCTCTGTCTCCTCCTATTCCTCTTTCTCCCCTCTCACTTTTCTTCTTCTCCTCCCCTCTCCTCTTCCTGGCTATTTACGGTGTGATTCAAATTGTCGTCATAAAGTCTTAGTCGTTCGAACCTTTTTCTGGGGAACGGCTGTAACGGCTTGAGCCGTCCCAGTTTGACAGCCGTTCCGACGCCCATGCATAAAGTACAACAAACAACCAAACGCTCTGAGAAGCTGTTGTTTCAGTGTTTTAACGTCTTCCGCGCTGCTACAAATCCAGTTCTGGCCTGCGCCTTGTCTTAGTTCATCTTAGTTTCTCTAGTTTTAGTCTAGATTGGATAAGATCTGCGCCTTTTTCCTTCGCTTTAGGGGGCTTCTACAACGCCCACATGGAAGAATGGTTACTCTGGATGCGCTATTTGTCCTACATAACATTCTCGCTGTCTGCGATGAGTAAAGTCGAATTCATGTACGGCGACCCTTTCTTGTGAGTACATTTAGTAATTTTATATTTCCTACATTTATGTGGCGCCACTGTTTAGTAACAAGCATCAATCGAGGTGACAATGGCTCGTTCAAGCTCCGCGCAGTGTCTGGTTCGTGGTCTCAAACCTACACAATCTGCGTTATAAGGCAGACAGTCAATCCATTAAGCCTTATTCGTAATACAAATCTCCGGATTTCTCAATGACCAAAAAGCTAAGTTTTGAAACAGGGAGCAGACGATATGTAGGCATATATACATATACGTATATATATAAAACGTGTCTGTTTTATGTAAGCCTATATAGACTTATATGCAAAGGAACAATTTGCGCCATCGGTTGGTGTATTGTGTATTATGCACCGGCGTGATACCAATGTCTAATTAATAAAATAGCCCTTGGCCTACTACGTTGTGCATTTAGTACATTTAGAAAAGACAGCTTATAACGCCGACGCCATCTCGCCAATAATATGAGAACGAAAAAGATTATAACTAACAGATAATAAACAGGACTTAGGCCAAAGGGACATTTGCCAAACTAACGGGATAAGCTTGTAATATTAGGCCTACATTACATTAACATGTAAATATTTAAAACAGAAATTTTAACACTGACAATAATAATTGGACTGCAGGTGCAATCCTCCCAATCGGACGTTGTTTCCGAAGTCGTGCGTCAACGGAACGACTGTCGACGGCATTGAGTTCCTGAACGCCAAGAGCCTCAACTTCAGCCCGTTTTACGCCGACGTCATCGTCCTGGTCGGCCTCATCATTGTCCTCAGAGTCCTCACTTACATCGTCCTGCGCTTCTTCAGAAGACCGAAAGCATAGTCCCACTAATCCAGCTCAACGGCCTGGTTTTGTATCGTCAGGTCGGAAGCGCCTCCGACGAGTTTTTCTGAAGTGGTGCTATATAAAGTTACGATTTCAATTCCATTTAGAACGACGGCCTACTAATTTACATTCCAGCCCAAGGGTGTCTATACCCGCAGACGGCGGATCTCACCCATCAATTTTTAGGTTGCAGGGAATCCAAACGTTATTTTCCGCCCAATTTATTTCAATTGTCCCTTAATTAATTTCCGCGTAATAATAACTAATAACATTTCTTTAGATGACGAAGTTTATTTAGGGAATTCAACCACCACTGTATAGGAAGCCGAGTGATGATGATGACGGTGATGACGATAATAATAACAACTCGCTGTCGTAATGAACCGCATTTGTTCCGATTCTAGGTCCAAGTAACGAGAGAAACCAGTTACATGTATCTATTCCAGCACATTGCTATTACTACCCAAGGTTTTAACGCTATCGTCTTCCACGGCACTTGTACTCCGCCAGATCTTGACGATTTCTGGCCGTCCCCGAATTTTTTCATTCTCCTATGAATTTTTAATTCCTGAGGGATCATATATACCTCAGGCAAAAAATAATTCTCGTCATCATCAACTATTCTGCCCACAGAATTATTCAACTATTCTGTGCCTTAAACTTTGAAACTCTGGGCCCAACAAACCAATTCCCAGTTCTGTGTTCTCTCAGTTCTTTAATGTTATTCAGCAGATCTAAACTTAAGACTAACCTTTTCAACTTGCAGACACACCATACCCAAGTTTGCAATTTCTCTAACCTATCACATTTTTATGAGGATTCCCAGCAGTTTGATTTCTCGTCAAGTGACAATCGACTGATGCCTTGTGCATTATGATAACGGCGCTATAGAAGTCATTAGATTAGATGCTAGACTCACTCAAGGATTGTACATGACACATGATTGATCATGAGTTTTGTGTGAATCATATCGTATAATCCATAGCCTAGAGTCCTGCATTTGTGGCTTCTACCTAAACATTTCATGAAATGGCTGTTTGATCATTCAAAGCCATGAAGGCAATGAGCAAATTTCATTCTCGAAATTTTTCTCTTATTATTACACTGTAACAATGTACTGTGAACTTCTTCAGCTGCTCACGCAACATTGTTCTCCTCTGAGTTGGCAAGTTTCAAGGAGTCTATCCAGCTCTGAATTTGCACAATCACCGATCCTTTCTTTGTGTGACCTCGGATTGTCGGTGGCTCTGCAATTCCCTCTTGCAGCAAATTTCCTGAAAGAATTAAAGCTAATATATTATAAACACACAGCTAACAGAAAACAAAAGCCTGCTAAAACTTCACTGGCCTAACGGTCTAGAAAGCAGGGGATTCGACTTGGAGGTTGAACTAATAGTGTGCGATGAGAAAAGAAAAATGAGAAAATCAATTAGGAAAAATGTCAGATCAAAAATCTTAAGGGTGCACATGTTTGCTACATTGGCTGAATGTGCCTGTGGAAGAAGAGAGAACAAAGGCATCTAAATGTCAAGTGGAGGAAGTCAGGAATATATTGCATCAGTCACAAAATGGCATAATTCACTGTTCTGTACATTACGCTATGTTTACAATCATACAGATGGCCAACATGTTCCATAAACACAAATAGACACAAGTTAGGCTCTTTAAAGGCACTACATAAATGTTTAAATTTAAGAAAAACCACATAAAATGCACAGTTTATAAACAACTATTCAACTGACTAGCTATGATAATCTGCAACCTGGAACCTAAATTACCTGCAATGCTGACTATCCCATCAGCAGAAGTTTGGATCGTATCAGACAGTTGAATTTGATCATCAATAGCAACAGAACTTCCTTTCAGATCCAGGTGGGCATCTAATGATGTCGAAAGCTTTAGTGCAATGTCACCTGGAAGATAAATGTCAGACACAAGAAATGTATGTGCATGGCTATGTATGACAAAAACATTAGGATGAAATTATTGGGAAAGGTGCAACAATAGGAAAATAAAACAGCACAGTAATTTGCCTTTACGTAGCAGCCGAGTCTCTCTGATTCAGATGGTCGGTACATCTATGAATTCTAAACAACCAGTAAATGAGAACATAACATTGCCGGTGATGCACAAAGACTGTACAGTGTACACTAAGCAATACAATGTTAAGTTGCATGTATGTAGGTATGTATTTATATAAGTATGTATGTATGCATCAGGATAATGTATAATGATGCCCTGAGCGTTATTATTCTAGGGGCAATACAGAAGTGTTTAGATGAGATTCAAGGAGCAGATGGTGCCGTGAATAGACAGACAATGTCTACAGGAACGGCAGTACCACGTCTAAATGTCACAGTTGGTACAGACAATTTTAAATTATCAGAAAACAAGCTAATCCTCTTGTCACCTCCACTGTATATACTTATAGTTGCATTTGACTCTGTTTAGCATACATTTTCAAAATACCTTAAAAAGCCCTTGTTTATATTAGTTGGAGAGTCACGTATGCTGCACTTTTAAGCACTTAAAAGGCAATACATTATCCTGATACATACATACATACTTATATAAATATATACCTACGTACATGCAACTTAACAATTAATATGGCTGCTATCTTGCCCCTTTAAATTAAACAAAGTTAATCGCTGCCAAAATCATGTGTCATGCTATCAGTGAATGAAATAAATCCAACTCACCCGACTGTACTTGAATGTTGACACCGTTGTGCCTGCTAACAAACACTTCAACATCTCCTATATTTACAGAAGCGGTGAGACTTCCATCCAGGGAATCTGCAGTGCAAAACAAGATTCGCTTTATTTACTGCTACGTGACCACCTAACTTACTGATCCAGGCAAGCTGATTGCCTTAACAAACCGACAGACCAAACTTCAAACAGACTGCAAACCATCAATAAAATGGTTTGAATGGATGAATGAGTAGCTGCAAAAGTGATGAATTCAAAACTACACACATATTAGCATTAAACCAAATGACCTACTACGAATGTAAAAACTACGTCTCCATTTGTATCATAATAAAAACTGCAAACACCAGTTTTTGAAGTTTTTTCTGGGTATGATTAAAGAGTCAATGGGCTGGGCTGTGACGAGTTGTATGTTGGAAAATCTTGCTACAGATGGTGCTCTTCTGCAAGAGTTGGGTTGTGAGCCCTTCTGCATAATCTAATCTAATCCTATCTAAAGACTTCTGTAGTGCAGTTGCCCAAGGCAACAGTCGATGGTCACTTCAAGTCAAAATCACAATGCAAAATCATAATCCATTGGAAAAGCTGGGTCAAATTCCAATGGGTCAGGCTATAGTTGGTAAGGAAGTTGAAAGAAATGCATGCATCTATTGTTTAGATCTGAACGACATCAAACAATTGACAGAATGAAATGAAACGGGCAGTGAATTCCAAAGCTTTGGACCGGCTACTCAGAAGGCCTGAGAGCCCAACACAGATATCTTGATAAGATGCTAATAAGTATACTGTATAACACAATACATCATAAACTACCATTTTGCTCTTCTCTTAATTGGGCAGTCTCCTCCACAACATTTCCAGCTTCCAAAAGAAAGACACTTACCAACAATTAAATCGCCCTGACTTCTGATATCAACGTCAATGTTTCTGTGTGCATTTCCAATATGAATGCGTCCCGTATTTGTGGTAAATTTAGATTCAACCGCATACAGTGACTTAATATCAATGACGCCACTGTCAGTTGAAACATCAAGTTGCTGACACAAGAGTTTGTTCAGTGCGATACCCTGCACAAACAGATTGGCAGCACAAGTCAACAATCACAACTGTTCCAACAGACCATCAACAAGAAATATCACAATATCTTAGCAATATGATTATTTACTAGCCTATTTTACGCAAAGCATTTGTGCAATATCTTATCAATATCTTAGCAATTATATCATAATATCGTATCAATATAATTATTTATTAGCTTAATTTATGCAGAGAATCTGTGCAATAGTTAAACAAAAAGTCTTTTTATTTCACTTAACAGCGATTGAATCTCAGCACATATTCATGCTAGTTTAGACTGGCTTAACTTTAAACGATCTCAACTACTAGATTAGTCTACTACACTAACCTGGAAAAAGCATAACCACTGGGGATGCGAAAACACAACACATATCACACTGATTGACTAACTGATTGCACAGTTCTTTCAGGAGTGTAGTGCAATATAATGTTAAAATGTCTATAGCACCTGCAGAATAAGAATTGATAAAATATGGTGCACACTATACCAAACTCACTTATTGGTGGCTTAGCTGGCAGGCTGACCGATTGCTTGATGAACCACTTAAAACTTGTATACAAGCGGATTATCAGACAGAAATTTTATCCTACACGCTAAGGTTATTTCCTAACTTAGTCACGCTCTTTACCAGCTGAAATTCATATGTAACTTACACCATTTTGTTGAGTCTTCAGACTGGCGTTGCTGTGCAAAAGACCTTCTGATCTTATGCTACCTCCAGACGTCGTAACTGAGACACTGTTAGACTAGAAATGAACATAACACACGATATACGGCAGATGAGCTGCCAGGCTAATCTACAAACAAACAAAACTAATGCATTACAGAACACAAGTTAACCAAAATGTGAATAAAATGCACTGATAAGGGTTTATAACTTTGGTTAAAGAGTTAGACTTAGCATTACAGCAAAGATGGGTATGGTTCAGTTAAGTTTTGCTTTATAAGGCAAATGTTAAGGCCATAACGTTGAAAGTTATTCCATAAAAAAGGCTAGGCCGATAAGGTTAGGCGTAATATTAATGTTTGGGTTGGAGTTAGTGTAGGCTTAGAGTTAGACCCTTGGGTTAATTTTACCTGAATATTTGATAGCAAGCAATCTCCACTTTCACTTTTAACCACAATGCGCTCATTCTGTAAATCTTTGATTGCTACACTGCTTTTTCCGTCAACACACACATCAACATCTAACAAAAAACAAAATCAAAAACAAAATAAATAAATAAATTCCATAATAACCAGCAAGTTGGCTAACCAGCAACCAGTCAATGAAAATTATACTGCACAATTTTACTGTTGGTGGTGGATAAATAAATAACTAAACAACTTAATATTATACAAATAAATAAATATGTGATAACTTAATATTATACAAATAAATAAATAAATCTATATGTGGTAACTTAATATTATACAAATAAAACAAATAAAGCTATATTTGTGGTAACTTAATATTATACAAATAAATAAATAAATATATATGTGGTAACTTGATATTATACAAATAAATAAATAAATAAAGCTATGTGGTAACTTAACATTGTACAAATAAACAAATAAAGTTATATTTGGGGTAACTTAATATTATACAAATAAATAAATAAATAAAGCTATGTGGTAACTTAACATTATACAAATAAACAAATAAAACTATATGTGGTAACTTAATATTATACAAATAAATAAATAAATCAATCAATCAATAATGATAAATCTGGTAACTTAATATTGCATATAAATAAATATGTGGTAACATATAAAAGATGGTAAAGGTCTTGTACATAATAAAGAAATTGGTGAGTGTCATGCAACCATTGTTGAAGAAACATAGCCTCAGTCACAAATTTTGTCACTTGCCTAAATCCCACTTGTTCATAGATCCGTGTCTGCGAATAAGCTGATTCTCGTGAATTAGCTTTCAGAAATTTGTAGAAATCTTGATTTTACGATAATGATTACCGACCCAGACATCTGACCAACAATATAAATATTCCACCCTTCCTTCCTCTGATTATTACTGGTAAACAGCTGACTAGTAATTTTAAGCAGTCAATGTGAAATCAGCCAGGTTGATTCAGTCGTTATTGTCAAACAGTAAGCACTTACATGTTAGAAAAAGGTAGACTAAAACTCACTATATTTAATAGGCAATTCTATGTTACACAACGGCAGGTGTTTTTCTGAACCGCCTTTCTCTTGCCGGCCTTGTCTTCGTAGGGACAGGTTACTTTCTCTGTAGTCGACCTTCAGTGCGACGCCCTCTGGCAGCTCCACCAACGCCGTATTCTGATCAGGATTCAATTCTGGATTTACTCGACCGACGCTGAAGTTACAAGGCGCCACTTCTCTGATCGACAGCTCGCCAAATCTGTTCACGCTAAAGCTGAACCGACGTGATTTGCTCGGGTCGTCTCCGTCACCTTTCTCACCGAGACTGCTTGCTGCCCTCGATAGCCTCGTGAGTGACGTCTTCGTTAAAAATGACTTACACTGTCTCCAAACTAAACCAGATAACAGTTCTATCGGTACAGTTTTCAGCGAGGACATCTTTAGTTAGGATCAGAGTGCAAATAATAAACACTTCTAGAATTTTAAGCACGGGTCAGGTTTTGAGGACTGTTATCAAATCAAATCATCATCTTTGCCTGAATATAGCTATGAACATGAGTAGTCGAACGCGCCTTTCCCCGTCTTCCGGAAACAACCCGGGAACTGTCCAGGAATTTTCAAAGTTCCCCGCTTAAAATCTTTGTTTTCAACTTTAAGAAACAGAAACGGTCCTTCAACATGCATGTTTACAGAAATTCCAGATATGGTCGTACGCAGATCTCTCAACGCCCCAGAGGATGTTAAACTTTTGTAGCGCAATTAAAAATCTAATCATCATCTTCAGCAGCTGTCGTTAATCTCTACTTAGATTTTAGGTGGAATTTTGAAAGAGTTGATTAGAAATATTCCATTTATATTAGATGGATGACTGAAAACAGTTAATTAAAAATGTTCGATTGATTTTTATGTCATTTAGTAAAGGTAAATGTCACTAATATATTAGATGCCTATAATCGGAGAAATGTAAAAAGTGTTTACCTGTTTTAATTATCTAATGTAGCAATATCAGATCATCCAGTATGACAACACGAACGCATGTCTTCATAGTTCGAATTCAGATGTGCACTCTCAACAATATTGAAGCTCATTGGTTGTCAGGAAAGTGTTCGAACGTAATCATTTGATCGTAATCGTAATATCCAGATTTCTACAGCGCCCAACGAAAGCTAAGTCACGGGAACCATCTTATTCATAGACTCTCAGTCAAAACAAAATTGATAGGCAAAATGGTTCGGTCCCACCGTTCCAGGTCAAGATCCAGAAGTCAGGCACGCAGACAGACGACTACGGTGGATGGATTATTATGAAGTTTTGTTGGTCATGAGTAAATGTACAGATGTACATGATTTTAGGTAGTTACCGTATGACCTCGACCCGGCTCCTTTTGCAATGAATTTATCGGGTAAGGTCCTTCGTCACCGCGGCCCGCTTGAATTGGCGCCATGCCAGTGAAGATCCACGTGTACAGACTTTAAGAGATTCACCGTGTTTGTTTAATGTCTACATTTTGTTAAATTGTGACAGATGCAATACAGGACAGAATTGAGAAATTGTGCAGCTGTGTTTTGTCTTTTATGGGCCTCAGTTCGACCCAGTGGCACCGAATATCCTGGCGCTGTTCCATCTCCATCAACATTTTTATTGCTGAAGGCAAATTCCTGGCTTGGTATTCGGTTTTGGCCCTGAGAGACCAAGCCATCATAACATTGAGCTATTAAGTACGCCTATCAGATCGGCTGTAGCTATGTAGTTGTTAGTTTTTAGTTGCAGGAAACATATTGTGTAGCTGTATACCATCTCCAATTTGTGTTTGTCTGTTTGTCTGTGTTCAGTAATTCACTATTAATTCTCCTCATTGTAATATCAAGACTTCTACAGCGCCCAACAAAAGCCAGGTCATGGGAACCAGTTTATTCACAGGTGCCCTCAGTGTCCTCAGTGCCCCTGAATTGAAGTTGTGAACAGTTGTCAGCCTACTGTTGACAGCTGATTTGTTGAGGCAGAGATTTAAAGTTTGAAATGAAATTTATCAAAATCTGTGCAATTCTTTAAGTGTGTTAGAGAAATGTCTGTCTCTGTCTCAAATCTAATCTAGGCTGGAAATGCCCATAGTTTTGTAGTTATTCAGTGGCTGCTTCTAAGAAAAACTGTATTTTGAAATCACAGCGCTCTGGTTTAATACCATATGACAGTGACTGATGGGATCCTGACTGACATTGATTGACAGGATCCCTGATTGAGACTGATTGACAGGAACTATGATTCTCATCGGTCCAGTGAAACGACGGTCTTTGATGAACCAGAAATAATTTACAGAAGAAAACTAGCTCTGAAGTTAGTCTGCTTTTGTATGTCCAAGTTTTTCACTGAACTTTCACTGGCACTTGTTGAACTCAGATTTTATTGACATAAATGCAATGGTACCGTAAATTTGTCAGTTTGGATTTATAGAGACTTCACCTTTATGAGAAGAAAAAAGTGAGCCATTCAGAATGGCTGAAACAGGACAAGCAAGGCTTAGATAAGATTAGATAAGAGAACGACTTCTGGGTGCAGAAGCTTAAACTTTCAACTGAATTTCATTTACGTTCTTCAGGAAGCAAGCAGCCATATTGATAGACCATTATACTATTAAAATTGCCAGTTCTGGTTTTTAACATCTGCTGCTGAAATCAGCTTAAGAAATTTGTTTTTTATGATGTATATATGTTCCACATTTAATTTTTGTGAAACAGTTCATATATCAGGTTACTTAATATAGCACATTTTATAAACCCCACAAAAGTGCTATTCTTGTTAGGTGCTACTGTGATGAAAACGATAATCAACATTAATAAGGCCATGGCTGCTAAGTACGGCTGAACAAACTCTGTCAGATGATAGTCCTGCGATCAAAGGTGATGAATAAAATCTGAAGGTTTTGAACTAAAACACATTGGATCCTGGACTGGGAGAGCTACTTTAGTGCCTTGGATTGTTGTGGTGAAGCATAAGTGTCAGAAGTTTCTTGTTTGAAGATCCTTTTTTTGTGATCATTCTTTTCTGCAGAGCATCTCTGTCTGTCTTCCTGTCTGTCTGGTTTGCTGCCTGTCTGAACGTTTTCTTGCATACCTGTTTTCCTGTCTGCTTGTCTCATTCTGTTTGTTTTTCCTGTTCATGTTGTAATTTGGTCTGTTCATTTCTGTTTTTCTTGTTTTCTTTGTCATCCTCCTCAAATGTTTGTGTGTGTGTGTGTGTCTGTATCTCTGTGTGCTTCTGTATCTCGGCATGTGTGTGTATGTTATGTAACTCTGCATGTGTGTGTGTTTATGCATTTCTGTATGTGTATGTGTGTTTCTATATCTGTGGTTGTGTGTTAGCTTCTGTAACTTTGCATGTGTGTGTATGTTTCTGTATCTCTCTCTCTCTCTCTCTATATATATATATGTGCATGTGTGTGTGTGCTTCTGTATCTCTATGTGTGTGTTTCTGTTTGTTCATGTTTCTTTTGCTCCATTAATCCCATGTTGTCAGCTAATGCGCCTTCAGCTGCGCCTCATCTGGCTGGCAGCGACGCAGAGACAAAGTTCGGTGGCTATGGCTGTAGTCTCCAGTGGCAGCCTATCTGTGCCGTTCAGAGCCAGCATCGCCGGAGATAATTGAAGTCTCATCCGCCTCTGCACGAACACAGCTCGCTTCCAGAAGACAAGTGGGAGGACACGGTCGGTGCTGGCAAAGGCTCAGTGTTAATGCAGTCTGCTTGAAAAGCGAGGTAATTGCTTTCAGGAATTGCTTTTCCTCCTATGAACATTAATTGCGTAATCATTTTGTATTTGCTTTCAAGTATTATTTGTTTCTTGCTGATCAACATCGAATGATTGTGCGTTTCAGCTTTCATTTGATCGCTTGGGAGACGGTCTAATGAATATATTAGGCAAATGTATTGAAGAGTTGCTTAATAAATGTGTAATACCAGCCACGCCTAGGGTTGCATAATGAATATTATTGCATTGTATTTTGTGCTTTATGAATATTGTTGCTCTGTTTTCATCATCAAAAGCCTTGGCTGGCATTTGGCTTTCAGTTGCCGTGAAAGAGACAGTGCGAACGTAGAAGAGGAAAAGGTTTAGAAAGTCAGAAAAGGATAGTTTGATGGTTAAATCATTATGGATTTTCGTTTTTGAATCTGTTGGAATTAATCTGTTAAGTGTTATAGCACTGTTGACAATTGACAGGTAAAGTAGAGTAAATGTTGATATCATGCATCTATCAATATTGGTCCTCAGCTATATTTTCCAGGGTTGTATGAAATTGTAAGTCCAGGTAAATGTGTACTGCATAATAATTTATATAGCACATCTCTACAAAATCTATTTGACATGGAATACAAACCTGGCCGTAGTGGTGCATTGTTTATTATTATTATCGTTTGCAAACACACAGTAAAAAGGCAGCAGCATTTGTAATTTAATTTAGCCAGACAGCATTTTGTACTGTAATGTATGTAAGTATGTGTGTATGTATGTATTTATGTATGTGTATATATACTGTATGTATTTATGCATGTGTGTATGTACTGTATGTATGTATGTGTATATGTGTGTATGTTGTATTTATATGTGTGTATATACTGTATGTATGTATGTATGTGTGTATGTGTGTATGTTGTATTTATGTATGTGTGTATATACTGTATGTATGTATGTATGTGTGTATGTATTTATGTGTAATAATGAATATGTGTTCATATGTATGGATGTATATGTGTATTTATGTATGTGTGATTTGTATGTATGTAATGTATGTATGTAGGTATCTGGCTATTTATACAGCACCATTTGTTGGACCATATGAAGGATATACGAAATCCATATAAGCGACATATACATATACACGAGCTGAGCAGAGTGGCACTGGAAAGAGACAAGTGGAGATGGATGGTGAAACATGCGATTGACACCAACGGGCACTGAGCTCACGGACGACGACGATGATGATGATGATATAAGCGACATATGTCCTTCATATGACCCCTTATGGTAGGACTTATAAATCCCATATGGAAGAGTGTGATGTGGGTTTCATTTGCCCTACATATGATGTTGCTGTTGGGTTATTTGCAACTGCCTAGTAAACTCAGTAGCTAAGAGATGGAAAAAATTGTGTCTGGTGCATGAAGCTTCACATTTTGACTCTTATCGTTATTTTTAAACCCAAAGTGTAATATCCCGAGGGTAGGATGAAAAATTATGTTTGAGAGAATTGTTTCATCTGGGATGATGGCTAATCAGCATGTTTGTCTGGCCCGATGAAAGTGCCGAGCAAAGCAGTTGCGTTGAAGTGCTCTACTGCTACAGAAAGACATTGAAACAGGAGTGAAGTCTCGTGTTTGTCTCCCGATGCTTAGGTTAGATAATGACCAAGTGTTTTGATGAAGCCTTTATGGTTTTATGGGGCCAAGAGTTTCACAGGCCAGAGGAATTATGATTATTACTATTGCTATTACTATTGTTATTATTATTTTTTAACCTGAGGTAGACTTGATCACTCAGGAAATAAAAAATTAGGTCAGGACTATAAAATGATTGATGTCTGAGAAATCAGGTCTCATCCCAGTAGTTATTATTATTTTTATTATTATTATTATTATTATTATTGATGTTGTTATTAATTTAAATTTATTTTTAGCCCAGGTAAGTATAATCTCCTAGGAGATAAAAATAAATTGTCTGGCGTCTTTTACCATAAATGACATCGTGAATGACTGTTATTATAATTATTTTATTATGAGATTTCTTATATAAGGTCTGTCAATCACCAAACTGATAAAATATTAAAATGCATTTCTTTAGAATTACGTTTAACTGTGTTAAAAAGTTTAACTGTGCTATAAAATGATTGTTTTACATGCGTTTGAATGAATGAATGAATGAATTAATTAATTAAATGAATGAACGAATATTAAGAGATTAACATGCCAGACATCAAAAATAATTTGAATCAGAGGCACGGTCAGTCGCTCAGGGGGAGTCAGGCAGTAGCAAAAGAGGAAAAACTAGGTGATGGATGAGTTGGCAAAATAGAAGGTTTTAAGTTGCCACTTGAAGCATGAGACTGATGGAGTGGAAAGGACATATAGAGAAAGGAATGTTGTTCCAAATGACAGGCCGAACAGAAAGCACGTTCCCCAATAACTTTGCCCAAATAAGGATGTTGCTATTCTTTTAAAATGTAAATCATTCTTGATTGTTTATATTTCCTAGCATTATCTTTGAACTGGAAAGCACTAAAACTCAAATTTCCAAATTTATGGTTAAATCAAACAAGCGATATGGTGTGTCTTCCAGATCTTATCCAGGTTTTCCAAATGATGCACTGAATGTCGTAAACAATGTCAATCAAAATGTCAAGTGAAAGAAATCTGCTTCTGTGTCTGATGCCACTGATGAGCATGGTTGCATGGCACGTGACCACTTGGATGCTTCTGCCTTGTCATGTGGCAACTGCCGGTAAGGTCAGAGGTCACGGAATCTACAAGGACAACTCCATCAGCACTTACTACAACTTTGCCGTTCAGCGTCAGAAGTGCAAAGAGAAGTCCCTCGAAGAAAACGCTCGAATAGCCAGTTTCATTTTCACGGGCACTGTCAAGGACGTCCAGCCGGACATAGAGGTCAAAGGTCAGGAGACAGCAGAGGTCGAGGTCAAGAGGATTATCAAAGGAACATCAATCGTCGATCAGTTGCCCGAACAGTTTGTGGAAGGCAAGTATGCGTCGATTCGTCACAGAATAGTGTCCGTTCGTGGAATCGGACGATCTGACATTTGCATCAGCAACGTCAGGAAGCACGACACTTGGATCTTCTTCACCAAATTTCTTCCTCCCAGTGACCTGCTGTTGAATTCGTCTCTTGTTCGACTTTCCCTGACAAACATTGCCCAGACCGAAGCAGCAGTCAAAGGTGAGTATGGAGAAATATAAGAAATTATAAATCAGATTAGATTAGATCAAATTCGATTGGATTGGGTTCGATTGGATCCATTTAGGACAGAATGAGATGTTATTCGATGAATCCTCTTGTGTCAGGATGCATGAATGAGACGGACTCTGTTTAAATCAGAAGTTTATGCCAGTGGTTTTACAGTTGCTGCACTATCATATGTGATTGTAATTGTAATTGTAAACTCGAGATTTCGACAGTGCCCAGTGAAAGCTAAGTCACGGGAATGAAATGCCTGTGCAGCTTATTCACAGGCGCTCAGTCAAAACAAAATCGATAGGCAGGAAGGGTCAGACTAGGTTCCAGGTCAAGAGCCAAGAGGCAGACAGTCAAACGACTACGGTGAATGGTGTTCGGGATTGTTTCTCAAAGGAGCTAAATAAAATATGTGGAATCAGTATGCATGCTTTGTTGCATGTTACTGCAAGGAGTATTTATTCTGGCTGTCTGGGGGATGGTCGATGGAGTTAAGTTGCACGATTAACCATCTCAGCTATGGGGAGACCTTAGGCTAAGAGACATATTGGTAATGGCAGGCCATTCAGAAGAGGTAAGTTGGCCTGACACGTGGCACTTCAACAGAGGAGTGACAGAGCCGAGATAGTTGTACTTTAGCTTGGGAAGACATTGGGTTGTGTGTGAGTTAGTAAATGCCTTGTAGATTTAGGGCTTATAGGTTTTCTGTTTCAGTTATCATACATGTTTGATTTTGTTGACATAGGAGTTAGGTTTGAATCTGTCACCTGTGATCAGGCTGCAGTAAAGCATACGATCGGTGGTATCCATTATTTGGAAGATACAAAAATGGCTGTTGCATGGTGCTAAATTGTCATGTCACGTCATGTCATGTCAAAACGCCATCATCGCTTTGTGACGGTTGACTGCATGAATGGATTAGTGCCGCCCAACTCCGTCTGTCTTGCGTGGCACCCAGCAAATTGACCTCTGATAGGTTGTTCCATGTCATAACGTTGTTGATCCAGCATATTCTTGGTCTTCCACGGCCTCGGTTCCCCTCAACAAGACCCGTCATCACACTGTGGCCCTCAATGATATCATGTGGCCGTCTCATTACATGTCCGAAATAACGTAGCTTACTAAATTGCTAAATTGGTTCAGTTAAACCTGATTTACAAAAGAATTGTAATAATTATTATCTACGGAGTTCGTCAAGGCCCAAAATAGCTAAGTCTTTGGTACCAGCTTATTCACAGATGCCTAAACACCCTTTGTCAAGAAGTAAGTGATGGAGGTAGGTCTGTCATCAATTTTGGTTCCAAAGCCGTAATGGATGGTGTTTGGAATTGAAGACAAGGAGAAGAGGAGAAATCAAGATTAGATTTTTTAAAACTTACTGTTTTCATTTTTGAATGAAAGGCCGGTGCAGAAATTGTAAGAGGGGAAGAGATGGTGAGCTGGAAGCCTTAGTTCTTGTTCAAAATGATGGGGCCAGACAGGTCAATGGAAATTCTGGGCGTCTCTCGTGTGTTGAGTGCAGAATTTTAACTGCCAGAATATCCACAGAACAGCATAGAAACTTTGCTGTAATTGATTAATCATTTTGGAATATGTTGCCTAACAACCTACAACATGGTCTTTCTTTGCTTATATTTCGTAAATGCTAGAAAGTCATTCATTGTGACTGCTGTCTTGATTGAGTCAAGAAGTGCCTCTGAGGCATCTTTATTGAAGAGGTGCTGTACAAACTTGTGATTAGTGTTGCAATTACAATATGAGTACCATAATCGTTATTGTATTCATAAATTCAGAATTTCTAAAGTGCTACTTAACAGCTAAACACAGGGCTCCAGCTTATTCACGAGCGCTGCGTCAAGTCAGAGGGGTTGTCCATGTCAAGAACCAATTCCATAAAAGCATCCAGTGAAACAAATTTTTCTCAGAAACCAACACGGGATTCTGTTTGGAATAATTCTGCCATTTTATGTTCTCATGAGACACTGCTGGTCCAATGACATTTCACTTGCAGGTTGAGCCTACATGTATTGATGTTCAGAAAGGATACTTTAATGCTCCATGAAAATTGTCAAAACATTTCTCCGATCTCTACATCTGCAAGGTCAATATTATATAACCAAATGGCTGGTCAGTGTTCTTCGAGCATCTTACTGTCAGCCTGACTGTCCTATCATTTTGTAATGGAACCTTAATGGAACCGTGCCGATGTGGCCCTGCTGCTGCCTCACCAGCGACCCACGACGTTAATGCAGGACTTTCTGCTGTTTGCTCAAAATAAACAGCAGCGATTGATTTTGTTATAAATGGACAAAATTCGCCTCATCCTCCCGTCCAACTTAATGGCTCCACTTCCGGAGACTTGATGAACAAACCAGATACGAAATCGATAGGATTTTAACCCCCGCTTGTCACAGCCAATAGCACCACGGCGCCTCCATGTCTCTGGATATGGCAGTTCTACATAACATATATCCACATATGTATATATATGAATTGCATATATATATAATATATATATATAAATATACATATTTATCTTTATATTATAGATTTGTATATATATATGTCAATATGTATAGTCCCCCATATATATATTTGTATATGCAGTACTTTTGCAAGATACTTAAAAACACCCTAAAAATTGTCTTCATACATACATGCGTACATACGTACATGCATATACATATAAATATATATACACATATATATTATATCAAAAGCAAAACTTGGGGGACGTATTGATCCATATCTGGCCAGCCTTATCATGATTTCTCCTGTCTGATCTGTTCCAATGTGGCAGACACTCCATTTGCTTAATGTTGACTGCGCTGCCGATATTGATTGATTTGAAATCCGAATCGGTTGCTGCGAACGCCGGCCAATTACGGACGTCATTCCACGACACGGGCATCACGAATCAAATGCTGTTTGTCAACTGGACCGAGCAAGACTGCATGAATGAGTTTGCACTTTCTGTCTCGGGTCTGTCGCAAGGGGTGAGGCGGCTTGGTTGTCACAGACACCAAATGCCATGCGTGTCTCTCTTGTCCAACTGTGTATCAGA
The DNA here is from genome assembly GCA_964023275.1 of Norana najaformis. Taxonomy (NCBI): domain Eukaryota; kingdom Metazoa; phylum Annelida; class Clitellata; order Crassiclitellata; family Hormogastridae; genus Norana; species Norana najaformis. Next base: position 4,983,229 of record OZ029928.1, read on the forward strand.
GGACAAATTGAAATGGGAAGTAATGATTCCTGAGGCCCTGTAATTTGGTGAATAATCGTACCAGGGTTTCAGCTGGATGCTGTGTCAGGATCAGGGCATTTAATAACCATGTACTGTGCCATCTTCGTTCTAGAACCAGTATATGGGATGTGGGATGTAGCCTTGTGTGCATAACATGACCAACATATAATATTTACAAGATGTTGATTTTCTGTGAGGACTGGAGACCTAAACGTTTATGGTTAAATGTTCAAGAAGTCAGCAACAACATCCATGAAAAAATGTAAATGTACATGTTTTTCTATAACGACCATGTGGCCTAGACCCTGCTTTATTTCCATGAATTTATCGGGTGAGGTCTTTCACCACCTCTGCCCATTTGAATGGGCACCATGACATTTAAGGTCCCCGTGTACGGACCGTGCCTGCCCGAGATATTGAGTCAATGCAGGGAAAACCAAGCACTTCATAGCTTTTATAAGGTTTGTGTACGTGCTTAAATGCTTTGAGTGCAAAAATAGTTAGAACAGTGTTAAAATTAAACAAGTTTACTGTGTTGAAGAAATCATCAAAGTCTTCAACAGTCAGTGTTTGCACAAATCGAGCACACAATAGCCGTGATTTAAGGTTTTTGGGAATGCTGAAAAGCTCATAGTGCAAAAGCAGTCAGCAGATTATCTGAGATTTAATGCATACTTATTCCAACGTATGCAAAAGTAACCTACAATAAAGGATGCTTTAAAAATTTTATGGCAGTAACTTATTTGTGCGAGAGAGTAAGAAGCAGAGAGAAAAGGAAGGAAGACTGTTTGTGATGAGAGTTGGCACGCTCACTGTGTAGGCATCTCATGCATATACAGTGTTCATTAATCTTTCAATTACCAAGTAACTGTATAGAGAAATAAATGGATGGATGTGTGTATGTGGATATGTATATGTGTGTATGTATGTGTGTGTATGTATGTATGTATGTGTGTATATGTGTATGTTTGTGTATTTATGTGTGTGTGTATGTATGTATGGTGTGTAAGTATGTATGCATATATATGTTTGTATGTTATGCATACATACATACATTCGAGTTATATGCGAATGTTTGGAAGGATGGGTGGATGTTAGGGATGGTGGGTGGGTGGGGGATGGATGGATGGATGCATGTATGGATGCAGACGGATGGATGGATCAATGAACAGACGTGCAGACAGACGAACAGACGAATGACAGGGACAGAGGAATCAAAGGAAAGAGGGAGCAATGTCTGGATACTGTAGAGTGAAAAAAATTAGTGATCTACTGATTGTTGGTGATTTAGTAATTAATTATTTTTGCTTGTGGACTGCTGGCTGGCTGGCTGGCTAACCAATAAATCAATTAAGCATCAGTTAGTATGCCTGGCATGTTTGCAGAAATCTGTCTGAACTAATGTGCAATTTCTGCAAACTTGCTGCATATGATCGAAGCATAGACCAATGACAGAGCAAGACTCAGTGGCAGAGATGTCTTGGTCAGATAGTGGAGAATGGCAGTCAATAGGTACAGGAATATCTTCATGTTGAACACGTGACCTTATCTCGAATATACATCTGGTTTCAATTTGTAGCATCATGTGCTGTTTGAATATCAAAATTTGCTGAATTTTACATTTGTAGATCAAAGGATTTCTGTTGAGTTAGAATTGAAATTAACTTCAGTATAATTTAATGACTGCTTCCTCTTCGTTTCCTTATCTGTTCTGTGAATCCATTTCCAAACACCACCCACTGTAGCCATCTGACTGCCTGCCTGCCTGATTCTTTGGTCTTGACCTGGAACCGAAACTTCATGCCTGTCGATTTTGTTTTGACTGAGCCCCGGTAAATAAGCTGGTTCCCGCCCGTTTAGCTTTCATTGGGCACTGTAGAAATCTCAAGTTTATGATTACGGTTACAGTGCCGCTTTATAGGTCCTTGTTAAAACTTGCAGAAGCTGATCTTATTATGAGTTCTTTTGGATGTGCCTGACAGTTTTATTTGAGTTATTTGTTTTGGTAATGGGAAATGGTAATTTCTTCATTACCATTTTTACTCATCCCAAATTCAGTATTCAACATTTTGATTTCGATTTACTGTAGAGTTGACAAAAGGAGGTTGATAGAAATAAATCCTGCATTTCCTAATTCTTGGAAGTCTTTCTTTCGTTTAGATTCGTCTTTCTCCATTATGTAAAAAAAACTGTCGTAAATCTCTTAGTCACAACTCTGCCATCATTTTATGAAGTCAGTCTGTTCGTTTCAGCCAAGTCTGAATTGAACTTTGGGTAATGCAGAAAATCAGAGAAGGTACTTCAAGAGTCAACTTTAATAAATGAATCGGTTTGTTTCCAGATAAGAATTACGTTCCAGCGAATGTGGACCATGTTGGTAAGATATATATATATATATATATATATATTCTGATATTTTTAGCAGATTTATAGGCCACATATCGCTCTCCAGAACCTCTGGTATAGCTTGTGAGTTATTAGAACATGGGTGCAGTTTTGGGATATGGATCCCAAATGCAATTAGCTTTAGAATGTGGCTTCATTATAAACCAACTTCATTATAGTATGGTGCTGCCAAAGGAGTGATATATTGAGGTTGCAGTGTACTTATGCCAGTAGTCATCCGAGTAACAAGTATACGAGTGAGTGAAATGTGTCTTTCTGTTAGTGTCATGTGACCAGAAGTTCTGTCCATTTGGAAGTCAGTGCAAGGTCAATCATGACACACAAGCAGTTGAGTGCAAGTGCATTGAAACCTGTGAAAGCCTCATCTCCCCAGTTTGCGGAAGTGATGGTGTCACTTATGAGAACGAGTGCAAACTTCGCATCATGAGTTGCTCGCAGAAGCGACGAATTCGAGTCCTCTGGAACGACTCTTGTGGTCTGTATCCGTTCTGTCAATCTGATTTCCTCCTGTGACTGCAGTGGTTTAACTTTAAACCATCTTTTCTCTAGGAATAACCGTGAGAGGGTTTTTGAGTTGTGGTTTAAACACATTTTTCTCAAGGACGTAACCATGAGATCTGTGCACTTGTGAGACATTATTTACATGAGGCATTACTTTTTATTCAGGTTATTAAGAATAACTGACCACGACAATAAATTAATATAATAAAATTACCAATTAAAATTAAGTTGCTAATTCAATATATTTCTTTACAAAGCAGGATTTAAAGTCAGGATTAAAGTGAGAGAAATGGAAAGGCTGTGGACTGAGTATTGATTTACTGTGTACAGGAATTATTCTTGTGTTCTCACTCTTGTTCATTTGTTCAGCTGCTCATGATCCATGCAGAAACATCAAGTGTGGCTTCGGAGCCAAGTGTGTCCCATCACCAGACAACCAGTCTGCCTACTGTCAGTGCCCAGAGAACTGTGCCGACTACGGAGTAGAAGTCGAGGAGATAGCGTTGCCAGTTTGCAGCGAGGACGGAATTGAGTTTGACAGCCTGTGTCGTCTTCGCAAGACGTCTTGTCAGGATATGAAAGAGATCAAGATCCAGCATTTTGGAAAATGTGGTGAGTTTGTTGGCAGCAGCTCAAGAAGTCTTTGCTTAACAAGGATTCTTGACATCTCTACCAGCGTCTTTCTTTCTGCTGTGTATCTGTGTCTCTGTGCATGTGTTTGTCGATGTCTTCGTGTATGTCTGTATGTGTTGCTATGCCTGTCTGTCTGTCTACCTGTCTGTCTGTCTGCTAGCCTTTGTGTGTCTGTATGTTTCCACCTGTAACTCAAGCATTACCGGTGGTTTCTCTTTACTACTGTATCAATTTGGCAAACACTGTCCATGTCTTCTTCTGTGTTTGGTTGCCTTTCCCTGTAACTGTCTTTAAAACTGTTTCTCTGTTTCTGTCTGTTTGCAGAAATACATTTCAGGTTCTGCACCTGGTCTGTGTGGCTATCGTTTTCTTGTTTCAGATAGAGTTGTATTTCGTTATCTTGCTTACCTTATCTTTTGTTTCAGACAAGATGCCTTTGTTTATCTTTTGCCTTCTGTGCCACTTTAGATCCCTGTTGGAATGTTCTGTGCGATTTCTATGCAGTCTGCACTGTCGATGACTTTGGCCGACCAAATTGTGACTGCCTGTCAAACTGTTCAGCAGTAAGTGGCCAGTGTGACGTTATCTTTAGACCATGCATTGGCTTTTCTTCCAACTTTAATGTCGTAGCTTGCCCATATGCAATTTTTTCTAATATATATGTGTGAGGTGCAAATGTCTGTATAGATGGATGTCAGTTGGTTCTAAACAGGTGCATATTATGAACTGGAGTCCCAGTTTGGTTGGACAGGTAGAGGGAGAGTTTTCCAGATGGAGACAGTGTGGTAGGGAGCGGTTTTCAGGTAAAGGCATACCTAGTTGGAAGAGAGGCTGGCAGAAGTGTATATTTTCAATGCTCATAATTGTCTTTTGCTTGCCTACTGTCCACTTTTAGAGGTTCACCCTTGAAAGTTGTATGGTTGTGGTGCAAGTCCAGCTATAAGCCCTTCCTGACCTTACCACTAGAGTTGTGTTCATGTCCTGTGTGCTAGATATCAGTGCTTCTTCTGATTTACATCTTCTTATGCAGAAGGTTGCATCTTCTGACCAGCCTTTGAGGTTCTCTTCTAAGGACTTCTGTGGAACTGTTGTCGTAATCAGTGGTCGCTACAAGCAAAACCTTAATCGTTGGAGATGCCAGGTCTAAATGCGATGAGTGTAATGATCTCCTTTTAAAATATTATTTCTGTTTAATTAGGACAGTCGTCTGGTGTGTGGTAGCAATGGCCTGACGTATCGGAATCAGTGCGAGATGGAATTAGCCGCCTGTCACAGACATCAGGAGATCTTCGTGGCACATAACGGCTCCTGTGGTAATCATCTCTCGCTGTTTGCTCACTTTGGAATATTCTGTACTTTGCGAATATCCATCCTTTGGCAATATCCTACCCTTAGACTATATTCTGTTCTTTAGGCATGTGCTATCTTTTCAGAATATCCTATCTAGCAGATGGTGAAGGAGGCGACTGGTAACTGCCCGTATCTGCTAAGGCTAAGTAGCATCTTTGTCAACTACATGAAGTATCAATCGTGTTGTTCCTTGTTGTCTTTGGAGTGACTGCGAGTTCTGTAAGGAATATAAATGAAGAAGTAAGAGCCTGATATGAAGACATCTCTGCTTGATGAAGATTGCTTTAGCAAGCTATTCAGATTCATTTCTTAGTTAAAATTGAGAGAAAATAGTTTAGTTATAAGAAAAACCTGCCTTGATATCTACGATGATAATTAATATGTATACCTAGCTACCCTCGAGGTGAGCTCCTTCGTCATTCTTACCCTTTGGTCCGTATGCACTTGAAAACCATTTATTCTTTCAGGTCAGTTGTGTTTCTGATGAGTCTTTCTTGTAGAGATGCTATATAAATTTATGATTAAACCTACATTTATAATGCTTGGTGGTGTTCATTTGCCTAGTGAGTACTTGTGATCACGTGGAGTGCAAGTATGGAGCTCAGTGTAGGAACGGAACTTGTACGTGTCCAACAGCTTGTCCCATTGTGGAAGACCCAGTCTGTGCCACTGATCACATCACCTACCAGAACGAATGTGCCATGCTGAGCACGGCCTGCTACCAAAGTACCTCCCTGGCAGTTCTTCATGCAGGAGATTGTGTCGAAATGTCGGGTTCTGAAGGTCAGTTTTAAAGATAAAAATAATAATAATTAGAAGCTTCTAATGCAGCAGTGTCTAATGCACAAGTCATCGACCAATAGTGCCATTTTGCTCCTCATCACAATTTTCATCTTCATCAAATCATCATTATCACTTCATCTAATGTCTGAATGCACCATCTTCATAACTTTTTCGCATCATGTTACAGTACGATACAATTGAAATTTGATAATGCCCAGTTACAAAGTTTTGAAGTGCATACTGAAGCCAGGCAAACAGGAAACTTCATCAGCCGGAAACAGACGGGAAGCGGCAGCAACTGTGCTGGAGGTGAATTTACTTCATTTTGTGTTGTGCTTGTAAGCGTCGATAGTAGTATTTTCGTATAACTGTTTGTGTCATTTAGAAGTCTGTGATGATGTTCAATGCCAGTTTGGTGGCACTTGTGAATACAATGAAGAAGATGAGCCGCAGTGCGTCTGCAGCTTTGATTGTGGGCCTCTCAGGTTAGTAAGAGCTGAGGAGATTCAGGGATGAGCTTTTATGACTCACGTGAAGGTCATTCTGAAAATAAACGTTAAATTCTTACATTTGTGCGTACCAGGTACATAAAAACATTAATACATGCTTACACGCACACATACATACGTACATACACATATACATTTTTATTATGATTAATTAGCCGTTTCTATAGCACCAATGTCTAATGCACAAGACATCAACTAATGGCACACCAAAATCAAGCCACAGTCAAGTCAGTTCCCAGAAGTCATACACATACATGTGAATGTATATGCACACATTCATACATACATATACGTGTCTCTGTGTGAATTAGGTCTTTGGTCTGTGGATCAGACGGAATGACATATAGCAACGAATGTTACATGAGGGAAGCCTCGTGCAAAAAGCAAATGGAAATCCGAGCAGAATCACCAGGTCACTGCCAGGGTTTGTACACTTCAATTTCTTCAGGTGCAGCGCTCTGTTGCTTGCCACATCCGCATTATAAGTAATTGTAATGACGACAATCTATATAACCTCATAAATACTAAGCTACTCCTAGGGCCCTTTGCAGCATCAATTATAATCAGCGATGCTGGTTGTTGGAGGCGTAGCATAAGTAATCACCCCCCCCCCCCCCCCCCCAATAGAAATTTAATTTTTGATTTTAACAAAAAAAGCAGTAGGCTTAAATATACAATACTGGTGCAGGGGCTTTCGAACAGAGAGAGACAGAGAGAGACAGATGGACAGACAGACAGACAGACAGACAGAATGGGTCAGTTCAACTTCAGAGTTGACACTTGATAGGCTATCGATTCTGAAGTTTTTATCAACACAATCTTTGAATGTTTGGGACATAGGCTTTCATTGTCTTTTATGTGATCACCACTGAAATCTTTGGTACAGATGATTGGTGTTGGTAATCATTCTATCAGTAAACAAAATTTAGGTAGTATTTGCATCAACTCCTTCTTTGTGCTTTGAAACATTCTTATCTTTCCTTCCGTGCTACTTATCACAATTCAATGTGAGCCATAAGGAGGTGTTATGACTTATGTTAGACTTTGAAGAAGACCTCTGCGATGGAAACGACATACTTGTCAATCCACTGACGATGCTAGAATATGACTGTGCTCCCGGCAGAGACGTGTGTCCCGAAGGAAGTTACTGTCACATCGTCAATGACTCTGCAAGGTGCTGTGCTGGAAGTAAGTAGGAAGCTTTCCATGTGATTTACTCTTTGTCTGACTGGATAGTTTTACTTTAACTACAAGGCGGCTCACTGCCAACTCTTTGTCTGTCTGAATGCACTTGTGGTCAAGTAGTAATCTGCTGCTAAATAAAAGTATAAAAGATTCGAAGGGTTATGTGTTGTCTGTGAAAATCTGCAGCTTTATCTGCTTCTGAGTTTTAGTAGATTTCTTCAGAGACCTCAAACTGTTGTTGAGAGAGATTTCCTTTTCAGAGAATGTGGCTGATTGTTATGCGCTTTTAAAATTGCTGAACTGATCCAACAGTCAATCTTAAGCGTCAAAAGAAAATGCTCTCCATTTCCAACACAATAGTCGTCTCTTGGGTAGGTGATCAAGCCATTAAGAGAAGTATTTATTTCTCAACCTACAGCTCTGGGTCAACCAACTCCTTCCTGTCAGGACACAAAATATGGCTGCTGTCTGGATGGAACAACGGTTGCCACAGGACCCGGTTTCCTTGGATGCTCTGCAGGTAAGACTTCTCTATTTCCATTATTACATTACAGGCTTTGGCATCTGACACTGACCTAAAGTATGCTTAGTATGTTTGGTCTAAACGAGTTCATCCATCCATTTATTCATGTTTTATTGTTCCCAATGAGAACATCACAAGATATAGCATACAAAAAATGCTGCAGGGATGCAAAGGGCAGAACTAGTTCTAAGGAAGTGGGATCCCACTGGGTAGGATCTCCTACATAGCATCAAATCAGTTGCAAAAGTTCAAATTCATTAAACAGATAATTGGATAGTTACCTGTTGATGGGGTGTTTTGCAGCCTGTCGTTGTCACCCTTTGGGGTCATATGGTAAAGACTGTGACCCAGTAACAGGTCAATGCAGTTGCAAGGCAGGCGTTGGTGGCCTGCGATGTGATCGGTGTGAGCCAAACTACTGGGGAATGCCGAAAATTGCCGAAGGAAACGACGGATGCATCCGTGAGTATTCAAGACGTTCTTGAGCAGAGATTTTGCGTTGATCAGTTTATTAAAGGTCGGAGTTGAACCGACTAGGACTAGACGGTGAATATCCACCCATAGCATATCGAAGTATAGATTAAGATTTTAAAATATGTGCATTTGTTTGAGACTATCATAATCATAATCATAAACTTAAGATGTCTTCACCGCCCGACAAAAGCCAAGTTGCAAGAATCTGTGTATTCACAGGCGCTCAGTCAAAACAGACTACTAGTATCTTGATGTGAAATGTTACACTTGATATGACAACCACATTTGAAGTGGTTTTATTTTATAAAATTAAAGCTCTGGCATTTAGTTTAGTTATAAATGAATCATGGCTTTGAATTTGTTGGGATGTGAATACATTGAAGCATCTTTTTTCCTTATGAATATGGTGTGTGTGCATATATGTATGTATTGTGCTTACATGTGTGTATGTGTATATGTATGTGTGTATGTATGTATATATGTACATATATGTATGGCAGGGCATTTTGTAGCGCTTTTAAAGTACATTATAAAAGTACTTCTTGTAGGCCTAACTGATGCTTGAGTTCTACAAGAATAATAACTGATGGTGATGCTGGCCTGTTATCTGGTTCAGTAGCCAAGCACAGTGCCCATGTAATGTGGCCAAGTTTTTACAGTGCCTGGCTTCTGGCTGGCTGGCTGGATGGTTGGCTGACTGCCTGTTTATACAGGTTGGCTGGCTGGTGGGTTGGCTGGCCGACCTATCTTAATTTGTGAAATGGATCGGTTTGTTTTGCAGCATGTGAGTGCAACGTCAAAGGATCGATTCGCGAAGACTGTGAACAGATGAATGGTCAGTGCATGTGCAAACGTTCGGTCTATGGATCAAAGTGTGACCTCTGCGCTGATGGCAGCCAAGTCACGGAACTCGGTTGTCAAGGTAACCACAGCAATCAGCGTTTAGAAAGACACTTGGTCTTAGCTTGATTATTTACTGTACTGTATTGGCGAAATATATCATTCTGAGTTGAGATCAATGAAAGAATTAAAGAGATGATGATGATGATGATGATGATGATGGTGGTGATGATGATTGATGATGATGAATGATGTATTCTAATATAGTGAATTGTTTGATACAGTACTATTATCTTTTAGTAGTGTTTATTGCATGTAGTTGGCATTATATATATATATGTGTGTGTGTCCTAATACAGTATATATATATATATCCAGGCAGACCTTTGCTTGAGTCCAATTTGTCCACTAGCAAATCCATGCCTCAGATTCAAATTCACTAACTACAGGCATAATAAGAACGTTAAATAAATAAATTAATTAATTTATAACTTTTAAATCCTGATGGATCATATGTACTTTGGGGCAAATTAATAAATATAAAATAAAATTTATAATTTTTTTGGGTTGTTCTAATTTCATTTCAGTATAGGTACAGCTGCCATGGCTTTTGTATTTGTAAGGACTTTCTGATCTTTCCAGGCAGTGAAACATTTGCATATGGGGGGGAGCCAGTTGTTCATGATAGCAACTTCTTCTTTGAGAAGGCAACAGTGAAATCGACTGAAAAGCAATTCGTGTCGTTCTTCCCTTCTACCGTAAAACCTACGACTGTCGGTAGGCATTACTGGATTTTTGCATTTTGATCAACATCTCATAACCCAATTTTGACTACGGTTGTGTTTATCTGCTGCTTTTTCAGTTGATCAAGAGAAAACTATTAGGCCTACTGGTAATATATGTTTTTACTTTGTCATTTGGAGTTAAATACTTAAATGGTTGACCACTCATTGAACATCACACAGACCTCCGTCATTTGAGGGTTCGTAAATGAGTAAGGTGAGAGGTTAAATAGTTGTCCCCGTCCTTTTTGACAGAATTTTGTTTTCTTTTTTATGTGCATCTTTTCTTGAATATTCTAATTTTACATTATTATGTTTTAATTGAAATGATGCCCAAACCATATTTTGCCATAATGTGGCGTTATTGACATTAGTTAACAGTTTCTCTAGTTAAAACTGTTATTTTTTTCCAAGTAAGAATGCTATACCTGAGCAAACCATTGCCATGCAAGAACATTATTCAAGAACTAGAGCATTATTCATGAGTGTAAGAACATTATTCCAATATAAGAACATAATTTCTGTGCAAGTGTGTTATTCCCATGTAAAAATTGTTCCATTGAAAGAAGAAACATTATTCCAGAGCAGGAACATTCTTCTTGAGCAATAACCATTCATAATGATTCTTTCTCTGATGGCTGCTAGATTACGTTATTCCATCCTTCTCTGGAATGTCATATATTGAGCTTAAAAAGCTGCAACATGGAAACCGCGACATGTCCATTGAAATTGAGTTCCGGCCGTTGGCACTGAATGGAATAATCCTCTACTCGGGGCAGTACAGTGATGGAAGGGGTGATTTCATTTCCATCTCACTTAGAAATGGATATGTGGAGTTCAGGTAATCTATTAAAACCGTCGATGTAATCAAATATTTCTCGGCTTGAGTTAAAACAAATGTCTTCTTCTCTTGGACTAGTGCTAATACGAAGCAGACATTGGTGATAGATCACAATTTGCACTGCCTCATTTGGCCTCCAGCGCAGTCAGAGAATCAGTGGTCGGTCGTATGAGAGTGGTGGTGATTCACGGCGGAACTATGCTTAGTTAGGTTGTACAGTTGCACGACTACAGTTTCTGTTTTACTCTGTGCTGTTGAGGGACTGTATTATTTATCTTATGCAAGACAGCTAGTGCAGCCGGGTGGTTGGTTGGTAATGCATTTGGTCAATGATCATGCAGCTGCGGGTTCGACTCCGTGTAACGACCCTGGGCAAGTTGTTCGCACACAATGTGCCTCTGTCACCAGGCAGTATAATTTGGTACCGGCGTAAGCTGGGAAGTAAATGGCAAGTCCTGCGATGCACTAGCCCCGTGTCCAGGACATTGGGATTCATTCATTGCCGGCTTAAGGGCCTAGAGGTGAGCACCTCCTTTACGTCTCAGTTGTGAAATATGGGATACTTTACTTTACTAGGCTGAGCTAACCAGTATTTTATTGGAATGTGGATATGAACTTCTGGTATATAAAAGCTTAGACGTAAATTATTGGCTTTACTTTTGCGGTCCATGGCCGATGAATGCATGTAATAATACATATTAACAAGTGCATATTTGCCTTTTCTTTCCTTAACTTCAAATAAATAAAACGGTTTATTTTATTGCTGTTTCACTGAGAGCAGCACCATACATGTAATTGGATCTTCAAATTTACCAGAGTTTGAATCCTACTTTCTTCAACATGATTAGATTGGAATTCGCTTTTGTGATGAGTTACAGAATTTACCAGTCAGCTGTTTGTACAACATGTATGACCTTGATAGTTACCAACTGGTTATTTGTATGAGAGGTATGATGTTGGTAGTTACCTGTGGTTTGTCTGTATGACAGGTATGATCTCGGCAGTGGACCGACGTTGCTGCGAACCAATCAACAGGTGACCCTGAAGAAACTGCACAAAGTAACAGCCACGAGATTTGGAAAGGATGGCCTTCTGAAACTGGACGAAGGTTCTGAGGCTTCAGCAGTCAGTCCAGGGACCCTGCGATCCCTCAACATAGGCACTCCAATCTACCTTGGTTATGTGCCGAACTTAACAGAACAGTGAGTCCAAGTTTTCCATTCTCTGTTTTACCCGACCAGTTCCAGTTCTGGATTAAAAGTCCAATTACATGTGTATCTGGTTATTTATATGGTGCCTTTGTCTTCATTGGCTGCCCGTGATTAAGCTTCTTCATTTTTTCAGTTGCTGAGCAAATTACGGAGTTAACGATTATGATCACAAAAGGGACGTACCAGTAGGTTCTCATTTACTGCAGCACTTTAAGTATTTAAGGCATGTTATTTAACTATGGTTTCTGAATCGTCTGTCTGCCACTGACTGAGCAGAATCTCAAAGAATGCCGGTGCCAACAGCGGCTTCATTGGCTGCATTCAGCTGCTCCGAATTGCCAGCTCTCAGCTGAACAAACAATATGAACTAGCAAAGGCAACATCCAACGACATTGAGGCTGACAATGAAATCAGTAAGAATTCCTCAGTTTTGAATACTGTTACACATACTGTATAGGCAAATACTGTTTTGAGTAATTTTACATGATAATGCTCAAACACTTATTACGTTACCATACTGTGGCCTGCTGTGATGCATACAGTGAAAATCATTTAACATGGAGTGCAAAGGATTAGTGTGAACAATTCATCTTAACTGAATTGCATGTTAAACATCTGATCAACTAAGCCAAGCAAAACCTACTAGGCACTCATACACGTATTAAACGTAAACCTACACATTTTTTATAGCGACCGTATGACCTTGACCCTGTTGATTTCTCAGTGACTGGGTGAGGTCCTTCACCACTGTTGCCCATTTGAATGGGTGCTACACCATTTAAGGTCCCCGTGCACAGACTGCACTAGCCTGAGTTTCAAATCTCTGAAATATAGCTATGATTAGTATGCAGTCTGGCATCCTGACGCACGGAGGCACCTAGATGTACCTTTCAACCAGTGTAGCATACCAAGCAATGGCCAGAGTGGTTTCATGTAGTATGGCAATACGATCGTTGTCTAACCTTTTTGTGTTTACCAATATTTCGTGTTAAATGCCTACGTGTTACGTGTTTTCCACTGTACTTTACATCAGCAGTTTTTCTTGTTTCTGTGCACATTACGTTGCGTCACATTTCATCTTAAGTTATTGCCAGGTTAAGCTGCTTATAACTGAATGTGACCTTATTTGGCTTTAGACAAATGTGACCTTATTGTTCAGGTGAAATGTGACCTAAATTTGTTTCAGGCAAACATTTCTTATTGTTGAGATGAAATGTAGCCTAACTTTGCTTTAGGCAAATGTAATTTTATTTTTTTACTAAAAATGTGACCTAAATTTGTTTTTAGGCAAGTTGACCTCATTTTTTTGGGCAAAGTGTGAGCAAATTTATTTTTAGGCAAATGTGACCTAAATTTGTTTTTAGGCAAGTTGACCTCATTTTTTGGGCAAAGTGTGAGCAAATTTATTTTTAGGCAAATGTGACTTTTCCAGGCTAAATGTGACCTAAATTTGTTTCAGGTGAATGCAACCTTGACTCGTGTAAGACTGTCCTGTGCAATAACGGCGGAATTTGTGTCCATCAAGACACACACAACTACACCTGCACCTGTCCAAGTGGATACACAGGTGATTCAATCAATCAATCAGTTGATCGATCAATCAGTGCAAGTAAATCAATCACTGCACACAAGCATCTCTTATGAAATAAAGTAATAAATCCAAGTATGATCAGAGTTTATTTATAACAGATCAAATATTAATTTTAATGAGTAATTTTAAGCCATTCTCTGCCAATGCCATAATTTTCGTTATGAAGACATCAATGATGATAACAAAATATGCCACACCGACAACAAGAGATACACACTGCAGTAGAATATAAACCACAAAATTATCAACTGCTGTCAAACAAAAGCAGCTTCAAAGCAGTATTTTCATCGCCAGTCTGAACTGCAAAAATATTCTTCTGATAAACATTTTGGCCATTCAGCTACAAACAAACAAGTCTTCTAAAGTATTAATATCATGCAGACTGTATATATAGATGGCAGCACTTTGAAAGATTCCTAAATACATGTATGCCCTAAAAATGTACAAATGTTCAGATACTATCAGCATTGTTGAGAGGTACATAAAAAGTGATATATTACCGATTAAATATCTTGATGCATACATACATATTGGAAAAACATACATACATATTGGTAACCACATACACCAGAACCGCCTTCTAACAGGTCTTATTATAACACATATTCTGAGACATGTATAATGTAAAAACACCAGGATTTCCTTATAATATGCCACATTATACATGTACTATGATTTATGATATGATTTTGTTGGGAACGTCGATCTCGGATTTAATTCAGCTATAGAATGCGACCTCATTCACTTGGTATACAAAGACTGTCTAGGGAGGTCTAACAGTCACAGTCCTTGGGCCACAGTGGACCTTTACAGTAGCTGATCACCAGTGGCACATACTGGGCCCGCTGTGGGTCCAGTGAAGATGGCTGTCTGTCAGATGAAAGTCAAGAAGCATTAAACCAGTCAGTCGCCTCATGAAGTACGTAACGATGATGATAGACACAAACACTTTTGTTACTCTTTTGATAAATGGAGACTCAGTAACTGCAAAAACTTAAACTAGACACTGCCAGCATATGAAGACGTCCAAACCGTAGCGATATTATCATTTTTGTCATTTACATAGAGAGGTCATCGTTTTGTTTTGGTTGTTTTTCAGGAGCACTGTGTGAATATAATGTATTTGATAACCTGTAGAAGAGCTCTACTCGTTCATTCAAAGAATCAAAAACATTCCAGAGAAGAGACGGAATTAGAAAACCCGAATTAGTGATTATTCGTAAAAGCAGTCTAGCTGTAGTAACAAGTAGACTATGACAAACTTAACTAGTTGTTCATCCTTAAATTTTAATCGATCTTGTCTTGCTGCTAATCTTTTGGTGCCTTTCACCTACTTTACGGAGATGAGTTGCACGGTGACTGATTGCTAACGAGTTTGCTCACTGCCTCACAGTCCAGGGTTCACATCCTGATTTATCATGTGAAAATGGCAAATCATCAAGTGCCCTAAATCTCACACACGGAAATGTGAATCATTAAAGAAGTTTGTCCAGATGTTGAATTGCTACTGCATTTGCATAGTGGCCTGAAATGACCTTTAACCCCTAACCATGCATGTTGTTGGTAGAGGCATGTAATGTAATAAATGAGCAACTGCCTTATGTTACCTTCTAGCCATCTTGATGCATCACAGAAATTATTTGTTTTCATTCTTAAGGAAAATGTTATCTCCGTAGTGAGGTCAGTTCTTACAGTCGAAGTATCCAATCGTTCTAGTCCCTTTCAGCATCGTTAAGGTGCTAACTTGAAGTTTCTTATGGTGTCCTAAGCCAGTTCTTCCTCTCTCAGTCGATGGACATACAGGTGTTAACAAATGTGCACTACTTACTTATTTGTTAAACAAGTAATTGGGCATAAAGTCTTTGGCTCAAACTGTCTAAAAACTGATTACGAACAGTAAATTTCGTCATTTTTTTAGATTCTCATACGTGCTTGGTAGTCTTGTGTATCTTTACATTTACAAATAAAGATAATGTAAGTTTTCTCTCTGTCTTTGGCCAAATGTTGTGTAACTTTTCCAAAATACAGAGCAGAATGCTTAAAAATTCAGAAACCCTGACCAGAGTAAGAAATCTTTAAGTAGGGAACTAATGACTCAGGAAGGTAGTGTTGCAAACAGTTTATTATGCGCTTAAGTTACAACGTACAGTGGAACTTCTTTATAACGTGAATTCAGATATAATTTGGTCAGGGACTTGGATCCCACATTTAAATCAGTTTCAGAACTTAAGCTCTGAATAACATGATCTTGTTCTCATGATCATGGTCCCTAATGTGGCTCCCAAAGGAAGCACTATAAAGAATGTCCAGTCTATTAACACGCAAGTACTTGTAATATCACTTGTAATATAATAAATGTATTTAACAGAAAACAAAAAAGAATTGACAAAATCTTGTGGCAGTACTTCAAAAAGTCTGTCATGGCATAAAATATTCAGGAGTCAATTGGTTTGAGTGCTCAGCCTGTAATGAGTACAGTAAGGGTTTGAGTCTGCCCTGAGATGGTTACTGTGTAGGGACCTTGAGCAAGTCCTTTACTCACAACCGCTTAGCGTCATCGATGATGCTTAGTCATTAGATAGTGGTGCTCAATAAATGCAGAAATAATAAAAATATTAATGCTTTTTGGCTTCTGGCCAAGGCTGATCGTAGGCATCATATACTGATCGTAGCATTAAACGTCATTATCGAGCTTCACGACTACAAAGATTAACAACTGAGAAAGCACAGAATAAGATTAACAACTGAGAAAGCACAGAATATCACACACATTATTCAAAAGGAGCATTGCTATTTTTCCACTTGTTAAAAAACAGAAAATAGAACTGAATTATTAACAATAATTTGCCAACAACAGATAACAACAATAGATTTAAAATAATGTGATCATAAACATGTTCCTGAAGTTAAGCAACTTGACAACACAGAGGCACAAAAACCTCCAACGAAGCAGATTATCTTGAAAAGAAGGAATATGGATGTGAAGTTCTTAAAATGTGCTATATAGATAGCCAGATATGTGACCCCTTCACAGTGGCTTGTGCAAAGTTGTAACTGTTCGCACAATATAATTATGCTAGGGAACACAAATGGGCATTATTTATTGGCATAATTAATAAATTTATTATTACATCTGGGGACTAATTAAATAGTTTCAGCCTAATGACGCCGTCATCCTCTGTCTCACAATGTCCTACCATCTCCATCTCTGTTATTTTCTGTTTCTTTCCTACCCTCCAATTTGATTATATTATCAGAGGTACTGAAATGCACCATACAGATATCCAGTATATACATCTATAAATACATCGCACAGTTTGCATCAATGGGGAGGAGGCCTTTGTGGACCTGGCTGACACGAAGGCGCTGATGTTACCGAGGAATCATCCATCGGAGGCGACCAAGCTTCATGGGTGCAAGGACCACTAGAATGCACATGGAAATGATGGCAACTCCAGTAGGAAGAAGAACCATGACGTTGCGATAGTACCACACGCAATCTGGACAGCACTCGGACGTCCTTTCAATCAAACACATTCACATCACAGACAATAAGCTAATCAGCAAAGTCTTTTCACAGTCGTTGGTCAGCCGTATGTAAGCATTACGATATCATGGCTAAATAAGCTGATCAGCAAATCTTACTGTTGGTGAGTTGCTGGCAAACAAGGAACCTCCCTGTAACATGCCTCGTTAAAACGTGAATTTTGATTTAAAGTGATCAAGCAATTTAATTCAGATTTAGAAAACTACTTCAGCAACATCCTTATTTTAACACTCTTGATAAGACTCAGAAAGGTAGTGTTGTGATGTACAACACCCACAAAACAAACAAGTGCCTTCAGCACATCAGCAGCTGAAGCCTGGTAGCCAATTGGACAGGGCTCTGCTTGTAACATAGAGAGCGCAGGTTCAAGCCTCCCCTTAGATGGTTGCTGCATAGGGACCTTGAACAAGCCCTTTACTCACAACTGCTTTGCACCTCAGATTCAGATTTACTGACCTTGTGCGTGTAATGAATGCACAAAATAAAGTAATGTAATGTAATCAAAAATTTATAAAGCGCCACTTTGAGGTAAACTCCTCAGAGGCGCTCCTGGCCCTACAACCCAGAAGAACTGGGAATAAGAAGGTCTTCAAGCGCTTGCGGAAAAGAGGAGGAGATACAATAAGAAGTCCCTGGAGTAGGTCATTAGGAAGCCCATTCCAGAAAGTGGGACCAACTACAGCAAAACTTCTGCGCTGGGCCGTAGCTGTTCGGACCGATGGGACAAGCAAGTCACCCCGTACCGCCGAATGAAGTAGTCTGTGGCCCGGAATGGAGGAGGCCAAAACACAGAGCTCCCTGAGATAAAATGGGGCGCAACCCAAGAGGCAATTACGTACAAAAGCCAGGATTTTAAATTTTATACGCTCCTGGATAGGCAGCAAGTGAAGCTCCTCTGAAATGTAAGCAGAGATGTGGTCAAATTTAGGGATACCTCCAATCAGACGAGCAGCAGCATGCAAGACAGATTGTAGTTGCGAGACACAGGAGAGACTCAAGCCAGCAAAGACAGCATTGCCATAGTCAATCCTGGAACAAATAAACACATGGACCAGAATGGTAGCAGCCTGGGTCGCGAGAGAGTGGCAGATAGTGCGCAGTTGACGCAGATGGTAGAAACACGTTCGACAGACATTATTCACGTGCTCCTTCAGAGTAAGTTCCTGATCCAAAATTACTCCTAGATCACAGCCTGAGGAAGAGAAGGAGATATCAGGGAAGAGTCTAAGTAATCTGGCCAGATCAATCTTAGAAAGCTGGGCACGGCTGTCAAACCAGATAAACTGGGTCTTACCAGGGTTCAGGGGCAGACGGTTTGAGTTCAACCAGTCCTCAAGTGCTTCCAACGCCCGAAGCATCTGATGAACCAAGGTGACAGATTCACCTGCTGGGCCATGATTATTTGCCTGGGTGTCATCAGCATACTGGTGAGACACTACCCCGGTTGGAGACAGAATAAAAAGTAAGGGAGCTAAGACAGAGCCCTGAGGG
Organism: Norana najaformis; assembly: GCA_964023275.1. Taxonomy (NCBI): domain Eukaryota; kingdom Metazoa; phylum Annelida; class Clitellata; order Crassiclitellata; family Hormogastridae; genus Norana; species Norana najaformis. The sequence continues at coordinate 5,001,917 of OZ029928.1, forward strand.
AGACCCAAGGAGACCAAGGACCAATCAGAACGTGTTGAACCAAAGATCACAGATTGAGAGCAGCCAGACAGGAACGAACGGAGCCATGAAAGATTAGGGCTGACGAGTCCAAAGGACATTTCCAGATGCCCCAGAAGGATACTGTGGTCGACAGTGTCAAAAGCTGCATTAATATCGAAAAGCGCAAGAAGGGTAACGTGCCCCCGATCAAAAGCCCCAAGGATGTCAGCTAGAATGCGGGTGATGACAGTCTCTGTTGAGTGGAACCTTCTGAATCCTGACTGCTGGCTAGGCAGGAGGGAGTTAGCCTCTAAATATTGCAGTAATTGTATCAAAACATGTTTTTCAATCAATTTCGACAAAAAAGACAAATTAGATATGGGGCGATAGTTAGCCATATTGTTAATGTCTAAACCAGGGCGTTTTAAAGAAGGAAAAACAATAGCCCGTTTCTGGGTGAGGGGAAGGGAACCCTCACCCAGGGCCGCATTACACAACAAATGTGAGAAAGGTAACAGGTCGTCCACAAAATCCTTGAGTAGAAACGGGGGAAGAGGATCCAGTTCGCAGGACTTCAATGGCATGGAAAGTAGCAGTCGGCGCGGAGATCGGCTCGAGGTCCGACATCCTGCAGTCCGTCGGGAGGAAGGAAGGAGGGGGAGCACCCTCGGTAGAGCGACGAACCGAGTCTGCCTTTTTGCGCATGTAGACCTGGTAGTCTTCAGCTGTAAATGATGGATGTGAGGGTGGCAACTTTGGAGTGGAGCGTCCAAGGATGCTGGAAAGTGACTTCCATTGCCGGTGTGAGTTTGATCTTTCTTGGTCGATCAGCTTCTCCCAGAAGAGCAGCTCCTTCTCCCTGAACAATCCATGCATTTGGCACAGCCGGTGGCACAGCTGTACGGTCCACGAGTCTACGTGTGCGTCTAAATCAATGCTCAAGTCGCCTGACATCTCACCTGAGACTGCAGCACTTGCCGTCGAACCAAGGTGACAGAGGTTTCTGGCGGACCCTGACGATTCGGAGTGGCAGAAGATGGTCAATCAATGAGCGCATAGAAGATTCGTAAATTGCGAACAGTTCCTCCGAAGTATGTCCCGCCAGGGATGGCAGATCCCTCAGTAGCGGACTGTTCTGCAGGCCAGCCCGGAAGGTCCCGCGGTCTAGGCCCTGCCGGCCCCGGAGAGATTTGAGTGCGAAAACTGGTTGTGCATGAAGAAAGGGCATTGTGAAGGTAAGAAGGCCGTGGTCCAAGAGATGCGGAGGCTCCACCCGGAGGTCCTGAAGGTCGTCTCTCGTGATAATGACGTCCAGCCAGCCGCCCAACTTATGAGTAGGCTCAGAGACGTGTTGAGCTAGGCCAAATTGATGGAGTAAATCATCGAAACGACGCGACTCTGGAGAGCAACGGTCTTCAAGGTGAATGTTTAAGTCGCCAGTAATGACAAGTTGACAGTTATAGGTAGCGTATAACTCCATTAAAGAGGAAAGTTCTGTGAAGAAGGCCGGTGAAGGAGGAGAGGAGCCCGGACGGTAGACGACGAGCAAAACCAGTGGTCCGTGGGCCGTTGCACATGACAGATAGAGGGCCTCGAAGGTACTCGGAATGAGAGGCAGCAGCTGACCTTGATCTTTAGGGTATTTTTGTGATACACCACTATGCCTCCGTGGTTCTGCACCAGGCCCACACTCCGAGGTTCCACCATCTGTGGGATGTCGCAGAAGGAATAACCCAGTGGGGCTGCACGACGGATAGCGACGTCAGCTGGTGACGAATGCCATGAATCTGTGACAGCAAGAATATCCAGATCGTGTGCAATGATAGAATTAGCCACCTCCATGAACTTGTTGCCCAGCGACCGGACGTTCCACGCAGCCATAAAGATCCCCACTAGGGGGAACCGAACGGGGAGACAGCTTGGAGGCGTAATAACAACAGTTGTTCACGGGCACCTCAAAACCCACGGTGGGCAAAAATTGCCAGGCATTCAAGCGATAATAACAATAATCTAATATCTTCCACAGCACTGTTACCAAAATTCACAAGACATAAATCGTTGGTCACTTCGTAGTAAAAAATCGTAATCCACTGGAGAAGCTCAGTCAAAACCCGACAGATGAGGAAAACCAGAGGTCATGCTACTGTAAGTAACCTAGTTGAAAAGATAAGTCTTAAGTTTAGACCTCAATGTGAAGGACTGAATGACTAAATCTGCTTACTTGCACGGATGGAAGACTTGAATAAGTGCAATGCAGACACCACTAGAGAGCTTATCAGTGAAGCTCATTGCACCAAACACAAACGCACTGCTTTCCTGAAATACATCCAGACATTCGCACGAAATGCTCCATCAAATTAAAATCAACTTAAAACAGATAATGAATATAACTAGCCACATACTTCCTAAGAATGACAGGCATTTGTAAAATCAAAGTTTTTATACCTTCTTAAGTTATCTTGTACCTTCTTTTAAATACGTACCATGTATGTCCCTTTGGTTTAACACATAGCGCATTAACAGCAGTTTTGAGTTCTGTTTTTCAAGGGTATGCCTCTGAGTAGTGTTTCCTGTAACAGTGCTATATAAATTTTGTAATAAAGTGAAATATATAGGATCAGTTAAGAAAACATATGTAATGATGTAATTGCATTTTATGCAACAGTTTCCATGAAACAGCAGCAGATAAAACGGAGAGCAACAGTGATTTGTCGTTGCATTAAAGGAAAACCTTTGCAACCACGAAATAACTGGTCTGGTAAGAAACATTTTGATTTAGCGAAGGTGCAACGATAGCAGTGGGTTATGGGTTTGGGTTATGGAACATCTCACTCACAGTATGCTTTCCTATGAGGTCCGCAGTCATCGAGAGTGATGTCACCAAGAGAATGCATCCTCCTGAACCCAGGAGAATCGCTGGAACCAGGACATAAATCGCATTTGTCGCCGAAAGAAACCACATTGCCGCACAACTGATGATCGTTAAAACAAGTCCCACCAGGCACATGGTCTACAACATCAACAACCTACTCAGGAAGAACCTACTTTGCACAAAGCATGACTGAAAGTAATTTATCACACATTCCCCTCAAACCAACAATCATTTTAAATGATTCTACTACAACAGTTAACATAAATAAACCCTAATGCCACATAATGCCACCATTTGCATCTCAGATGAGCACTCAGAAGTCTTGATAATGGAAAAAATGAAATCCACAGAAAACTACTCCAGAACAGGTAAGTTGTTTTTCAAGCATTTAGTTCAAATGCAAAGTCAGAAAGTCTAAGGCAGAACATTTCAAGATAGCTGAAGGTTCTGACATCAAACAGTCAAGTGGATACCTTTCGTCCTGCAATGGCATTCAATGGACTCATTAGCAAGGACATCACGAAGCCGCTACTAAACACAACGAGAGGAACTATTGCCATGAAGTTCTGCAAGCATAAACAAACAAGCATTCGAAACCTTTGAACCACAACAAATTCACCTGATAGTCAACGCAAATAAAAGCGCAATTTTGAGCAGCAAAACAATTGCACTTTAATTACCATCTTGAAATCACTGAACTGCAAAACGCAACCAGCTAATGCATGTAAACATGGACGAGTATCCCTGCATCTGAAGATCTTAGGATCCATCTGTTGCCTAGCTTTAAACCATTCTAAGGTAAATCATAATCCACTGGATTAATCTCAAGACTTCTATAGCGGCATTAACATAATGCCCAAGGCATCATTCAATGGTCGCTTCAAGTCAAAATTGCAATCCAAAATCATAATCTTTTGGTGAATCCAGGACGAATTCTCATATGTCAGAGAAACCAAAGTTCTGCGCACATACAAAATGCCTTATTCGACTCATTCAACCACAGAGTCTTGTTGAGAAATGGTGGCTCAATGTTAGAGTGCTCACCAAACAAGCAGTGAATGTGGCCCTAAGAACTGCACAGCGACATTGAGAAAATCTTCAACGCACACATCCCTCAGAAGAGTGGTTCCTGGGTTAAAGGAACAATCCTGCCACAGAACACATTATTTTGACCTCCTAACTTAAGTTGGTATTCACCAACCTGGATGAAGGGTTGAGTGAGCACCAGTCAACAGCATGGTGTTACAAAGACGGTCACCCCTCTAAGTACTAACCAGCCTCAAAAGTGTTTTAACTTCACTGTGCCAGCCAGTGCTGTATCAGCAACGCCAAGCAGCCAACCTGCTTTACCCAAGCAAAAGAACCTCTGAGTAGGTTCTCTGGAAGAGGCACTGTACAAACTTATAATTACAATTACAATACACAGATTTGCATCAATTAGTAAACAATTTCTTCAGCTTAAGATCTCGTAATGAAAGACAGATAATGAAATGAACAAACCTTGGTCAGTTGCAAGGAATCAGTTAAGTAGAGCGGCCAATACGTCTGAGAAACGTTTACGATCAAACGGCTGCACATGTACATCAGAGCTATCTGAAAATCAAACCAACCCACAGAATAATAAATCTTACCATTGAGTACTAGAAACATAATCTGATGCTCACAAATATAAACACACTCAGAAAAGAAATCAGGAAATGGTTTCACATCTCAAAGCGTAAAGACAATTAAATTGCGATTTTCAACCCATTACTCGTCATTACAAGTCACTGACACATATGACCTTGCTTACGTAAGGTCACAATCGGACAGCTACCAGACAGTTATGCAGCGCATTGTCAGGATAACAAAATAGTAAATAAGAACATCAAACTAAACACCAAACAGCTTTACTGTAATTGTAATCATAAATTTATACAACACCACTTCAGAAGAAACCCCTCAAAAGGCACTCCCAAGCTGCCAACATGAAATCACGATCAAACAAACTGGCTTTCAACTGTCTGCAGAACAGAGGCAAAGAAAAGAGCTCACTGGTAACCAATTTTAAAACTCTAGGTTAAAAGGCAGAGAAAATATTATCTATCTCGGAATTATTTTTAATAAAAGTCTATTTTACCAGATAAAACTGACATTCTTTCAACCAGTCCAAGCAGCTGATGGTAGAACTGCTAAGCAGCGTCACTTTAGGCTCTAAACCCAAAGTTTCTTGACGTGATTCAGTGGTTCCCAAGTGAAACAAGAGACTGAAGACAATGCCAACGACTAAACTCACTAGCATCAACTCCTTCAACAGAAACACAAAACAGTCAGTCAAGAAACTTTGCAAAATTGTTCCACAACAAAATAGTAGTGACAGCTGTTACGACTGACAGCGTTAGCATCCAGTTACGATAGCTGTTACACATGATTCAGTGCTAGCTGTTAAGCAAACCAACACTATATCTTCATTACAGAAAAGCTTATAACATTCCTACATTAAGAGAAACTGGTTCTTTTACAACAAGTGCAGCAGAAGTAATTGGCAAACAACCGGAGATCTAGCAAACCAAGGCTAAGAGAGAATTACAGTAGTGAACCAAATAATCATTATAAAGATCATCCACGACAGCTGTGTTACTTGGGCCACTTGCGACAACTGCTGGCCACACAGTGGGCCCAACGAACAAGTTTGTCAGTCCATTTTCAATATTTTGACTACCAGACAACTGTTTGGGATTTCCCTTATAATGGAACATGCGCACATCCAGATCTCCACTCACATGGTCAGTGAATGTGAAGGACCTTGAGCAAGTCCTTAATACATAGGTGGCTATGAGTCTTCATTGTGCGCAAAATGGTTGCCCATTGGTAAAACGTTTGGTCAGTGATCATGCGGTTGTGGGTTCGACTCCGTGTGACGACCCGGGGCAAGTTGTTTGTGCACACTGTGCCTCCGTCACCAAGCAGTATAATTTGGTACCAGTGTAAGCTGGGATGTAAACAGCAAGTCCTGTGATGTACTGGCTCATGTCCAGGACCTTAGGATTCATCTCTTGATGGCTCAAGAGCCTAAGAAAAGGAAATGAGCATCTCCCCTACGTTCCTCATGAGACACAGGAGATTTACTTTCACTGAGTGGTCATTGTTGTAAGAACCATAAAGAATCATGTGTTACCTGTCTTTGTGGCAAGAAAAATATAATGTTCAACAGCTAGGCCTCATGGACCAATGCTCTGTGCATCAAATAGTGACAGTACATAAACAGATGAAATAAAATGAAATGAAATAAAAAGTTCATAAAAGGAAATGAATAATACTGAACATTAAAATTAAATAAATTACATTTAAAATTAAATAAATTACCTTGAATTCGGCTGTTTGAATATTTAACTGATTTGCCTCTTGAGCTTTCAAATCAACAGAGAAGAGCAACCAGGCAGAACCGTAAATGGTAACGCTTGATAAAACTGTAAAAGCATTCCTACAAAAATCAAACAAACAAAATAAAAGGCATTCTTTTTATTATAATATGGTGTGTTTCAGCAAAATTGATTCATTGTTTATTGATTCACTGACTGATTGATCAGCTTTTTATAACTTTTCAATTTATAATAATAACTTAGGTAGCAACCAAACAATTTGTCCCCTTCCAATCCATTCTCTTGCTTTCTTGCTAGTACATTTTATTTTTGTGTAATCTTAACTGTAATCATACACTCAAGATTTATACAGTGCCCAATGAAAGCTAAATCATGGGAACAAGCTTATTCACAGGTTCTCAGTTGAAGCAAAATTGATAGGGAAGAACGGTTCATTTCCAGGTCAAGATCCAAGAGTCAGGCTGAAGTGACATGCCAGGCTAAAATCCTTATGCAAAAACAGTGAAACACACTGTTAATTTGGTGTGTGCATTAGGATTCTCCAATGGATTATGAGTTTTGTCTTTGTTTAACTTCAAATGACCATCAACTGATGCCTAGTGCATTATGATAACGGCACTACAGAAGTCATCAGATTAGATTAGATTAGACATTTTAATCACCTGAATGCATTCAGCTGTACTCGCTCCTGATCAGTTGATGTGAGCTGTGGAATCAGTGAAAGATGGGCAACCTGTGTTGCTGCCCATCCAAACTGAAAGATGGCTATGAACGAGGCATAGTAAAGAACTGTGGCAGTTTCTGACAAGTTCTCGCTCAAGCCAGCTGGTCTCAAGAACAGAAAGGGAAATGAACAGCTCACACAAATTGTCCCTGGAAACATAAATGCCCAAAATCGATACAAAACTTTAGGTGTAAAATATGACACTTGGCAAGCTTAATTTTTTTACCCACAGTGGCAATGACCCATTGGGATTTACAGAAATTAAACTATACATGAAGGAAAAGTCTGGAAAATTCAGCCTTATCCACAGGAATATTCAGGAAGGTCCCTTATATTAGAACTACTACCACCAGCTTCCTTATGTTAGTGCTACTACCACTATAATTGACCACTGCTATTCACACTGACATTTCATATGCTATTAGCAGCCTGGTGGCCATTTAAACTTTCACTTTTACGTACAAGTTTTATTTCCAGTGCAAAAATTATTCCAGTTGGAGATGTGCATTCCATGAAAAAGACTGTCATATTGCCAGAATATCTCGGTTAACACCATACACTGCCTAAGCCTTTGCAAATTCTTTATCAGGCATCACTCACCAATAGCATGCCAACTCTTGCGCTTTCCATATCCGAAGAGACCGTTCATCTTATCTGACCCATATCCAATGACTGGGGTGCACAGTGCATCAACCAACTGGCCCCATAGCAGCAAATAGCCAGCACTGGAGTTGCTCAGTTTAACGACATCTCTCATGAAGATGAGAAGATACGTGAACCACATGGCCGAACACAGATCGTTGAATACATGGCCAATGCTGTAGGCTAAACGCCGACATCGTGTCAGTCGAAATCCTGAGCCGTGTTCTCTCATACTTCACCAGATTCACGGCGGACACTGCTAAGAGGCCCCAGTTGACGATTCCTGAGATATCGGTTTCCTCTGCTGACTAATACATACGTGTCACGAAGTCATTGATTTCCTATGATTACCACTCACATTCCCATACTTCTTTGCTTTGTCTAATATCGCTGCATTTCAGTTGCATGATCCGTATCAAACCCAACCAAATCCATTTAGGCCTGCCAAAAGGCCTGGCAGATACGTATGTTGTTAATCCCATAAAATTCATTTTAGCATGTAGTAATAATTCTGGAATAAACCAAACTTTATACAAACGGAATTTAAACAGTACATGACAACTTTATAGCTTTAATGTATTTTCTCTTGATTTGTGGAAATTTTAACTTTGATTTTGAGCGATAATATGGGTCCTCGGGATGGCAACGTACATCACATCCTCTGTTCCACGTTATAAACGAGTATCCTCCGCTTATTATCGTGCTGTGTGTGCGGAGCACTGCTGAGTAGAGCGTTCCAGCAAATTCGCGTAAGCTCTTTAATAAATAGTGGAAAATAGCAAACAGATTAAAGGCAGCGTACCACTGCTGCTCTTAATATGGTTCAGGTTTGTCGTGTATGTGTATAAACAAACAAATCTGCGAGCCACAATTTGTGATGTGACAGTGGCCGAGCTGTTAATGCTCTTGGCTTTCACCTTTGCGACCCGGGTTTGATTCCTGGACCCGTCATGTGAAATCGACATAAATCGCATTGTCGAACTGTCCTTAACCTCATTTAAGATATGAGTGCCTCCTTGAATCCAACAAAAACGCACAATTATTGTTCCTCTGCTTAGAATTCAAGCAAGTTTTTTAGGTTTAAGATTCTGTTTACGTCGTCTGGAAAATATAACAAAACCTAACACCATGCAAACCTAACATTTCTTTTTCACCAACACCTCTGCTCTTGTTTCACGTAGACACTGAGTATACGCGGTGTCAGACTCGAACCACGTTCTGAATAGCAGAGGAACGCGCCCAGGTTGGGCTGTTTGATGCATAGATATAATTACAATATAATAATATCTATGGTTTCATGTGGTGGCTTACCTTTTAATTATAATCCATGGCTAGATAGAAACAAACAATACGAAAAACACAATTTTACTGCAGTAATAAACAGTCTTCCGCGTAGTAGCTGCGTTTACGATTTTTTGACACCTCTAACCTTGATTCATCCAATCCGCCCTCTTCCCATTTCTGTCAACATAGACACATTGTAATTGTAATTGTAATCTGACATTTATAAAGCGCCACTTCAAGAATAAACTCATCAGGGGCGCTCCCAACCCGAACCAGTGATAACACCGTCAAATAATACAGACTTCAGGCGCCTGCGAAACTGCGGAAGGGACAAACTGAGGAAATCAAGCCGGAGCTCTCGGGAAAGGCGATTCCAGCTATTAGGTCCAACATAGGCAAAGCTTCTAGACTGAGCTGTAGCAGTGCGCATACGAGGGACAGTCAGGAGTCCAAGGGAGGCCGACCGGAGAGTGCTACGGCCTTGAACCAAAGAGGCCAAAATGCAGAAGTCCCTAAGATATGATGGAGCAGAGCCAACGAGACAATTATGCATAAGCGTTAGGATCTTGAACTGGATCCGCTGCTGAATGGGAAGCCAGTGTAGAGTGTCCCGCATAAAGGAAGTTATATGGCCATAGCTGGGGACGCCTCCATTAAGACGAGCATTAACGCACCATAACTGCTCCTTTGTCCCCTTCTCTCCCTGGTTTGCTGGCAGTTGGACTTTATTCTTCACATTGTATTTTTGGACATTCCCTCCATCTTGACGCAGCGCTCGTGAATAAGTTGGTGCCCTGCGCTTACAGTAGCGCTTTCGAAATGTTCGAGATTACGATTACAAAACCGGTGCGTGCTTAAATCTGCTAGATCTGCTCGACACTGTTCCACTCGTCGCACACCATATACTTGTAGCACACTCAGAGTGTACTCCGTTATAACTTCGTACCGGAATTACATGTTGTGTCTTGTTTTTGTGTTCGACTGAGTTAGGCATGCATGTTTTTTTTCAAATGCGTGTTGAAACTGGAGAAAAGAAAGGTAAAAACGAACTTCGTGTAAGCAGCAGCGTATGTGGCAACGTTCACAGCGAAGCGATGGTAGGAAATGAATTTACTAGCAGGCTTGGAAGTGGAACTTCAAAGTCTGAAACATACGATAAAGTCTGGAGTTTCAATAAGTTTGAAATTGTTTAGCTAAGAAGAACCTAAAGAAACAAAGTGCAGAACTGTAATATGCGGCATTTTAGTGGTTTCCATGTTCAACAGAAAAGATATTATCAAGGCCGTGAATATTTGGAAGGAATTAGGATGCAACTTTTAAAATGTTATATTTTATCATTTAAGTGTCATTTAAAGTTTGTTATGTTGTATTAAAGATTACTTATTTACATACTTGTATCCAAATTAGGCCAGCGAGAATTGTTTTCCCGGCAAATTGCCTGATGGGAAAATGGAAACATCGAAACTTTCAACTACGTTAAAGAATGTTCAGTGAATGAAAATAATATCCACGGGAGAAGCTAATTTTTTTATATTTGAATTTTGCATACTGAATTTTCGGTGTTGTCGGTTTCTTTGTTTGGTTTTTGATATTTTTGGTTTTAGAGTATCGACTTTGATATTGGTTTTTCAGAATACTTGTAAATAGAACTTTTATCTCTAATTGAGAAATTATCTGAGTTTATGTACAGTATTTCTTTTTATTTATGCTCATGTGCAAAAGTGAAATATATGGTTTCTAAAAGTTAAGTTTCTGTTGTAGTGACACAATGCCAACGCTGATGCAGGGTTTCAGCACTGAGGAGGAGAAAGCTCTGGAAGAGATGCGACAAAAGAGCCTGAAACAGTTGGAGCTTCTTCGACTCAGACAAGTCCAGTACAAGACAAGATGCGATGGCAATTTCCAAGGCTTGTCTAGTGATATCCAGAATGCTGGCTCATCATTTGTCATGCCAGCTGATTTAAAAGTTGAGAGCCAAAGTAGAAATGCTCTTAAAAAGTATCCGCCAAGTTTTCCAGATGATAAGACTAACACATCAGGTTCAGTCAGTAACTACCACAATGGTGGACATTTGTCAGACATGCACAAAGATCCAAAAACTCACACCATTGCAGAAAGTATCAGTGAGCAGAATATACCCCATTCTAAAAACCTGGAGAATATTTCACATCGTAGTAGGGTCATGCTGACTGAGGAAGAAACTCGAGACGCATCAGATGTCATTAATACAAACCGTAATGTGGAAGATGTGATGGATGCCTCTCGGAAACAAGCAATGCCTTTAAGAGGTTTTTCTGGTGATGCGGACAACATATACGACCGTAGTTACAAAGACATGATGCGTTACGACTGGAGGACCCATCTTGGGGAAGGGGATTCACAAGAACAACAGGTAGATGAATTTTTACCAAAAGCTAGCTATTCAGAGTTTGCATATAGACCCTGGAGTGAAGACCGCGGAGACATTTACGAAGATGGTCTTACTGAGGAGCATAAACAACGTCCTCAGAAGGAGACTGAGCTCTCAGACTCTGATGTTGACTCTGCAACAGATGTGATAACAATTACAGATTCTCCACTGGAAAAATCACTTAATGCTCGTAACAAATTGGCAGCGATTTCAAAAATTAGTCTGAGAAACGATGGGTTCAACCAGACACGTTCTGCTCGTGAGTTGGCAGCCAATATGAAGAGTTTTTCCACCAGAGGCATTTATAGTCATGATGTTAGGGGTTTGAGCCACACTGGAACAGGATTCGAAGGCAGTGCGTCACCTCATCAGACCAGTTCAGTGGAAGGAACACCAAAATCCATTCTTCGGCACAGAAAGATAATCGATGATAATGTGAAAGTGGAATCAAAATACGAACATACTCCGACAACGTCAAGATCACGTAGACGAAGAGGGCTTAACTTCTCTTATTCTGATGTAAATGATTCAGATTATCTGGGAATAAGGTCAAAATCTGTAAATTTTTTAGATTCTGTTGAGAGCTCAGGTCCGAAAGAACAAGAGAACAGCAAAAACTTTGAAGAAGGCACTTCAGAAGCTAAGTCATCTCTAGAGAAGGGTAACGCAAAGTCAGACACTGATCAGCTAAAGTTGAGGTCACTGCAGTCGGGCAAACGTGTTTCAGAGGCCAGAAAAGAGCCATCAGAGAAAGTTGCATTGTCCAGTGAGACAAAGAGTCTTAGCAAAAAACCTCACTATGTCAGTCCAACTGATGGCTCTTACACCGAAGAGTGTGACTTGGATGAGCATGAAACCAAGAATGACAAGAGAGTGGGAAGCAGAGCTGAAAAGAAGAGAGTTCCAGTTGAAAATGAAGGTGCAAAAGACAGAGGAGTTTCAAAACATACCAAACTTCCTAGTAGCCAAACAGATAAGGTTAAAGATGTGGTTCAGAAAAACTTACTGATGCATTCGGGTAACGATCGCAAGCACGCCTCTATTGTCCGAGAACTGGAGAGTCGGCCGAAATCTGTCGTTTTTGATGTCAGCAAAGGAGCGAAAACCAAAGTAAATGTTATTTGTTCTTTAGATATTTTGCAATTATTGTCTTTGTTGTTTGTTGTTTGATCTTGATATCCCTGGAATCGGTATAAACTTTCTTTCTGACAGTGTATAAGCATTGTGCATGTTTTGTAGTTGAGTTTGCTATGGGGCACTAGTGGAAGAGAAATTTTGAAATATTTTTCCAGTTAGTGGTTAATGGATGTTAATCAAATAAATATTGGTTGAGTAAATATAATAAATCCAGTTAAATATTTTACCTTATAATTGTTGATGCTGCTTTATTTTTTCCAACTAATTCCGCCAGAGGAGTGGAAATGACAGTTTCGTCTCCAAGTCTTACTTAGATCATCCGTCTACAAAGGAATTTTCCAGATTGATGGATGACAGGCAAGGAAAGCCTTTGCTTGGATATGACTGGATCGCTGGTCTTTTGGACAACGAAGTCAGGGATTTATCTGGAGAACCGGATGACCTTTTTGAGGAAGTGAAAGAATTCAGACGACAAAACAAGCAGGAATGCATTGGCACTTCACATGTCTTGTGGGTCTAAAAATAAGAGTGATTACTAGAGTATCTCATTTCATTTTTTGGCTAAAATATTATTATTATATTGATTATTAATAAATAATTAATAATAAGAATTATTATTGTATTTAAGGTATTAGTGATTCATGATTGCATCTGACATATGAAAATTATAATTTGGTTTTTCAAGTTACAAATAATTGTTGGCACGCAGTTTAATTTGTTCAATGGAAATTCAGACACAGGCTTTTTTAAAGATTTAGTTGGAGGATTCACCACTTCATATAGAAAATTAATAGCCTGAGGTGAACTGAGGGGAAAGGAAAAGTACCTTGAACTTGTTTTAATGTTTTTTTAGGAATGACGTTGATCTTGGTCGACCAATTACGCCTGAAGTTCAGAATCCTATGCACACCTGTTAGTTCTTTACATTGTTTATAATTCTGTAACATGCTGTGAGTGTATCACACAAAACATACTAAAAATAATTCATAGCAAAGTTCTTCGAAGAAATGCTCAGCATGTTTGAGGAGTTCTTAGACAGGCTGTTTATAAATGTCGTGATATATGCATGCATTCCTTTTACCCAAGCATAATTGAGAGTTTTCTTACATATATTACTGTCCTGGAAAGGATTGCAACCCCAAACCTCTGGGCTAACACTTCTTCATGAACCCCAATACTGAAATTTTGGAATTTTCTGGGCACAAATGCTAAGCATGTTTAATATTTATGTGCATATTTTACTCTGTCCTGGCAGGGATTTGAATCTCAACTTCCGGGTTAATAGTTCAGCTTGCGCCTCCAATTTGAGTTCTAAATTTATAAGCTACAGTTGTGTTATAAAACCCAATCAGCTGATTGCTAACACTTCTGAATTTTGAGTTCCTTTATACGAACTGTGAGTCATTTGAGCCATGTAATGTAATGCAATCAGAAATTTATGTAGCATCTAATTTGTTTGATGAAGATGGTAAACTTTCATGACCGTATTAAGTAAATAATAGCATTTAATAACTTAAAAGTTGTGGCTTCTTAATGTTCATTTATTAGAATGTGAATGTTTTTAAAAAGGCATACATGGGTACAGTGTGAACGAACGCCTCTTCACAGAACCAGTCAATGTGGATGCCAAGGGAACCAGCTTCTGTCCTGTCTGCTTGTCATCACGCAGAGACCCTTCCCAGGATTCACCAGGATTTGTTCGGTCAGTTGAAGTCACAGTATAATTTTGGATTTTTTTGGCAGTATGAGGCATTATGCTGAGTACATGGGGCAGTATGTTTTATGGGACAATATTCCCAGCAGTACATGTACTATAGCAACTGTATGGCATTGACCCTGCTCATTTTTTCAGTGAATTTATTGGGTGAGATCCTTCACCACTGTCACCCATTTCAGTGGCTGCAGTAATGGGCTCTGTTTTCAGCAATACAAGGGATTATATTTAGCAATATGGGGTAATAGACACAGCAACATGAGGAAATATTCTCAGCGGTGTGATGCTTTATCCTCAGCATTTGGGGCAATATGCTGAGCAGTTTGGACAGTGTAATTAACAGTGTGGTGCAATGAACAAATGAATGGAGGAATGAATTCTCTGAACTGATTGAATAGTAAAGAGCTTATCTGGGGGATATCCTGGAAATAGAATTGTTTACTTGCTTTGGCGAATGTCAGATATTGAATGCCAAAATTCTTCTCATTTACCGCAGAATAATAATTTGAACCTGTGAGGCCAGGATTAGTACTTGTCACTTAGTGGACTTTGTTTTAACAGAGACAGTGGGTGTGTCTTGGTTCTGTTTGTCTAGTGTAAGCATTCCAAGGTCAACGCTAGAAAGTCCGTACAAAATCAAGCCACGCAGACGCCGGAGTTTTGATCCAATTGACTCGTGTGCTTTGTCACAGGTGATCGATTTGCTCAGGTTCTTTTGCTAAATCGATCATTTAAGATCAGTAAAAGAGATGATGATGATGCTGACTTGATGTGTTTTATCCATAACATTTATGGTTTCTAGAACAAAAAATAATGCTATACAAAGTTCCAATTACATTAGTAAGTCAATGAATAAGTCATCTGGGTGTCTGCTTGTTTCTGTGTGATTCCTTCACTTCTGGCTCAAGGGCTGAAGAGCGGGAAATGAGCCCATCCCTTTGTTCCACTAGGGACAGGGGAGATATATACGTTCAGCGATCTGTCTATCTGCTGCCACTGAACTCATCTGGTTTTCAGCTCATCTTAAGTTTTGCCTTTTTAGATTGATTAGATAACCACGCTACAGTGCCTTAAGTGGTTCAGACAAGGTATGATATAAATGTCTAGCAACATACGTGTTGTATTTGGTTGTAGCACTGCCTGGCTGGATACGAATGCTCTAGGCCATCGAGCATTGCAACTGCCACCAACCTTGACCTTAAGCATGCTGCACATGGCATCAAGTCTCAGCTGATCACGGTTAGTTTTCAACTTCGGGTTTATGCTGTAAAGTTGCCACAATCAATGTAAAAAATCACTTACTTGCAAAACTAAGCAAGATCTGTTGTCATACTTATTGCAGAAGAATATTTACATAGTTGCACATATTGGTAACGTACATGTATCCTCATTATGTTCATATGTGCAGAGTAGATTTCATACTTACAGATAAAATTTTATGGTCTTAATATAAATGTAAATAACTTTGTGTTTATGTAATAAAATACTTGCTTCTTTCTTTTCGTAAGAATACAAGAGCGGAAGAGTTAACATTTATTTTGTGCCTCATACAGGATTTGAATCCAACTTCGTAGGATCACTGTACCCATGGGTTTCAGTGGTCCTTAGGTCCAAGGACTGCATGCTTTTGCCTTATACGAATTATATGTATGAATTTCTGAGGTAAGGCAACAATGGTCATGGTGCTTCCTCCCTCCCTCCCTCCCTCCCTTCTCTAAGTCCATAGTCTCACTGCACACATCTAATCACACACCTTCACTTGTTTGACCAACCTGGTTTGTTGTACATTTCATCACTGTCCGTACACTGCACACTTCATCACTTCCTTTATGCCTTCCTGTCGCTCACCACGAGAGCTTGGTCGAAGGTGCTGTATAAATATCACGATCCTTATGTAAAGTTGTACTCTTCATATAGACCGAAGAAGAAGCAAGAAAAATTGCCGATTCCGTCAGCAAGACCTCTCAGCTCAACCTGCTGAGGCCACTTCTTTTGCCAAATGTTAGCATTCCACATGTTGAACGAGAGACAAGTCGGGAAGACACGATAACTTTACAGTCCATGTCATCACAGCCGAGCCTAAGCATGTCAAGGTCGTCGACTCGAGACTCAAGGTCGGTGACCGAGGAACTTTTGAATACATCACACAGTCTCCGGTACCAGCTGCAGAGTTTGGAAAAGGAACGTGGAATCAGTAGCGTCAGTGGCCAGCCAAACAGCACAGCATTCCCTCTCTATTAGCCTTGGGTTCAAAGACGCTATGGAGAGAGAATGAAGCTTTTAAAGTACAGCTTTAAAAAGGGACCAGATATACTAATTGTCAATTTTAATTTTAAATTGTTTGTTCTGATATTATATTATTTATTATGTGGAGTCTTAGTAATTTTGAAAACAACATGTGCAAATTGATTGGGAAGATGTAGGTCGATTGGGCTTCTTTTCATAACCCTGTCTGTTTGTTGAAAGATCCTGCAAATCTAGAAATTAACGACTGCAGAAGGAGCACACTGAGTGCAGCCTTTTGTGGAAGCAGACGTTAGAAATATCTGATTGTGAGCCACAATGAATGTTCTTTGTTGCCAGGCATTTTGAATGCCTTGGCCACACTAGTTCTAAGTGTTCCAGTGTCTGGTGCAATAATCTCCAACCCAATTCACGCAATGGAACATTTAAACCAATCAGTGCCAGCTGTTAAATGTGTCCAACAAGTTACATTACTTATCATCTAACTCTAATCAGTACTGATTAAGGAGACCGACCATAACAGCTTTAGCCTCAAGTTTGGAAAACTGTAAAGATGACACACTTGTTAACATTCTTGCATAGAAACTTCTAAGAAGCAGGGTCCCAAGTTCAAAGGAATCGAACACTGGAAGGCTGAATGGGTGGCATGTTATTGCATTGACATCTGCTTATCTAATATTCTGGCTCATGTTGCTTAAATTATCACACCCTCCAGCGTCATGGACATCGCCCCAAACCCTCTGGCTATTAAAGGTGCTTGGACAAGTCTTAGCAGGTGAACGATGTTTTTACCGTTTAACATAGGTCATACATGTTACTTATGTTGCATATACTTTTAAATGTGTGTTTTACTGCAGTATGCACCCTTTTTGACAGTGTGTGGGTCTACACAGATTGGTATCAGTTTTGTTTAACCGGGGCATTACCATCATATTTTATGCAATACAAAATAAATATTGAGTTCTTCAAATAGTAGCAATGATCTCTTTAATCTTTAACAACAGTAATCATTTCTTTTTGGAAATAAATACATGATTAAGACTATACAAGTTTCTCATTGTTAAAGAAAAACGACTTTCAACATATCAGTTAAGTTTTAAAATACCATTTTTAGTTTAACAGCCGTTACAGCCCTTCACGTTGTGTTGTGAAGAGGTCGTTGAACTAAATTTGGGAGCCATGCGCCCAACTGCATCGTAGCAAAATCTGTGTTACGTGGAGCGTGCTATAAGGAGGAGAGTCTGGTGTACAAATCCAAAGCTCAAAAATACATCTTATGAATTTACATTTTCTTCTGTAAATCAGTTACACGATTACAGTTAAATTTACAGCAAGCAGAAAACATGATCAGAAATGCAAAGCATGACAAACTGGGCTTATTTCAAGATGAACAGGCCCCTATCACATATCACATAAACATGAAAACCATTCAACTCAAAGTAATGAAATCCACAGGAAGCAATTTAAACAGCACAATGTAGCATTACAATGTCTCAACTTAAATGAGGATTATATATTAATGTAAGCTGTTGCCAGTACATGATTAAAGCGGTTATTGTCAAAGCAAAAACTCATAAACATGTTATTCAACATCTACTGAGTAATAATAAGGCATGCTGATGCTAAAATATGAAGCAAATCAGTCTGCATTCTGTGCACTAGCATTGGGGGTCGTCCATAAAAGACGTCTGCAAAGAGGGGTCCAGGGCAGGTCATTTTTTGCAGGCATCCTTTTATGGATGACCCCACTATAGTGCTTTTCTTAACATCATGCCTTTAACCATGGCTTTCTAAAATCACAAGCCCAGTTTTCATCAGCAGCTTATCAGCACATATCTTTATCAGTATACAAAGTCTACAGCTTAACAAATGCCTTCCTGAAACTCCCAAATGAAACAAGATTAAGTTCCTGGATAAAATATCAAGTTAGAAATTTCCGCTTAAATATGATCATGATTTGCAACTGATTCTATTGTGTCACATTTCCACATGATTTTGATTACAAAGCCATCATATCAACAAAGGTTGAATCAATAATTGCCATCACGCTGATCACAGCAGAGTTGAATTCACAAAATGGATCTGATGTTGAGACACTTTCAATCACGGCATTCAACAATTGCCTCCAGTACCAGTGACTGCTGCAATTTCAGAATACAATGGGAGTTGTTCTGTGAAGGCACCGGAAACTACAAACAGCAAGTCTCCCAGTCGGTGTGCAATCACATCAAACGATAAACGGATCCACCAACTTCTCCCGCAGTGAAGAGTAGAGTCCAATGTGTGTAAAAGTGTTTGGCTGAACCAAGTATGCCTTCATTCCCTTTTCTACCAAAAGTCTGTCCAAACCTGAATCTTTTCCAAAATTATTATCACATGTAACTTTATCGAGGTATGAAACCACCTGTTTGGCACCGTCTGCGGGAAACAGCATTGCAGGAGTACAGCAGCTTGGTGCAGGGCTGAACGTGTACAGGTACGGAGAGAGAATTGTTCGCATCTGGTTAAAATTTGGCCTACCAATGGCAGCAACTATGAGAAAACTATAAACAAATATGCCAATGCAAGCAGCACTATGGTTAGATTTCTTATCAGATCTTTGAAATGATAAACAACAGCACATCAACGCTAGGCCGATTATAGTCGTGAGTGAGATAAGTTCTGGTATTCGTTCTCTTTCTAAACTCCAAAAGCTCAGAAGCCAGTCTGGATGGAAGAACTTAACATAAGCAATGTTCTCGTGCTGTGGAAAGAACTCACCGCGCAGTAATCTTTTACTGAGATGCATAGTCAGGGTGTAGTCCAGCACGTGGAAAAAGTCTGATGTGGGCAGGGCATCATCCTCCACCAATAAGACGAAATCCGGATTGTTTTCTAGGGATCGGTTCAGACAGAAAACATAGTCTTGCTTCTCCTTCTCAAGTGGATGCACCATTGAAAAATGCGTCTTATTGAAACGCTGAAACATGGGAACAAATCGCGAGACGTTGATTGCCTCGGCGTAAGTTACTGGGTCATGATCAACATTACAGATGCTTAAGGAGACTTGGTGGGAGAATCCTTCGGCTTCAATCGAGTGAAGCAGCGACAGGAATTTCCATATGACTTGTGTCAGATAGTTTGGCTCATAGTCATCTACTTTATGTCGATTTCTGGAAACCGTGATGATTGACAGTGCAATACTAAGGGTGCCTGGCCTTCGAACACTGTTAAAATGCTGCAGCATCTGATGAAGCTTCGTTCTATCGAGCAATTCAAAGTAGTGCCGTGCCTCCTCGAGTCGCCTAGAGTTCTCCCTCAGTAGAAACTCCTTTTCTGCATCTTCATCGTATTCCAAAAAGCAAGCCGAATTTTTCAGTTTAAAGCATAGCACTGGCAAAATGACTACAAACGTGATAAGATATAACGCCACAAACTTCTTGTCAACTCTGCACCCTGCCTGAGCTAACCACAGAAATCCTTTCTTCACAGAGTGCCACACAGACCTCCAGAAGCCACACTGCAAGCTACATCTGCAGAGTTTCATTCTGGGCAGCCACCTCTTTGTAGATGGCTTCTATCTAAAACGACATATAAATGGAAGATTTCGTAGACTAAAAATAAGGTCAACACATACAGTTGATGCAAGCTGATACTCTGAAATATATGTAAAATGTAATTTATTGTAATGCAAATCTCCTAAATTTCTCAGTGCCAAACAGAGGCTATGGCAGGGATACCAGTTCAATCACCAGTGCTATATCAAGTCTGAACATGCCAGCTTTTGGTTATTTTCACTGCGAGGTCAGAGTCTGGGGCTTCAAGGATCATAGGCATCTGGCAGCTTCACAACCCTAGTCTAAACACCCACAAACAATCAGTATCAGAACTGTGAGCAAACGTAAAAAACAAAGTTTTTCAGAAATACTTAGGTATCAAAGTGATCAAAAGTGTAAATAAGAATTCAAGGTTCAAAGTACTAAATTTGTGAAATGTCTCGGCAAAGTCGCACAATACACATACAAGTTTTGGGTAAATCCACCTCTATAGTTTCACCTGAAATACTGTTTTCTTACACAATTCACTCCCTGTAAATCCTGCTTTC
Source organism: Norana najaformis (assembly GCA_964023275.1). Lineage (NCBI taxonomy): Eukaryota > Metazoa > Annelida > Clitellata > Crassiclitellata > Hormogastridae > Norana > Norana najaformis. Next base: position 5,022,390 of record OZ029928.1, read on the forward strand.
GGCTCTTTCACTCTATTATCTTACGACATTAGTGCTCACATTATCCGACACATTTCACATTTCTCCGATACCCAGGTGGTTTTTAAACCCGCTGCCATACGCAGCTGCCTCTCTCGACCATCGCTTTATAACACTTTACATACGCGCTACATAAATTTGTGTATTACAGGTATGCCAATCCCGACACAAATTTCTCACCATACTTCAGTCTCAAAGCGCAAGAATGTCAAGCGGCTTCGTGGTGGTGGAGTATCTCACCCGATTCACTTAAAAAAATGAGCAGCGTCGAGGCCAAACAGTCGCTATAGAAAAACGCATGCATTTACATTTCATCAGCAAATTACAATCATCTCGAAATCCTGCTCCGTCAACTGGGAGTGTGATTCCGAAGACACTCATCATTCTTGTGTTCATTTGGGTCTCAATTCCACAGATTACATATTTACATAAAGATTCCACATTGCAATAGCTAATATTTCGAGCGCTCGTTAGTTTAAATAGTGTCACAGGTGCACAGTTGTCACTGCTGTACTAAGCACTTTTAAACGCTATTCGAGCATTTTTTGTTATGACGGGTAAATGAAATAAAATGTATTCATGATATATACAAAATCAATGGAGAAGTAGCAAGTAGGGACAGCGTTGCTTTAACAGTATAATCAAAGATCTTAGAGTCTTAGACTAAGACTCTAAGATCTTTGGTATAATTACGTATACTCTGTGGTATAATAGAATACCTTGCCATGGATAGACTAGTGCTTTAAATATATCCGGAAGCAAATGCATATATCTATGCATGGAGATGTAACTCAGTGGCCGGAAGTACAACTTAGTCATTCACGGTCAAAATGTCGGAAACGGCGGTGACGGTAAGGTCGGAAGATGAGCTTGGCCGTAAATGGGACAGGTGCCTATCTGACACCTCCATAAAATTAGGCAAGTATCAGAAAATGCCACCGGAAGTATCTTCGGGCTGCCAGCCTAACTGTGTATATGTAGTATGTTTTCATTTGTGTTGTCCTCTAAATGCTCACAGGCACCTCTAGTTTTTCTCGCTTTAGTTAAAATTTTCTGATTTCCTTTAAAGTTCCGCCAGGAATTCTGCTAGACAGTTATGCGTTTTAGAAATGCTACTATAGTATGCATTATGAATGTTCAGGTATATGGATATCGCTAAGTTGTAACTTGGGTTTGCTGGTGTAAGTTTCGACTTAATTGCGAAACAGAAATTGAAAATGCATGCAGAATGACGTGGTGATTAACTTTGGAACGACGATGTGACAACTATTCTCAGTTTAACATAAAACTGGATGTTAGCTGTAACTCCGTGTTTTTATTTGCAGCAAGCGGAATCGGTCTTGGAATCGTTTTTTCTGTGATTTTCTTTAAAAGTGAGTTGCTCTTTAAAATTATTTATATATTTATACTCGTCGATCAGAAAGAAGAACCGGAACCGTTTTATGCAGTGAAATTAGTTCCTTTTGAGGGGCAAATTAATATAAAATCTGACAAAATACTGACCAGTGTGTGTCAGCAAGTTTGAGGGGTTATGTATTCTGACTAGGTTCGTATTTAACAGTTCTGTTGTTAGTGGCTTTAACTTAAACTTTTAACACATGGGTGGAACGAATGCTTTGCTGTACCATGATGAGGTCAGTGAACAGTGTGTGCTCTGATCTCTGCCAACAGATAATAAACTTTGAAGTTTTTTTTAAAGTTTTCCCAGAAGCTTTTTAAGGTTATTTAATTTCCATTCAGGGCGGCCATGGCCAGTTGCTTTCGGTGCAGGCGTCGGCCTCGGAATGGGATATGCCAACTGCCAACACGACTTCATGCATCCACAGTTGTTTCACGGACAACTGAAGAAGGTAACTTCAAATCACCTTTGGTCCTGTTTTACAGCCTATACCAGTGGTTAGATTTATTATAGTTTTTAAAGAATTTAGTTGTAACCGATTAAGGACTAAGGATCAGTCGTTCCTGTTATATATGTGTCTATGTATCGAGACTTAGTATAGCACCTTTAAATACCTCTCAAAAACGCTGCACACATGACTGTCTAACTGATGGAATCAAGTGCGTATCAATTATTCAAATCCCTCACCCCTCTTAAATGAACTCCCGCCAGAATTATGACAATTACCTGATCCATCATACGAGTTACCAACACTTCTCCCTTTCAGTTTCTGCTCTGGTCTTTCACTCAAAACCAAAAGCATTTCTTTCCCCAAAATCTTATCCTGATTCTTCCTGTTCCCCTTATCTCTGTTCTCATTTCAATTTCAAGCACAATCCACTGTAGCTTGACTGCGTTTCTCCTGGATCTTGACCTGGAACCAAACCCTTTTGCCTGTCGATTTTGTCTTGACTGAGCGCCTGTGGAGAAGCTGCTCCCGTGACTTGGCTTTCATTGGACGCTGTAGAAATCTCGAGATTATGATGTTTTTTAAACTGCCACTAGTGTTTTATAGTATAATGTGTAAAATGGATGCAGCATAAATTTCTATTTGTGACATATGTTCAGTGGGTTGACCTCAAGTAGAGCACTTTGGATGTTAATTTAATAATAAATTGATAAGTGTTTTTGATTGTAGGTTGAAAAGCCAAAAGAAGCGAAAGAGGCACAGTAACGAGCTGCCAATTCTGATTTTCTTTGTGTTTGGACAGTGGAGTTGATACATTCATTGCCCCGTGTATGGAATGATTTTGTCTGGCATAGGACATTTAACAAGTTCTTGGCATTTTCGTTGCCATGGCAACGGTTTAGTCCTAATTAAGGGTAGCATCATAGATTTGAGGCACAATATGGAAACTAGCTCGTGCTTTGCCAGTCACTACGACGAAGGCTGATTCACTGTGCTGGCGTCTGGATCATAGTAACTTGTGACTGGGTGTCAGCTGTCAAATTCTGTGACCATGTGATTTCAATAATACATAAAACTTTCTTCCGAGTTCCCATCAGTCTTGTGTGTAGGCCTGTTGATGTTTCATTAACATTGTTGAAGAAAGCTGGAAGTGGCATTGCACTGAAGTTCATATAATTCCTTCTGTGTTTAAGGGTTGGTTGGTGCCAAATATGGAAATGAAGTTCTATTTCATATTTCTTAATGCTGGAGACTAGATGGTCACTTACTGATGCTTTTAATTGATATATCTTGGTGGTTTAATGTGTCTCTTATTTGCATATGGCTACCATACACAAGGATACAGGAAAAGTGCCAGTGAACACTATCACATCAAGCATATGTACTTCATGTTTATTTGTTTAAATAAACAAGAGTAGTGATGATACTTTATAGGACTGTCATTGAGTATCTATCTATCTATTGAATTCTATAGTCTGTTCATGTCAGTCATAACAAAAGACCTCACATTTAGGAATTTTGATAATGAATATGTGTATAGTGACTTAAAACTTACCTTTTTCAAATTGCTTATCCACCGTAGGTTGCCTGTCTGTCCTGTGGACTGACCTGGATATTGACCTGATTGCAGCTTGGCTTTGGTGTGCCATCGGTTGATGCCTTGTGCATTAGACACCGGCGCATTAGAAGTTTCTAATTATTATTATTATTACAGTGTATTATTATTTGAACATCTCGCAATCATTAACAGCACCACAAACTACGTGCACACAGTTCATAAATAACAAAATAAGCACTGGTACAGCAAAGCAGGATCCAATGTGTGAACGTTTAACAAATTTGCCCAATGATGATGTTCCTAGTCTCTCTTACGACGAGAAAGAGTGACAGGCATGTGTAGCTAATGGGGCAATAGGATTTTCCCCAGAAAGGACATTTTGCCGAAACAGTGTGAAGGAGAGGCTAGTTTCTCGATGTTGGGTAAGGACTGTGTGTGCTAGCCATAGGAATCATGCATTGTGATAGCCCAAGACACAAATATCCATTCTATGCTCACGTTAGCGGGTCGCAATCCAGCCACATCCCCCATATCCGTTGTATGATTAAGTGCCCGTTAATTCCAACAAGCTCGTTTGCATGGTCAGCTTAAAGGACTGCTCTTCCTATAAAAGTTACTCCCGTTCATTGAAGTAGGATCAAGTGCCTTGTTTAGCACCCTTGGCCGATTCTACACACTTCCTGGATGACCATTTCGATGTGCGTCAACATTTCCACTACAAACAGTCTCAATAAATATTGAATTTATACTCCTGAGCACTCCACAGCAACTTAAGAAGTTTGACTGGTTTAAATCCTTAAAGCTGGGTGACTCATTTGTTGAGTTGCCTGATACTGTTCGTGACTGGGGCGTTATTTTTGATTCTACAAACTCTCACAAACTGTGTAAATGGTATTTGTAAATCGTCATACATGTATATTCGTGACATACGCAGAATTAGGCATTATGTTCCCATGTCTTCTATTATATTATTGGGTAATGCATTGGTCTCTAGTCGCCTTGAGTACTTAACTCAATCCTTGTTGGTATCACAAAGTCAAATATGCAGAAACTCCAGAGTTCAGAACTCCTTGGCTAGAGCCATAACAAATACTTCAAAATATGAGCATATTACCCCTGTGCTTAAATCTTTGCATTGGCTTCCTGTTCAGCAAAGGATTTGTTTCAAACTGGAACTTACAGTTTATAAAACATTGAGCTATGGCCAACCACAATACATGAAATCAGTCCTTATTCCCAAGGCTTACCATTATTCAGCAAGGTCATCTGATTGTCTTTCTCTGGTCATAACTTGGACCAGAACTGTTCTGGGTAAACGGGCTTTTTCACTTGCTGGACTTAAATTTTGGAATTTCCTCCCTGTGTCTGTTCATGCTGCTCATTCGCTTTTGTCATTTCGTTCTCAACTTAAAACTTACCTTTTTCGAATTGCTTATCCACCGTAGGCTGCCTCTCTCTATTGTGGACTGACCTTCCGGATTCTGACCTGATTATGGCTTGGCTTTGGTGCGCCATCGGCTGATGCCTTGTGCATTAGACACCGGCGCATTATAAGTTTCTAATTATTATTAGTAGTAAATCATAAATATCGTACCTGTTTACTCTTGGTCTATGACCCCACCCCTATTGATGACTGTGGATCACGTGAGGTCGAATCCAGCTTTATTTTTGTCAAATTCATTCGTTTTCAGCTGTATGAGTTTCTTATTTCTGACGCAGGAATTTCTTGCAGGGTTAAAACCATCATCTGGTCATAATTGTTTACATTATTTTACCGCACAGATTTGTTATTTACTTTCGCTTTCTTACTTATTTACTTTATAGACAAGGTGAAGGTCCCGCCTACGGGTAATGTTTCGATTCTTTTGTCTTCCTCTGTTTATATCTCTGTCTCGCTCTGCTTCTCTCTGTATCTCCCACTCTATCACACTGCTTGTCTCTGTCTCTCCCACGGCATGTCTACTATCTACTCTGATATGATTGGTTATCACGTGCGAGTTGATGTCCATCGTAGACATTGGTTGTCGAGATTTCCCAAGCTGTGATGCGTTAAGTTCGATTTATTTTATTCGCTGATAGTCAGAACGAAGGTTCTGCTCACAACCCGTTAATCGCTTGATCGTCACATTCTGTTGCGATAATTACACGTTTCTAAAGAAAGGTCTGATCTTTTGTTTAATTTCTGTTTACTTGTGTAGTTCGTGGGGATGGACGATCACGAGAATGTCAATTAAAACATGCGTCAAGTCGCGCTACGACGATATCGCGTATTTGACACCTTCGTAACACAACTGCGATCTGGTATTCTTGTCCCGTCAGACAAACTCTTACGGTTTATAACTGTTCAAAACGAGAGCAATTTCAATACAGGTGTAATGTAAATTAAAGCTTTGTCAGTGCAAGCAGCTTGTTTACTGGTCAGCATTTTATTGAATCAATTCCACAAATACTGTTGTGTTGTTGGTTCAGTTGCAGTCAAGTCTCCCATATTCGTAGTGGAACATAGGGAAGTTGCTCATTTCCTTTCTTAGACAAAGCTGAATATGGACAATACCAAAGTTAATTATGTGGTTATGCTGCTTAAAGACTGTTAGTATCAGTTATGGAATGTTTCAGAAGGTTCAAGCTAAAAGAGCAAATGTGATGCTGTGTTGCATTATAGTCTCAAAGATGTTTACTGGATGGTGGTATTTCCCGCCTGGATACTGTAAACAGAAACTGACAATGTCTTCATCAAGATGCATCTACTGTAGTTATGCAGTAGATCTTATTTGCACAGTCGCCTTACATTGGGGTTTATAACCAAAACACATGGGGTACTGTTTTATGATTAGCATCATTTTTACATTTCATTTACAGGTATGAATGCAGTCGTAGCACTGTGTCACTTCTGTGAACTTCATGGTCCTGCAGTTCTGTTCTGCACCCGGGCATTTGCTGATCCAGAGCATGACACAGAGAGCAGCGACACGGAATCGCGGGATGGCCATGACTCTGGTCCAAGCAGCTGGTACTGCTCAATGGACAATGCCTGCTCAAACACCACAGACTCGGCATCTGCCCCTGTCAGTCCTGCCGTAGATAAGCCTAAAATTCCTGCACTTTGTGAGGTACGACTGATTTGCGAATGTTGTATTTGATCATTGTTCCAGAGTTATTTAAGCATATTTTATTTATTATTTATCATATTTTTTTTATTATTATAGCTATTTAAGTGAACATCAATTGATGCCTGGTGCATTATCTGTACTCTTCCTACAAGAAGCAATTTCAGTTCTCATCAAATTGTATCCTTTTATATCTGTTAGACAGCCATGTTGTAGCACCTTTGTTTGGTTCCTAAAAAGTCCTTTATAAATGGTATATATATGTATGTATATATATACACACATAGGCAGGTGCATCACAATACATTGTTATGATAAGCCATGAAATATGGTTGTTTTGTTGATGCTGGTAGGCTTGTAGGTCATTTGAAACTGGCCATTCAGGGTTCATCAGTAATGATGTTGAGTCACAGGTCAGCTACATCAGCAGTCAGTACCCACATCATCCTGAAGTCTACTGCATCATTCGCCAGGCCTGTGTGCGCAGCCTCAGCGGCGAGGTAATGAATATTCATGTGACTTTGTTAAATTTGGTTTTGCTACTCTTTGTGTTCGTAGAATTCTTAGTAAGTTGCTTTTAATATGATTTTAATGTTAAGGTTGACAAGCCATACAACTGTTGCTTTCTCCCCATTATCTGTACTGCAGAGCCAATTCCAACCACCACCCACCATAGCCATCTGACTGCCTGCCTGCCTTGGATCTTGACTTGGAACCGAACCCTTCTTCCCTATAGATTTTGTTTTGACGGAGCGCCTGTGAATAAGCTGGTTCCTGCAACTTAGCTTTTGTTGGATGCTGTAAAAATCTTTAGTTTACGATTATGATTGGTTATCAAAGGAACTACTTTTTTCTGCTATTTAAATTTAAAAACTTTGTCTAATCAAAGGAGTTCGTTATATTGAGTTCATTATTAATGGTGCTTGGGTTCAACAGAAATAGTCATATCTTTTACATAATAGTGATCGTAATTCGTAAACTCGAGATTGTATTGTTTGTCTTTTAGGTGTGCACAGGACGTGACTGTCCAATTTTTTTTGGTGACGACCAAGGCATTCATGTCTTAAGTCACAATTTCTTCCTAAAAGACAGTAATTATTCGCGTGGTTTTCAGCGAAACTACAGCATAATTGTCGTCATGACCGACAAGATCTTTCTGCTAAACTCGTGGCCGTTCCTAACAAAACACATCCGCCACATCATTGACCATGTCAAGGCGAAGGCAGATGCAGTGTATAGCAAGGAATCTGTTCGATACTCTGTACAGGAACAGAAACCGCCACCTGCCGCTTTTAGGAATCAGAGGCCTCTTCGGATGTTTCGATCGGGTGCCAAACCATCCAGATCCCTCAAAGACTTGACAGGTGACAAGCACATATTTGAGTGGCTTCATAAGGCGTTCACGTGGCTCCTCAAAGCAGGTAGCAATCGGCTCATAGAACGCATGCTTGAAGGACCACCCACAGAGGAGTCGGCAGTTGACATGGAAAAGCAGGAAGGTTTGTTCTGGAGTTTATTTTGTTAACCTGGTTTTTGAGGAATAAAGGAGGCTTGCCTGATCTAACAGCGCTCCTTCCATGATTTTATACTTTTTTGATTGTATGTATTTAATAATTTGCATATCTCTCGTATGAGAACAGTGCTGGTTTCTAGAGCGTTCTCTGTCGCTGGTCCTTGGCTTTGGAATTTGCTACCAAGTTCTATTCGTTCTGTCAGTTCTGTGATGTCATTCAGGTCTAAATTTGAGACTCATCTGCATATCCATGATAGCCAAACTTTGGTTTCTCTGACCCACAGGAATTCGACCCGGTCTCTCCAAAGGTTTATGATTTTCGATTGCGATTTTGACTTGAAGTGACCATTGATTAATGCCTTGGGTATAATAATAATGGCTTATAGGAAGTCTTTAGATTAGATTAGATATCATTCTGAGTTACTTGTCTGGCGCTCGACTGGTGTTGTTCCCAATCTCTTCCTTTCAGGTCAGCGTCTTCTGCATAAATGGTTTTCACGATGCTTCATTGCTTTTTGCCTACAGAAACAGAAGAGGGTTTTGTGAAGCTGTTTCTTCGTGACGATGTACGCAAGGAATGTCCATCGTCAGCACCGCACAGCGACAGTGAAGAAACGGACAAACCTGCTACCATTTTTACACATCCGCGCAATCTGCTCAAGGTCCTTGTTTGAAGTTTTTGTGGAAAAAAACTGTTGTATAATAATCTAATAATTTTTTAGGTTGCAACTTTATTATATTTATTATTACCAATAAATTATTTATTACTGTAAGTTGCAAATTTTTATAGCGGTACTGTAATAATGTATCACATATGAATAATTGGATGCTGCTAAGTAGAACTGATAGGCTTAGGTCAGTAGAAATGGTGAAATGAAACCTTACCAACCATGAAACAGCCTAGAGGCAGATATTATCATGAGAACTTAGGGCTCATCAGTTATCTTAGCTGAGCATATGTATATAGATGTATACAGATGTGCATGTAATGACACACACGCATATATTATATATATGTACAGTATATATATATAATAAAGAGATGTAGATGACAACTTGTGTGTGTTACTTATCATAAGTTGCAAAGCTGTTTGTGAATTTGTCGATTTCATAAAAAAAATTTGGGTTTTAACTTTTAACAGCTTTTAGTTTTGTTCTGTGCTCACTCCTACTTTAATATTCCAGGTTCTTGGCTACAGTCGGTTTCACGAGCTTGTTCACCACATAGTAATTGGTCATCAGTTGATCGTAAGATCACGAAGCCGCAAACTTGTGCACTCTGCAATTGACTGCCTCAAGGTGAGTTTGAATCATTGCCAGTGAAAAACGTAATTAATTTGACAGAATGATATACCAAATGATTGAATGATGTACCAAACTTAAATTATCTTATCTAATGAGAATATGAATTGCAGATGCATTCAAGGCAGCAATGGACTAGAATTGAAGAAAATGCATGTAATTTGTTTCTTGCAATTTGTATTTAAATGTAAATTTTGTTATTATTTAGAATAGCAAAAACTGTTTATTGCAAACTGGTTCTTTTTGCCAAGACTATGCCTGAAGTGCTGCTGAGTAGCTCCCATGAAGAGGCACCGAGTAATTGAATGAATGAACGAACGAATGTACAACTGAAAGGGGCAGGGAGATATGGCAAAAGGGACATTTTGCTGAACTAACTTGCCAATGCTCTGTGGTATAGGCTACTTTAGTTTACTCTTACTGGTTAACGGCACAGCTGAGAAATTTCCATGCATTATTTTCCAGGTATTTCTTCCAAAAGGTTGTTGCCATGTGGTTTACTTCACAAAGAATTACCACGACTGGGAGAGATGCAACTTTGTTGGAATGTCGCTTGACGTTCCACTTCCAGAGGACCTTCCACCGAGCATCGTGTTGCAGATCAGTGAACCATCCATGGACAAGGAACTGGAACGAGGCTGCATCTCAAGCGAAATGACGAGGTCAATGTTGGCAGCAGAATCTCAGAGTGGTCTCAAGGAACTTGAATCATATCACTACCTCGTCTACTCGCCAACATCTACTGTGTTGCCCCAGAAAGGTATAAGACTAACGATTGCAACTTGCACGTGAAGAACACTTTCTTTTGGCCTCTTGGAATGAAACAGTCTTCCATTTTAAAAGTTTATTAATTCTGTAAACATTTGATAACTTCCTCTTAAGAACCTTACTCTCCATGCATTGCATCTTCTGATTGCCTAATACCGCATATTACCATATTTTAGATTACCTTACGAGACCTTAAGTTACATTACTGACTAGCCAAACTGTGCTGTAATTCTGTTTTGTTTTTCTTACAGGGCCGACTGTGCTAGAGAAAATGGAAAAGACCGTGTTGTGTGAGAACTTAGTCGACTGCCTGGTAGAACCATTCTTGACTTGCCTTAAAGAGGAATGGCTCAAGTAAGTCAACTAACACACATTCTGGTAGTTTCAGTGGTTAAGAGTAAATGAGTAGGCAGGAAATTGCAGTTTGGATACTTGCTTTCATGTGACCTGAATTCTTGCAAGATTTCTTAACCCTTTGAACCTGTATGCCTACGATTCCTCGCTCAGTCGATGGACGTATGGCATGTTAACAAATGCACTACTTAATTACTTAAGTGTGGTGAATATTTCGGCTTTCCAATATATACATTATTTCCGCATGGTTGATATATCGGCTTCAGGGTCCATGCGTTATCCCTGCAAGACTGAAATACCGACCTCAAGGTCTGTATATTACCTTTGGGAGGCCAGTATACCATGTGAGACAAAGATCTGCAGAGCAAACATGTTTACCATTAAATCTAATTTGCGTTTAAATCACTTTCACCATTGAATCTGTCAGTGTTGATATTGCCAACACTCTTTCAGTTCCTGTTCTGAAACGTGGAGAACATTCTGAAGAGCTGCAGTGAATTTCCATAGAATGCATTTTTATTGTTACATGTAATAAAGGTGTTTTGTGTGATTAGTTCTGAGTTTTACGAGGGTGGTTTTAATACTGATGCTGTTGTCGTGTTTTCTAGCAAAGCTAAAGTTTTGTACAAGTACACAAAGGTCGGAGGCAATCGGCTGAAGGAAGACACTAAGCTGCTGAATGTCATCGGTGCAAAAGAAGAAGATCGAACAGTTCTTGAATTCTGGATGAAGGGACTGAGTCTGCAGCACCAGTCTTGTCGATGATGATGATGATGCTGATGATGAGGGACAGTAATCATGGCATCTTTCTCCTGTAGCTAGCTGTGCCTCATAAAAACTGAGCTGCTTCACATTTTCACATATACTGACAATCGAGGCATTTGTTTTGAAATGTGGTTCATCTTCAACTCACACTCGAAAACAGCAGTTAATGATCAGTGCATTCGTTTCGGTCTTTGCTGAATTTCTGCCAATTGATATAGTGTGCCTACACGGGAATTTAGTAATGGAGTTGTGCATGATATGTCATTAAATATTAAGTAAAACGACAGCGTTAAAATACTTTCATGTAAAGGGGATAAAAGTCATTAGTTATGTCTCTGTGGGTAAAACTGTCCAATGTTTCCAATCGTAATTTGACAATGACCGGTTCACAGCATTTAGCGCAAGAGCTGTAGACTTGTGGAATGGGTTGGATGAGAGTAGTGTCTCAGTGGGCAATGTCACAGCCTTTAAAAAGAAGTTAGGAAGGATTGGCTATTAAGCATTCTCTGTTAATTTGCAGTGGTTCTAACAGATTATGAATCTGTACCACTTAAAACCCTAGTTATGTTATGCTATGTTATACGGTATCAACCCTGCTCATTTTCAATGAATGTCGGGTGAGATCTTTCACCACCGCGGCCCATTTGAATGGGTGCCACACCATTTATGGTCCCCGTGTACAGACCGTGCCTGAAATTCAGATCTCTGAAATGTCACGATCGGTATGCGGAGCAGGATCCTCACGCCCAGAAAGCGCCTTGCCAAGGCTTTAACCAGTGTAACTAACAGTGGCGTCAATCATATGGGGCCCGGGCCCCGGCAATATTTTGAGCCTGAGGGCCCGGCCATTTGTTGGGCCCCGGCAATATTTTAGCTGTAAAATCGATACAAGGCAGCTCTGGACCGACAATTTTAGTTGTCAGTCTTCACTTTAAGACGTGAGTAAACAATGCCAGTCCATAATTTCCAGTTGTACCTCTCTAGGTATTGCTGTCTATGGCTACCTTTGCTTAGGTAGACAAACGGACAGACAGAAAGACAGACATATGAATATGTAGTTATGTACTACATCAGTACATACATGTATGTACTTATAATTATACGCAGGTCGACCAAGCGAACTGAGTCGCAGACAGAGAGAGAGAGAAAGGTCTCGAGAGACCTTTACTTGCGTATACGGCAGATTCGCATCTCGCCAGAGTAAAGCTGTGCCACCAAGAATTGTATCTGCAAAAAGACATTTGAAGCAAGTCCATTATGGCTATTATAATTATGAATTAGATTAAAATAATAGACCTACTCGCAGCAGGATTACTAAAGTAGCATAACAATGGGCCCGCAACTGTGGGGAAGGGAGGCGAATCTGAAATAAAACAATAATAAAAGCCCAGAGGGTCCATTTTTTGGATGACCAGAGTAACCCTGGCAGTTGGCTTGCACAACGATTTTGCCTAGTATAACCTTGGCGCAATATCCAGAAGGTCAGTCCGCACGACAGAGAGGCAGCCTATGGTGGATAGGGTGGATAAGCAATTTGAAACAGGTAAGTTTTAAGTTGAGAACGAAATGACAGAAGCGACTGAGCAGAACGAACTGACACAGGGAGGGAATTCCAGAATTCAGGCCCAGCAACCGAAAAAGCCCGTTTACCCAGAACAGTTCTAGTCCAAGGTATGACCAGAGAAAGACAAACAGATGATCTTGCAGTAGAATGGTAAGTCTGGGGAATAAGGACTGATTTCAAGTATTGTGGTTGGCCGTAGTTCAATGTTTTATAAACTGTAAGTCCTAATTTGAAACAAATCCTTTGCTGAACAGGAAGCCAATGTAAAGATTTAAGCATATGGGTTATATGCTCATATTTTGAAGTATTTGTTATGGCTCTAGCCAAGGAGTTCTGAACTCTTTGGAGTTTCTGCATGTTTGACTTAGTGATACCAACAAGAATGGAGTTACAATAGTCAAGACGACTGGAGACCATTGCGTTAGCTAAGGATATTCTGGAAGACATGGGGACGTAATGCCTAATTCTGCGTATGTCACGAATATACAAGTATGATGACTTACAAATACCATTTACATAGTTTGTGAGAGACATGGTAGAATCAAAAACAACACCCAAGTCACGAGCAGTATCAGTCAACTCAATGAGTGAATCACCCAGTTTTACAGATTTAAGCCATTCAAATTTCTTAAGTTGCTGAGGAGTGCCAAGTAGTAGAAATTCAGTCTTTGAGGGGTTAAGGAGGAGTTTATTAGCCGCCATCCAAGACTGCCTCTCTTGAAAGGCGTCAGACAACAGCTGCACACTCAAGTCAAACTGTCAAATGAGATGTAGATTTGGGTATCATCAGCATAGAAATGATATCCCAGTGAATGATTGTCTAGCAGAGTACCTAGAGATGTGGTGTATAAAGTAAACAAAAGAGCACCAAGTATAGAACCCTGCGGAACGCTACAGGTCAACGAGGCACTAGCTGAATAATGTCCATTTAAATATACAGATTGAGTGCGAGGGCTGAGGTAAGTAGCAAACCAGTGTAGGGCAGGACCAGAAACTTCAAACCAATGTTGAAGACGATGCAAAAGGAGAGAGTGGACGACAGTATCAAAGGCAGCAGACAAATCAAGGAGAACAAGTACAGTCGCCTTACCCTTATCCATGGAGCACATGATGTCGTTATGAACAGCAAGCAGGGCAGATTCTGTTGAATGAAATTTACGGTAAGCAGACTGAAATGGAGAAATTAGTGGGTTCGAAGAAAGGTGAGCTTGCATACGATTTAAAACTACCCGTTCAAGAATTTTAGATCTAAAATTCAAAATTGAGATGGGTCTGTAATTAAACAGGTCACCCGAGTCGAGAGAAGGTTTGTTTAGCTGATGATGAACTATGGCATGAGCAAAGGCAGATGGGAAGGATCCCTCAAGCAATGAGAAATTGATAATTGATGTAATGGTTGGGTCCAGGACATCAAGACATTCTTTTAGGTAAGAAGTGGGAATAGTGTCTAGGAGAGAGGTTTTGTCGGGTGAAGAATATATGAGCCTACGAACCCCCGCAAGAGTTGTTGGCAGAAAGTAATCCAAGACTGGAGGAGAAGAACTAAGAAGAAGAAATTATTATACATTACAATACATTATATAGCGCAAGTGACTTAGGCATACGTACCCCAATGTGGCCGTGGAAATCGTATTTCTTGCCTGTCTTCAAAAGAGATTTGTTGCTTGACATTAATTGTCTGATATGATAGGCCTAAAGTGTATTTTAAATCGCTGAAAAATTTAAGCCACTACAAGAGAGCAAGATAAACTCTTCCTCTTATCTCTCTTCTCGCTTCAATTTCAAACAGCATCCACCGTAGCCGTCCGACTGTCTGAGTGCCTGACTCCTGGATCTTGACCCTTTTGCCTATCGATTTTGTTTTGACTGAGCGCCTGTGAATAAGCTGGTTCCCGCGACTTAGCTTTCGTTGAGCGCTGAGAAATCTCTGTGCAAGGAAGATCAGCCTCTTCACCGGCACATAATCAAAGCACATTCCAATGAGTTGATTTTTTGATTCAGATTTGGCTCCAGGACAAAATCCGAAGATGCACAATCAAGAGACCAGTAACTGCTACTAAGACGAAAATGTGTACAGTGCAGTGAGATGGGAGAATTAGACTGACTGACTCACCGACTGACTGACTGACTGACTGACACACAAGCAATCAGACATGCAGATTAGACTAGCGGGGTATTGCCATTAGCAGCCGACAGACCAAAGTTGTCACATGCAATCGATCTGTTTAAACTATAAGTGAAAGGATTAGATAAGAGGATATAGAGAATAACATCAAAAAGAGAAGGGGCGTATAATTCGCGTGGACAAAGACAGGCGAGCCAATCAAGCAATGAACTGGATTCCTGAAGGGAAACGGAGGAAGGGAAGAGTAACTAACCAGGCCAACCTCTTGCCATCCATACATCTTGGCTTCGATTAATATTTTTCTTATTTTGGGCAGAAAATTAGTTGGTTCTCTCGATTTAGCTTTAGAAAGTTAAATATTCTGCTGATGTTAGAGTTTAAATTACCGCTACCTGCATTTGGGCTTGTACGGTAGGTAGACCTACTTCACTTGGAATGGCGCTTTAAGTGTGCATTTGTTTCGAGTTCTTTCGTCGTTTCGTTGGTTTCCGGTTCAATTGATTTGTTTGATTCGAAATTAATTTTCTGCTGTAAATCGTCAAATATAGTTAAGCTGTTTTATTGTGGATGCGAAAAGAGACATAATTCTGCGTGCATAAGATGGCCGACTGTTCGTTAGATGACTACATAAAGCAGAAAGGAATTGGTTTGAATCTAAAAAGGAGGTAAGGTACCACGTAACCACGAAGAATTCTGTCTATATGCTCGTGCGGGTGCGTAGCGAATCCCGAAACGAGTTTCGACGGGATCTTTGTAATCGATTTTCTAAGGGCGACGTGGATTCCCGAAACTTAAGAAGATAACGTTTGTATGGCGGAATTAGGACTTTTTGCTGAAAGTCAGTGTCTACACGACGGGATGGGATGTTTATTACATGGGAAACTCTAAGATCCTATGAGTTCGGCTACTATTGCCAGTTAGATGGGCCATACTAGTTTTCGGGATTTCGACAGCTTTCCGTAAAACTGTTTTCGGGAAATCAGGCAGTTGTATATTTTCAGCGCTTTCCGAGATTCGGGACGACTCCGCTCGTGCTAGCTGTTGTGGGGTTTCAGGGACGTTGCTAACATTTTTGCCTTTTAAAGTGCTGCACCTTATTGTGGTAAGCTCACAGAAGTGCCATATCTGTGTCTACACTATGACCGAATATCTTGTACAAACCCGAGTGCAAAGGATTGAACCTTCCCTGAAACAGGTAGTTTTAAGGATACTTTAAGTAAATTAAAGTTTGAACCGCCTGTATGGTCAACCTAGGTGACTGCAATCATGCTATGACACGTTTGCGAAAAACTGTTATTGAGTGAAAGAACATCATTTGTATACATTCTGTTGTACCTTATAAGAATTTCTAGCTCCAGACGACAGTGAGGCATGCACACAAGTTACACATTAGATTCATGCGAAAAGAAACTGAAAAAGAAAGTTTGGCACTAGTTGCAATTTGTTTCCAACCTATCTGCAGGAGTTCATCTGGCGAAATGCATTTCATCGTGAAAAATTTTCTCAAACATTCTGATGTATATCAGAAACTTGCCTGATGGAATAATTTCTTTCACCAATAAAAGTTATTTTTTTTTGCAAGCATAACATCTACTTTTCATTACTTGTTGATTATATTTACTTCTTGGAGAAATGCTGTGATCAGCCACAGGTGGCTGAAACTTTAATTTTACCACTGTTGAGTATTGATGCCTAGTCATTAGATTGTGCAGCTGTATAAATGAAAGAAACAAATAAGTGTTGAGGAAGAAAAGCGAATTTGTAACTGCGCCTATTATTTTGGCACCTTTGTTGAAAAGACTGTGACGTCCTGCTCTTTGTAAGTTATATGCCTACGGTTCCTCGCTCAGTGGATGGACACATGGCGTGTTAACAGATATCTTACTTACTTACTCATGTGTTGGTGTTACATGTGCTCTTTTCTAGAACTGCTGTCGGAATTAAAACTAACACAGCTGATAAAAGAATCAAGTTACTGCCGCCAACTAATGGAAATAAAGCTTTTGGCAAAAAGCCAATCGTTGCTCCAGCCTCAACAAAAGTGACAAAGCATTTTGATGCACGACAACGGCTTTCAAATCACATAACGAAGAGTGTTGGCAACCTGTCTCAGAAAGTAGGTGCAACATCTCGAATTGGCAACGAAACAGCAACGAATGTGCGTACTGTACCAAGACTTGGTGGGGCACCAGTGCAGAGTTTAATTCCAGGGCCAGAAAGCGGAGGCACAGTCTCAGATGCCCGGCAGAAGATACTTGCAAAGACAAAGTTTGCAGACGCACGTCAGAGGATACTAAACAAAAAGTTAGAGAAAGAAGGCACAGCAGCTGCATCCGTTCCTGCACTGTATGACGTTCGACAGAAGCTTGAGGCTAAACGAGGGACCTCAGTTCAACCGTTGTTTCCTTTTTCTGTTCAACCTATTTCTGGAAGTATGATTGCTCCGCTGGAAACCCAACATCCGTTTGCATGGGGTGCTCCGGCAGCCCCCTCTGGCAGCCAGCAGGGAGTTTTAAACTTTGGTGGCAACATTGTTAAAACTGTAAACTATTCTTCTTCACTGGCAGCTAATCCTCCACCTCTGATGGTAAGTATTTCTGGAAAGTTACTGGTGATAATTATAATCTAATGACTTCTACAGCGCCATTATTGTAATGCATAAAGCATTAATCGATGGTCATTTCAAATGAATTCGTACTAAGTGCATTAGGAATGTCACTTGCATGCCACTCACCATCACTTCACCCCTCGCAATCTCTGTGCAGGTCTTCCACTTAAAACTGAAAGCGCTGCTCTTTTGCAGATCCTATCCTGATTCCTCTTTTCTGCTTATCTGTCATGCAGATCCAGTTTCAAACGCCACCCACCGTAGCCGCCTGACTGTCTGCCTGCCTCACTCTTGGATCTTGACCTGGAACCGAACCCATCATGCCTATCAATTTTGTTTTGACTGAGCGCCTGTGGATAGGCTGGTTCTCATGATGTGGCTTTCATTGGACAGTTGTAGAATTCTTGAGATTACGATTGTAAGAAATTCTCTCAAGCCATTTAGTTCAACCTTGTTGTGTTATGATTTGCTCCATTCAGATCTTGCAACTTCTGTGTAATATGAATAGTAGATGTTGCTTTGTTCTGACAGATTTAACCATGTAAATGGACAATGTTTGTAGATTTATTTTGTTTTTAGGCTAATCCAGTGGAAGCCAAGTTTCCCAATCCACAAATCATACAGAACAATGCAAAATTATTGATAACAATGAAAAATGATCAACGAGCAGCAAGTATTGTCTCTACGCAGAAACACTTCCAACAGGTAGACATCTAACACTACAGTCAAAACTGTGCTGATTTTATACAAATCTTTATGTCTTCATTTGCATTTGTTTGAAAAAATGGAAGGCTTGACTCAGACATAACTAAATTTATCTTATAAATCATACATTATGATTTAGTATTATCAGCACAATCTCTTATATCGTGTGGTGTTGAAGTAAGGGCTGCATTTATAGCTTGTCTTGGGTTCTTGATCCTGCCGTGGACGAATCCCATGCTTACATGGGTAAGTGTACAGCAATACTTGCCATTTACTTGCTGCCTGGCTCATGCCAGTAGCGTTGTTTAAATGTGCTTGGCGATGCCCAAGGTTGATATATGGCATCCGCTCAGCAGTCTCAGTATCTCAATGGGTTACTGATAAGGCATGCTACCAAACAGACCAGCAATGTTGCATGTTATGAATGATGAATTACTGAACACTGTTTACCCTTTTTGAATGGTGTTGACAATACTTACTAGTGCATACTGAATTTACAGTAAGTGCAGTAATCCTTTATAAGAAATGTTGCAGTTATTTATTCATTTGTGATGTTACTTCTGAGGGGTATTAGACGCACTTCATGTGTTGTGGTGTGTATGTTCAACAATCCACTTCCACCGCAAATATGTATTGTTCCGTCGTCTGCATTTCAAGAAACGTTGCATTTTGTGAGAAATCCATAAAAGGCGCCATCTAGTGTTCATTGTAAAGTTTTTAAATTAATATTTCCATGTGAAATGTACTGAGTTAGTATGATTTAGACGTGAAAATATGTGTTTTCTTGATCTTTGACCACTTTTAATACTAAACAGAAGTTTAGTGATCATTGTATTTAACCATGTAATGGTTGCTTGGTTGATTTTAGCAGCCTGTCACAACTGTCCCAGTGAGTTCCAGAATTTCATTTGAGAAAGTAGCTGACCAGCAACCAATTCAGACAGTTGTGTCTCGGCCTCCAGTTAAAGTTGTCAACAAACCAAGTGTACCTGTTTCCACTCAGACAAGGCCTCCAACTGCTGCAGCTGCAGCTGGTGCTGCTGCTGCTACAAAGGTATCAGTTGGTTATTTAAATTTGTTCACAGCAGTGTTGTTTTAAATGGCTCCACGGGATGGTAACTACCTCCAGAGAAGCCCGTGATACGTGAAGTACCTGACTTCAAAATACACAGAAGCCTTGGTAAATCTGATTTGGAAGACAAGTCAATTTTTGATTAAATAAGGATGAATAAAAACATCACAGAGACGTGTTTGGAATTTTGGAAGGAACTGAAAGGAATGGAAGCCTTGCGAGTTTAATGACAGGAGACTGGTGCCAGATGAACAACTGCACACTGGTCCAGGTCCAGTACAGCTTTCACAGACTGTGGCAGTATGGTGATGGCGGCATCATATGATTGTTAAACTGTTTTGATGTTTCGTTTACAGTTTCTTGAATCTGTTGTAGAACCCTGAAGTTGAGCTGGCCAGTCCATTGCAAGGATTTCGCATCCAAGTCTCTAATCTGCACCCTAGTGTTTCGCATGAAGATATCATTGTGAGTACTGCTTTGAAGTGTTTAAATTGAACATCTGATGAATGGTGACAAATGCTAAATGTTACTCCTAAAATCCTGAACAAGCATTCTGTAGTTGTGTAAATGATAAAACATTGATCCTGACTGCATCATTTGAAGATTAGCTGATTGATACAATGACATTTGTCATAAGCTTTGTTAGCAGTGGGTAGGTAGACCTAACACTTCATCAAGATCTCAGTACAACACAGTGCAACCTCTGTCCTTGTAACATGGATTCTCATACAGCATTTGAAAATATGATCTTCTTCTGGTTCTTTGCCCTCAGTTTCAAATGTCTGATGACATCACTCCTTGTGGTGCTGAACTTCTTTCTGTCCATCATCATCCAGTTCAGCAGCATCTGTCTGGGTCTTCCTCTCCTCCATTCTGCCCTCAGTGACAGTTCTCAAGCGTGAGTCCCCTCACAATATATGACCAATCCATTTTCTCTGTTGTCCACTTATTATTGCTATCATAGATCTTTCTTCTCCAGCTCTTTTCAGCCCCTCCTCGTTTGTTATGTGCTCCTTCCGGCCAACTTTTTCCATCCTCTGCCAAATCCACATTTTGAAGGCCTCCAATCTCTTGATGTCCTAGTTTCTCATGGTCCATGCTTTGTATCCATTTTGATATCATTATAGTACAACTTTGTTTTTAAGTGGTTCTTGAAACTTGCTGTCAGATGTAATGTTAAAAATGGGTTCCAGTGTACTTGCCAAGCCACTGCATTCTGGATTGTTCTAAAACAAAGCTGTGTGCTTTTCTGTATTGTTCTAGATTGATAATATGGTTTAGGTTTGCTAAATGATATGTTTTGTTCAAAATCTTCTAGGAGCTGTTTGGTGCAGTGGGAGCACTGAAAAGGGCGCGTCTTGTGAAGGTTGGATACGCTGAGGTGGTGTACGTCAATCGGGAGGATGCTGTTGCAGCCGTTGCCAAGTACCATATGAGGGAACTGGATGGTAGGTACAAACAATCCTACTAGTTTTCTCTGTGCAAGCAATGCAGTTAGACAGATTTATCGGTTTGTAGACAACTTCCGCAGACAGCTTCTATAGTGCCGTTGTTGTAGTGCACTAGGCATCAGTTTACTTAAAAGTCCCAGACAACCACATTCACTGGGCCCGTTGCTGGCCCACAGTGAGCCACTGATGACATGCGGTGGATTGCTGTGTACCCTACAAATGTAGAACTCGCAGCTCTACGAATGTCAGGGAAGCAACATGAACCTAAGTCCAGGTGAATTGCTTTTGTTGTGTTTGCATTTCATCAGAAATATCTTTCAACCACCCACCAGGACCACGTTTCTGAGGACTGATGTTGATGGCGGTTTGTAATAAAAATCAATGACCGACCTCCTGGTGTGAAAGATTGATCTCTTCTTGACTGAGCTCAGTTTTTGCTTGGCAACCATAGATTGTTCAGACACCGTCCATGTATTTCCTTGTCATGTGTACTCTATGCTCAAGGCTTTACCTTTGAGTTGTATTCTGCCCCGCCTCACTTAAAACACTTTGGCTTACATGGACAGTGTTTGACGCTGTGGTCTACTCAGTAAGTGTGCTGGGTCAGTAGTCAGAAGGTTGCGGGTCTGAGCGAATTCTCTGTAGCAACCCTGGGGAAAATTGTGTCTGCAAAATGTTCCTCTTTTACCAAGCATTGTAATTGGGTATGTGTAAGCCAGGAAGTAAATGGCTAGTTCTGTGATGCAATGGCCCCATGACCAGGACCTTTGGATTTGTCCATTGCTGGCCCAAGGGCCAAAGAGCAGGAATTGAGCGACATGGGAACTTTACTTACATAGATACATCAATCATTTCTTGTGATTCCTTAATAACTTAATAATAATTACTACTAGATTTATATAAAACGGGCAAGCAATTTGAACAATACTTTCTTAGTTGTAGTAATTGTAATAGTAATTTGAGATTTATAAAGCACCTCTTAGAGGACAAACTCAACAGAGGTGCTTCCGACCCAAAGGAGTAAAATCAATGTTAAACAGTACAGTCTTCAAGCACCTGCGGAACACTGAGAGGGGGAGAGAAAGGAGCTCAAGTCGCAATTCTCGAGGGAGACGATTCCAGCAAGTGAGAAGCACTGTAGTATTTTGTGATTCTGTTGTTGATTACTTGTTCCAACAGCCTTGGTCTTAAAACGTTGAATATTCTTGCAGCTGTAAGAGACTTTCAGTGATGCAATGTGCTTCTGTAGGTCTTCCTATGAACTTAGTGCTTGAAGACAGCAAACGAGCTCAAACAACTCCGTCAGCTGATCTTCAGCAACACCAGCCACTCAGGTGAGAAGACCTTGCTATATGCATAAAATATTAATTAATTCAAATGTAGAATTATTACTGTTAATCGTTGGCAGTTCAACGTTTCTATTCAACGGAGTTTTGGTGAAGTTGACCATGTTGAACTTATATTATAATGGTTTCTGATGTTGTTTACCATTTTCTACTAACGAATGTTCTGATGGTGGGTTTTGACTATTTGCACACAAAAACAGGACTTTCTTGTAATAATAGTTAACTGCTCTGCTTGAGCGAAGATTATATAATAAATTTTTATTACATTCCTTTAAGAAAACCTGACAGATTAGCCCTTTTGTCAGTTTGAGGACTTTTTGGCCAAACTGCAGAAAAGGAGACACGAGTCAAGCAGTCGAGGAATATCTGCATTTGGTAATTCATGAATGATTAATAATAAAAAAATAATATGTCATGTCGGTTGATCCTGGAATTTCCCAGATTCTGTGTTGTGTGATAGGGAGGCAGGACTTTTTTCCAGCTGTTGAAGCTTCACTTGCCTGAGGATGAACTTGTCTTTCTTGGTAAATTCTGATGGAATTTATGCTGGTGGGGAGCACCTTTGAGAGATACTTAGAAGGCACTATATAAATGTCTGTATAGTTACATTGTATTACAGATTAAGCACAACTATGTTGTGAAGCGATGCAATCTGTATACAGTGGTTGATCTACAACTGTAGTTGCGCTTGATGCAACAGATTGTGAAGCAAAGCAACAAATTACTGTTGTTGTTGTTGTTTGCACTTGGTGCAATGAATTGAAAAACGTTGAATGAAAAATGTTCTGTTGGATGTGCTACTAATCAGTAATCAGCTTGATATCAACATTCTTAATTTCTGTCGCAGACTGAATAAGACAGTGCCAGCCCAGGTGATCGAGTTGGATGCCAACATTCTGCACAAGGCTCTCTTCAAAACTTCTTCAGACCTGGCACCAGTTAAACCTGTCAGTTTTACGGTGCACATGTGATAGAGACATTATAGCATCTGGGTGGAATAAGGGAGCAGTGGACATTTGATACATATGCGACAGTTTCACTGATTTTATTCAAATTGGTAGCTACGGTTTATGTGCGGATAGTTCTGTCTTGGGTCGTGCACACTAATTTCCTCATTTTTGCTCTAATTTGACAACTGGTATCGCCCATTATTCTCATAAATTTTTTTCTGACCATTAAAGAGTTGTGAAGCCAGTTTGTGTTGGAATGGAAGAGTTGAAACTTAAGTATGTTTTGCTGATGAATCATTGGATTATTCCCATTTTATTTCTAGCAATTCCATTTTCCTAAATTTGTCATCTATTTGATGTGAAGAAACTTTTACTGTGTTTAGGTTTCTTTTGTGTGTCTTCTATTGAATATTCAACTCATTGGTCTTGGTAATAATTGCTGAACAATGGAAATCACCAAAGCAACAGTGGAATTTGGGACAGAATTATTCAGCAATTAAGCAAAATGTTGGTCTGCCAAGCAAGTTCAAGGGGTTAAGTGCACACTCATTATACCCACATTGAATTTGCCACTAATGAATTGTGCGCATCTTCAGAGTAGTAATTACATGTATACTGGGTAGTGAGACTTGGAACCAGAGCCTGACCATAGTAAGAAATACATGTGTTAACACGCTATATGTCCATCGGCTGACTGAGGAATCAGGTGTAGACAAGCAAACAAACAAACAAATGCATAACACAGCAAACAAACAAAGGAAGATGCACAGCCACAAAGGCAGACAGCTATAGCTGTCTTACCGCCTCTGAATTTTTAGTTCTCAAATTTAGCTTTTTTACATGACACAACGGTGTATATAAAGCATATTAATTAATGAGACATGTGCCTTTCCAAATGAAAACTTCAGTTTGCGAGTCATCAAAGTGCTGTTATGGGGAGGCTTTATGCCATTTTGCACTACTGTATAATATTTATATGATTTGAAAACAGATCTGCTGAATCATCTTGGTCTAATCTCTAATTTCCGTTCACGTTGTACGAGGACCTTAAATGGTGTGGTGCCCGTTCAAATGGGTAGCAGTAGTAAAGGATCTCGCCCGATTAATTCACTGAAAAATGAACAGGGTGGATACAGAAAAACCAAGAACTCCCGAGGATCAACGAATGATTCAGAGTCAGATTTAATGCGGATTACACAGGCCTGTATAGTATGAATATGTATGTAACAGAACCGGAGGCGTCGATCATATGGGTGCCACAGGGCTCCGGCAATGTTTTGAGCATTGGGGCCCGGCCATTGGTTGGGCCCCGACAGTATTTTAGCTGTAAAATCGGTAAAAGGCAGCTGTGGACTGATAAAAGTTCTCATTCTATACTTTAAGACGTTAGTCAACAATGCCAGTCGGTAATTTCCAGTTGCACCTCCTTAAGTATTGCTCTGTCTGTCTACCTTTGCTTAGGCAGACAAAGGGACAGACAGAAAGACAGATATATTATGTATTACATAATTACTTATGCAGGCTTACTTATAATCATACGCGGTTCGACCAAGGGAACTGAGTCACAGGTAGTCAGGTAGTGAGACATATAGACACTTTCAGCCACACAGGTAGTGAGACATACAGACACTTTCAGCCACACAGGTCGCCAGACTGACTGATCCCCATGCAGGAGGCACAGATCTTGCAGTAGGGGTGTTTAAGCCTATGCGCTTAATTAGTTTCTTCATCTATGAAACCACATACATGTTGTACCTATGTACATAATGTATTGTTGCGGGTGGCACGGTTAGTAGGAAGGTCACTTGGTGGGTTGAGTGCCACATGCAACATTACGAAATGTACCTGTAGATGGGAGTGTTGGAAGGAGTGTCAGAGGTATAGTGAGTGATGGAAAAGGGGCCCGGAGCCATGGCGTCAATGGCGCCGATGCTCACACAAGTTTTGGCTCCGTGACGCCTAGGCAGGAGCATGCTCACATAACGTTTTTAGCCACAGGGGCTATCTACCTATTCTTGTAGACTATATCGGATATAGTGTATAATTTTAGCCACCTTAGGCCTGTACTTGGTTGAGTTGGCTCACACAACTTTCAAACATTTCCCGGGCCACTGGCTATATAAACGATTCGTTTGTTGTATAATTGGAGGTGATCGAGAAATTGTTGAAGAATCGAACACCGAATGTGAGAAGAAGAAACCTTTTTACTGAACAACTTCTGATTGGCTTTAAGTTCAGAAGCCCCGGTTCGATCGACAAATTTCTCTTTTATTTAGACACCCTAGGGTCAGGGTTACGGTTAAGACGAAGCGGAGGAAGAGCAAGATGGTTACGGATAGCTTAGAGACACAAAGATATTCGGGGATTTGGTTAGAAAATTATAAGCAGAGGAAGAGAGAGGGTTAAGGCAAAATAAAACGCATCGCACATTTAGTGATTTGGTTAGAAAATGACAGGGAACAACTACTGGTAATTACCATGGGCTCTGATTCACCGGTTGGATCGAAAAATTTCTCGTCTGTTTAGTTACGTCAGGGTTAGGGTTATGGATAAGAAGAAGCAGAGGAAATGGAGGAGGGTTAGCGTTAGGTAAAAGCAGAGTCGTCGATCATATTGGTCCTCCCGAGACCCGGGCCCCGCAATATTTTGAACGCAATCCGTATATAGCAAGTGACTCAGGTCTCGGTTCTAACACTAGAGTGATAAAAACTGTATATGACAGCCTATGTAGCTTAAACATGCTCATAACTGTTGACTACAACTTTGAGAGATTAAATTAATATATCCAAAATGGTCTCTCTGATCACTTTTCGTGACACTAGTCAAACAATAGGCATTATGTAAAAAGCACAATCAGGGAGAACATATTCGGCAAGTTCAATGTTGAATAAGTAATTAAATTCTTAGGTTGCGCTTCTTTAGCGTTACTGCCATAGGCCTACTGTTCATGACTGATGTGTACGTTGACAGTGTACATTGTACAATATTAGTAACGTTTCTCATTTTTTGTCGGTTGAGATGTTGGGCTGTATGTATGCCTCCATTAGGCCTACCCCATACCAGGGCTTTGCCTCTGGAACCCAACAGCAGCTTTGCACCCAGACCCCCATTATTGGCCCGAGCCTCCCAATGTTTACGACGGATCGACGCCTCTGATTTTAAAATTTATATAACGCCTTTTGTGCCAGAACCACTAGTGGTATCAGACGATATGAATCGATGACGCTTCAACACGAACTCGGATGAAAAGATGAAATCGTTGTTGGACAGGCGTTATTGGATCGAGCATTTCTTCTTCTTCTCTCCCTTCCTGACCTCCTTCTCCGTTTCCTCCATCTGCTGTTTGGCCTTGACGATCAGAAGGTCCGTCCTTATGCTTGGCCTGCGCACGTCTAAGGCCACGGCCCCGCAGGCGTCGCTGAGGCGCCGGCGCAAGGTCATCCGGCGCCGTGACCCGCGCGGACTCGACGTCACGACAAAGGACGGAGTGACCTTTCTGTGGAGCGATGGCGTCATTTCCGTCGGCAGCTTGGCGAGCATGAACAGTTTAAGGAAGATCTCTTCGATGTTGATGTTCCGCTTGGCCGACGTCTCGAGGCATCCGACGCTTGGCCGGTTCTCCGCCAGCCTCATCAGCTCCCACGTCTCGACCTGTCGGGTGGCGGAAGTCAGTGCCTCGGACCCCGTGCGCATCTCGCACTTATTGCCGGCGATGACCATCGGCACGTAGGGCTTCCGCTTGCGCCAGCTGCTCGGGCCGCTGCCGCCACCGCTGCCTCCTCGTCCCCCGCCGCCGCCGCTGCCCCCGCCGCCGCTGAAGCTGCGTGCCCTGCAGTCGAAGATCTGCTGCTGAAGCCGCTGCGCCTCCTCGAAGCTCTCGCGGTTGTCGATGCTGTAGACGACGATGAAGAGGTCACCTGCAACCACAGCAGCAGCATCACATCCATCATGCAACTATTGTTGTTGTAGAAAATTTGTAACGCCCAAAAGTCACAGGTTAGACATGTGAATCAGTCAGCTGGAAGGTTACGTTTGAGCCATACATGATTACATATATACTTACCTAATTAGGTACTTATTTACTTGCTTACAGACAGAGAGATACAAAGATTCTGAAATGGACAGGCTAAGAAAGCGAAAGACACACACACAGAGAGATACAAAGATACATAGGCAGAGGGAACCGTAAATGGCGTGGCGCCCATTCAAACTGGCAGAGGTGATGAAGGACCTCACCCGATAAATTCATTGAGAAATGAGCCGACGGTCGAGGCCGTACGGTCGCTATACAAAAAACGAGTACATTTACAGTTTACAGACAGAGGCAGGCAGAGACATCTGCCGTTGTGTTAGACGGTGTGTTTCAGTGTGTCTACATTCAGGCAGCATCGCCTTCCGTGCAGCTTTTGACCCGGTGTTCGTGTCATTCTTGGCTGCTGCTGCTGCTGCGGTAAAGTGCAGCAGCCGCAGCGGATGAGTAGCCGCTGCAGATTCTTCTGCAGGTCTCCAGCATCCATGCAATCGCCTGTAATTATCAGCGGCTGAAGTCAGCCGACGGAGAGAGCGGCTGACAAGCGATCAAGTGACCCCGACGGCTGAGAGAAGAAGCTCAACGACTGACATCCGCCATCCGTCACCTATACGCGTCATCATAATTATTTGCAATAATTCCGCCTCATCCGTTTTCAACGCATTCGGTACCTGGCTTTTGTCTCAAGGATACTGCAACAATTTCTCTGCAATCCGATGTCTCAGCATGCCATTGTCTTTCTCTGCCTTTGTCGTTCTATGTCTCCCTATGTCTCTGTCTTTCTCTGCCTTCTGTATATCTTTCTCTTACTCTGTCTCTGCAACATTAGTCAGCGCCATGCTAAGGCGCTTAGAGTCAAATCAAATACGTAAGAACCAGGATCTGCTTGTAATTCCTTACATGGATCACTTGATCAGTTGTTCAGTCGGTCAGTCTGCCCACCAGCGTGTTTGTCTCTGTCGGTGTGTTTCTATGTTCCTCTCCATCTCAAATCGGATGTCTTTTCCGCGTCCCTGTTCGTTAGTATTTCTGTATTTATTAAGCGCCACAATCTAATGACTAAGCATCAGTCGATGGCACTGAGCAGTTGTGAGTGAAGGACTTGCTTAAGGTTCCTAAGGTTCTTAAGGTTCCTAAGTAACCGTCTCAGAGGAGGTTCGAACCCGTACTCTCCGCGTTACAAGCCAAGCGCTATATCCAATCGACTACCATGCCCCACAGTTTTGTTATATCCGCGATTGTTCCCACAAATTGACCCCACGATTGTTCATCCGTCTATGTCAGTCTGCATTTCTGTCCCTGACCGTCTGTGTCATACTAAAAACTTATCTTTTCCTGAACTCATTTCCTCCGTAGGCTGTCTCTGTGGCTTCTGGACTCCTATCTGGCTTTTCGACCCGGACTCACCACGGGTTTTGATTCGGACAATGATTTTGTTTAGCAGCAACCATCGACTGATGCATTGAGCATTATTACAGTGGCGCTATAGAAGTGTTTAGATTAGATCAGTTCTAGGTCTCTGAAGCGACTCCCCACTCACTGTGTCCTCAACTCTTGGCTCTTACTCACTCACTTCCATTTAAATTGTGCAGTGGAGAGGACTGAAGAGGTCGTGTCACGACAGAATCGACATAACAGTGCAGAGTTTATATTGTCTCGGCCGCTCAGACAGTTGCTCATCGAGCCAATTCCTTCGCAATTCACTTTCTTTTACGAGTCTTGGTTCCGTCGGAAGAAACAACTACTTCTGAAGGCCGCACGGTTTCGTCCAAGACCCGGAGTTTGCCTTGAGCGACGACGCGAACGTTCCCACGATCCACGTCCTCGGCAGAACTGATCTTTCGGGCGCAAAAAGTAGCGTCCTCAGAATTCCTTCCGCCCGTAGGGTAGGTCAGTCCAGCCTTACCCTGCCTCAGTACAGCCCCATCACACAGCACGCGCCAGTCTTGCGTTCTCCTTCCCACATTCTTGATGTCGTCGCCCCTTTCCCCACATATACATATTGTTAGAGTCGGCCCACATAGAAGACCCGGATGCAAGGAGTGACTGAAGGATGGGCCGTCTCTTTGGGGGGCGTAACCCCAGAATCCTTATAAAAGGGGAAGTTCCTTTCAGTTGACTGGGCTTGGCTAGTTAAGATAGGCTGAGTCCGACGTGGCTCTGTTTCCTGTTAGTCGCCAAGACTCCGTTTTACGAGCTGATGTAAAGGTCCTCCGTCTGTTGGAGGAACCTAAGAGGTTTTTGTGTTCAAGTTGTTTGCTGATGTGAAGACTTCCACTTTTGGCTTCAAAACAGCCGTCAACGTTCTGTCTGATGTCAGGTATTTTGTGTTTATGTGCTATAACCTCTTGCAAGTGTAAATATACATTTTATCTCAAACCAAGCGAGTTTATTTCCTTTTCTTAGGACTAGCACGTAACATTTTATATATATATATATATATATATATATATTACAATGCTGGCCGTGGTTAGACGCACATATAAATCTGAGAATGCTGGCCACTCAATACATTACTTACAATCTAAAGTCTCTAGACTACGCATGCAACATATATCCATATCTATATCTATACACATAGCCATACACAGTCCGCGTGAATCATACGCTTATCTAAGAGAGGATGTGGGCCTACAGGGGAATCGCTACAGTCTCTTTAATTAACATGCCGTCTGTGCTCGTCATTGTTCCCCTGCGTAATTCTTGCTCGTAAATTACAGTTGTTTGTGTAAAGATGATCATCCGTTCCGTTTTCAGCCAAATCGTACATGCAGTTGTCTACATACGCGAAGGTATGAACATTTATGTGCCACCATTATATACCTCCCATTATATATCGCCTACGACATTCCCCTTCCCATTCCCCTTCCGCTTCCCCTTCCACTTCCCCTGCCCCTTCCCCTTCCCATTCCCCTTCCGCTTCCTCTTTCTTTTCTTCTTCCTCCTCTTCCTTCTTCCATTCGTCATCATCTTCTTTCCCTTGCCTTCTTCTGCGTAAGTTGTCGTGTTGACTGAAGGCGCCATATAATTTCTTTTAGTCCCAACTCATAAAGACGAGATGTAGCCGACGTCATGTCATAGAAATCGCACTTAGTTAAGATTCCCGTCAGGAAACAAACAGACCTTCGAACAATTCAACGAAACATGCGGCCTCTGAGGAGGAAGAAGAGGAGGAGGAGGAGGACGAGGAGGAAGAGGAGGAGGACGAGGACAAGGAGGAGGAGGAAGAGGAGGAGGACGAGGAGGACTAGGAGGAAGAGGACGAGGAGGACGAGGATGAGGACGAGAACGATATAGAAGGACGAGGAGGAGGACGTGGGAGAAGAGGAGGAGGACGAGGAGGAAGAGGAGAAGTACGAGGAGGACGAGGAGGAGGAGGAAGAGGAGAAGGAGGAGGAAGAGGAGAACGAGGAGGAAGAGGACGAGGAAGAGGAGGAGGAAAAGAAGGAGGAAGAGGAGGAGGACGAGGAGGAGGAGGAGGCCAAGGAGGGGAAGGACGAGGTGGAGGAGGACGAGGAGGAAGAGGACGAGAAGGAAGAGGAGGAGGACGAGGAGGAGGAGAAGGACGAGGAGGAAGAGGAGGAAGAGGAAGAGGAGGAGGAGGACAAAGGACGAGGAGAAAGAGGAGAAGGATGAGGAGAAGAGGAGGAGGACGAGGAGGAAGAGGGAGGAGGAGGACGAGGAGGAAGAGGAGGACGAGGAGGAAGAGGAGGACGACGAGGAGGACGAGGAGGAAGAGGAGGAGGACGAGGAGGAAGAGGAGGAGGACGAGGAGAAGGACGAGGAGGAGGACGAGGAGGAGGAGGAAGAAGTAATTACTTACATGGACATGTGTACGGCTTTCTTCGCCTCTACCTGATTTGTCGGCCTTGTCATTGTCTGTTGGCGTCTGTCCTCATTTGCCTCTGTATGTCTCTGTCTTACTCTGCCTCTCTGTGTCTCTATCTTACTCTGCCTCTGTATATATCATATTATTTAGTAACATATGCATGCATAAAATACATGCATATGTATAAGATATTTATATATAAACCGGTCATGGAATGGCGTTCATGCTCAAGAACAATCGACAAATCCTTCTGCAATCGCCGTCAGCTCAAATTCAGTCGACGCAATTGAGAGCGTGAGGGAGCGTGAGAGAGCGAGTGAGAGAGCGAGTGAAAGAGCGAGTGACAGAGCGAGTGAGAGAACGAGTGACAGAGCGAGTGACAGAGCGAGTGACAGAGCGAGAGCGAGTGAAAAAGCGCCTGAGAGTACGTCATCACGCAGCTGTTAGCTGTTAGCGCTGCTAAAAGCTTCTGTTGCCGATGGCCTCGATGACATTGCTTTTATCGCCAGGGAACCAGCGTGTTGGCAAAGGACGCTGGCCAGGCAACCAGCGCATCGGTTTACGTCTGATCAAGACGACGGTATGGCAGACGATTTGCACTACTTTGACAGAGAGCTGAGACTGTTCTCTGCGCTCTTTCCCAGTCTGTTTCTCTTTCTGTCTCTCGTTCTGCTTTTCCTTCTGCTCGACTGCATCTGCCTCTTTCTGTGTCATTTCCTGCTGCTCAGTAGTTTCATTTCCATGTTCGACCTGTTTCTCTATCCCTCCCCATCTACACAGACGATGCCCGACTTTTGGATCTTGACCTGGAACCGAACCCTTTTTGCCTATCGATTTTGTTTTGACTGAGAACCTGTGAATAAGCTGATCCTCGTGACGTGGCCTTCGTTGGGCGCTGTATAAATCTCGGGATTACGATTGTGATGGATGGATGGATGGACAGACATTTGTGTTCATCATCATCGTCGTCGTTTTCGTTGTCATCATCATCATCATCATCATCATCATCATCATCATCATCATCATCATCATCATCATCATCAACAACAACAACAACATTGCAACGGTGCTGGCTAGGATATGAGCCACAGTCCAGTAGTCGACATTGAAGATAGACCAACCCTCCCCGCCCCCAATCTACTGGACACTGGGCTGTTGTATTAACTTCAGTCAGACACTACAGACGGAGTAGTAAACCCGTGCGTTCTTGCTAAACTATATCCACCCTGATACGTGGCGCCAGAATCTTGTTTTAGCGCGTTAGCCGTCGCGTCAGAGGCTGCTCCGGGGTTGCTTGCGTCGAGGAGAGCATTTCCAGAGGGGCGCCACATTCTAGGAGTCCACCATGCATGAGTCTGGTCTGAAGGGCGCCGGCATTTAACTAAGAGGGGCGCAGAGGGGAGGCTAAATCCGCCTCGACCTGTTGCGTATCATCGAAGAAAGCGTATGCGAAAGACGGGAAGCCAGTGCAGCAGCAGCAGACATCAAAAGAGGGAGACGAAGGTAGACGTGTGGAATCGAAGGACCTCTGTGAGCGAATCGACCGTCGAAAAGAGTAGGAGTCGACACTTTCCTGTTTGCCGATGGAAACTATAATTAATTAATTAATTAATTACTTGTCGGGATAATTTTAAGAATCGATCATTGACCATCAAAGAGGAAGGATGACGGAAATCGTCTCCCACAACACTTAGCCACCAGACGCGGTCTTCCCTTTGAAGTGACATCAGACAATAGCCGTTCCTTTACCCGAAGACTTCAAACGATTCTCTGATCAGTACCTGTGTCGGCAGATTACGACCTCTCCTCGCGCCTTCAATCAAACGAATAACAACCAAAACAAGAGAAAGGAATGAAATCAGATCCACTTCTGGCGACATCCGAAGGGAGAAGAGGTCGTCTGAACAATTTGGCCAACAATTTAATCAAATAACATTCGGGCGACGGCTCATAAAAACCACCCTACGCATTTCAAACAGTCTGCTTGATACCGCCACTTCAAACGCCGCACCTCTCTCTCTCTCTATCAGCCACGTAAAAGCGAATGACTACCAGGTTGTCAGAAAACGGGGATCTTAAATGGCGTGGCGCCCATTCAAACGGGCAGCAGTGAGGAATGATCTCACCCGATTAATTCACTGAAAAATGAGCGGGGCCAAGAGCATGCGGTCGCTATAGAAAAACGTGTACATTTGCATTTATAGCCTTTGTCTGGCGAAAGGACGGAGATATAGGCGTTACTCAGTTATTGAATACCGATAATCAGACATCCAATCATTTGTGTAGCTCCTTTAACGCTTTCGAGTGTTGCGTGTTCTTCAGATTCCAAGAACTGACCGATCCACCCAGAGCCAAGAAAATAGCGACGGCGACAACAACAGCAGCAGCAGCAGCAGCAGCAGCAGCATCGCTCCAAAATGCTGAAGCAAATAGATGCTCAGATGTGAACTGTCATCTCGCTTCAGCTTCCGCAACATAAACAGAGTTGCAACCGTACATCATCACTACTAGCTAGCAGCATCAACAGCCGAAATAGCAAGAGAAGAACGGCGGTGTCAACAAGCGCATCATTTGCTAAAGTCATGTTTTGTAAGATGCGCCCAAGTGGCTACTTGGCTCCAGCTCTTCGCTTTCAGATCTTCATTATGGGACTACGCAACACACGATCATAAAGAGACTTTTGCACAGAGAAATGCAGACGTTTACAGACGGACTGACAGACATACAGACAAGCAACTAGGCAGACAGACACACGTCTAGATTGATAGATAATCAGTTTGAGGGGCAGTCAGACAGACAGGCAGACAGATAAACAAGCAGACAGTTAAACAAGCAGACAGATGGAGCTCCGTATGGAGCTCCATCTGTGTGGTTGTTTATCGGACAGAATAACTGGTAGAATTGATGGAAAGAGGAACGAAGATGAGAGGGGAAGGGAGGGAGGGAGAAAGGGAAGGAGGGATGGGGAGAGAGGGACGGAGGGAAGGCGTGTGATGGCTCTTTTCCCACTGCACTTCCGTTCCTAATGCACATCAATGGACCTGAAGGAAGATGAGTTATTCTCTGGCGGACAAAACCCGATGTTACGACCGACGGCCATTTCGCTGCTGCTGCCTATACGTTGCCTCCGTCTTTACCTTCCTTCCCTTCTTCCCTCTCTCCTTCTCTCCCACTTCTTATTCCCCCCCACCTATCCATATCCTCATGTCTCTTTCTCTCCCTTCGTGTCTCTCTCTCTTTCTCCCTCTCTCTCTCTCTCTCTCCCTCCCTCCCTCCCCTTCCCTCCTCTTTTCGGTTCTCTATATCTCTATATATTTGCCTAATCTCGGCCTAATCTTCGGCTCTGTCTCTCTGTATTCGTCTGTTTCTTTAATTCCACTCCAGAGCAGACATCTCAGATAGATGGCTTCTCCAGCACATCATCCGCCTCTTTCACCCTCTGCAGTCCTTCTGTCCTCGTTTGTTTCTGCCAGTCAGTTCCTCTTTCTGCCTCTGTTTCTGTCTCAGAATCTGGTCTGTCACGGTATGTGTCTGTCTGTCTGTCTGTCTGTTGCCCGCATATCTGTCGCTATACAGACAGACATGCAGATAATGTACTGCAACACTAGTCTGTCAGTCAGTCTGTCTGCCTATCTGTCTGTTTGTCTGCCTCTATGAGAAAATCGCTCATTCATTCGTTCGTTCGTTCATTCATTAATTCACAGGCGCTAGCAAGTAAGTGTCGACCAATAAGAACTAACCTAAGTGACCATATACTGTACGAATGTCCGTCGCCTTTGATACGAAGGCGTCGTTAACCAAACTATTGCTACTAACCGACTGGTCACAAGGGGAGGGGAGCAAAGCACACCTGACCCCAGAATTTCGACGCCTCTGAGTATCCTATCCGTAGTCATATAGTCCACCGTATTATAAAAAACTGTACTGAAATAAACAATATTAATTATAGGACGTTGCTAGGGGGACCTCAAGGAGGTCGCCTAAACTGGAATACTAGGGGACCTCAAGGCGTTAGCCTAAACTGGAATACTAGGGGACCTCAAGGCGTTAGCCTAAACTGGAATACTAGGGGACCTCAAGGCGTTAGCCTAAACTGAAATACTAGGGGACCTCAAGGCGTTAGCCTAAACTGGAATACTAGGGGACCTCAAGGCGTTAGCCTAAACTGGAATACTAGGGGACCTCAAGGCGTTAGCCTAAACTGGAATACTAGGGGACCTCAAGGCGTTAGCCTAAACTGGAATACTAGGGGACCTCAAGGCATTAGCCTAAACTGATATACTAGGGGACCTCAAGGCGTTAGCCTAAACTGAAATACTAGGGGACCTCAAGGCGTTAGCCTAAACTGGAATACTAGGGGACCTCAAGGCGTTAGCCTAAACTGGAATACTAGGGGACCTCAAGGCGTTAGCCTAAACTGGAATACTAGGGGACCTCAAGGCGTTAGCCTAAACTGAAATACTAGGGTCCTCAAGGCGTTAGCCTAAACTGGAATACTAGGGGACCTCAAGGCGTTAGCCTAAACTGAAATACTAGGGGACCTCAAGGCGTTAGCCTAAACTGGAATACTAGGGGACCTCAAGGCGTTAGCCTAAACTGGAATACTAGGGGACCTCAAGGCGTTAGCCTAAACTGGAATACTAGGGGACCTCAAGGCGTTAGCCTAAACTGGAATACTAGGGGACCTCAAGGCGTTAGCCTAAACTGATATACTAGGGGACCTCAAGGCGTTAGCCTAAACTGAAATACTAGGGGACCTCAAGGCGTTAGCCTAAACTGGAATACTAGGGGACCTCAAGGCGTTAGCCTAAACTGGAATACTAGGGGACCTCAAGGCGTTAGCCTAAACTGGAATACTAGGGGACCTCAAGGCATTAGCCTAAACTGATATACTAGGGGACCTCAAGGCGTTAGCCTAAACTGAAATACTAGGGGACCTCAAGGCGTTAGCCTAAACTGGAATACTAGGGGACCTCAAGGCGTTAGCCTAAACTGGAATACTAGGGGACCTCAAGGCGTTAGCCTAAACTGGAATACTAGGGGACCTCAAGGCGTTAGCCTAAACTGAAATACTAGGGTCCTCAAGGCGTTAGCCTAAACTGGAATACTAGGGGACCTCAAGGCGTTAGCCTAAACTGAAATACTAGGGGACCTCAAGGCGTTAGCCTAAACTGGAATACTAGGGGACCTCAAGGCGTTAGCCTAAACTGGAATACTAGGGGACCTCAAGGCGTTAGCCTAAACTGGAATACTAGGGGACCTCAAGGCGTTAGCCTAAACTGGAATACTAGGGGACCTCAAGGCATTAGCCTAAACTGATATACTAGGGGACCTCAAGGCGTTAGCCTAAACTGATATACTAGGGGACCTCAAGGCGTTAGCCTAAACTGATGTACTAGGGCGTCAGTGTGAATTGAATATGAACTTAATTCTTTATAAATGCCGTATGGGTCACAATCTAACCCTAACCCTAGATCCTAACCCTAAACCTGACCCATTTTGCGGTCGATTTTTGACGTCCTGTGCAAGCAAATTCAGAAACATTTACATTTGGTCAAAGTCAGGAAAATGACAGTTTGGATCTATTATTTTGTCACTGAACATAATGATGTTGTTCGTATGCTTTCTTTGCAACTTGTAACTCCTAAATTTCAAACAAAAAGTTCATCCCAACAGAAAACTCAGATTCAACGTCCGCAGCCATTTTGACTGTTTATAACAATCACGCGAGAGTCTGCGAGACCTCGCGCACTTGAGGCTCCTAGTCGGCGCAATTAGGGGGCTCCTTGAGATCCCTAGACACTTTGTTAATAATATTGTCTATGGATAGCAGGCGACCGTTCGCATCGTCAGCATAGTTGCATCGGTGTATAGCTGCATCGGTAGATACCTGTTTCGGCGGACAGTTGCATCGGTGGACAGTTTAGTTTGTGGAAAGCTGCATCAATGCATCAATGAATAGCTGCACTGGTTGATAGCTGCATCGGTGCCCACTGATTGGTGGAGAGGGATTTAGTTCGATATAAGCATTGGAAACAGGACAAGGGTTCAGGCCATACGGTTACTATAGAAAAACATTACGTGTCTTGTACATCTTCTCGAAGACTACCCGAGAAGGAGGTGCGTATGAATCTGAGTCTTGTGAGAGAGCTGAGTTAACTGATTTTAATATATATACAGGGTGGGCCAGAAGTATTTGTTCAACTTTGAAGGCCTATAACTTAGGCAGTTTAGCAAGTAAGTGTATGCTTAATGCATCAAATTAAAGGTCGTTATATCAGCTATAAGTCCGACAAATTTCATTACGGTAGCTTGCACTACGCGCCATATAATTATTGTGTACCGCACCTACCTTGTTTTCTGACGTAAACAATAATTTCATCATGGCGCCGTTAACAGAAGATGACAGGACTTTGATTCGAATTTTAAGAATTGAAAAACATTTAAATGCATATCAAATGATGAATGAATTTCCTGCTAGAAACTGGAGTAAAAACAATCTCAACCGATTAATTAGACAAATTGACGCGAGTGCAAGTTCTAAACGTAAACCTGTTACTGGCCGTCCTCGTTCGGCACGTACCGCTGACAACATCGCTCGTGTAGCTGAATTGATGCAGTCATTCGAGCTCGTGGAATACACATTGAATATTTATTTGATTAAATAATTCTTGGATTTCTTAATGGCTATCAATAATGCAAACTTGCAAAGACTAATTTTCCAAGTATTGTGTTTTTGCAAGATAGACGAATTAAAATCTTTGTAAACTGATACATATTCAGTACAGTAGTTTTACGCAATTATTAATAAAGCTAAAAATGTAAATTTTTGAGCAGTTGTAGCTGATATAACGACCTTTAATTTGATGCATTAAGCATACACTTACTTGCTAAACTGCCTAAGTTATAGGCCTTCAAAGTTGAACAAATACTTCTGGCCCACCCTGTATATATATATATATATATATATATATATATATATATATATATATATATATATATATATATATATATATATATATATATATATATATATATATTGGGGAGAAAACAACAACGCGCATGTCCAGACGGCTTAGCAATGTTGCAATAATTAAATGGACTTCAGTTCAGTAAATGGTCGAAGCCTTAGTCATCGAACGCGGTGTTCTGGTCGTTGAGTTGCCTCCTTCCTTCTTTGCGCCTAAACGGCTCCTTATCTCGGTGCAGACTCTGCACTTCAATCTCATCGCTCAATCAACGACTCGTTAATCTGCTTCACTGTCGCTCAACGACGTCACGTGACCAGCCTGAACCTTCCCCTCCTCTTCCTGCTCCTCCAACGGTCGTGCGTTGCATGACGGGAATCGTCATGATCAGACGCAGTGTATGCCGGGAGGAGTGGGCTATTTTTGTCCTCCGGCTGCTATTCGGTTGCCAAGGCGGATGCGTGATGAACGTCTCAGATGAGCAGGAGTTCCGTAGCTCGTTTGCTGCTCATTTGTCCACTACGCTGAAAAATGCCATCCATACGTCTCTAATTGTGACGAAGATTACGGTGGCATTATAGGTGTCTCGCTCCCTTCTCCCCTCCGTTTCTCTCTCTCTCCCTCGCTTCCTCCCTCGTTCCCTCGCTTCCTCCCTCGTTCCCTCGCTTCCTCCCTCGTTCCCTCGTTCCCTCGCTTCCTCCCTCGTTCCCTCGCTTCCTCCCTCCTCCCTATCTCGTCCGCAGAACGTTTCTAAGACTAGTTTAGAATGTCTCAACTACTTTAAGGTTCTCGTCGCCTACAGTGTTCTGCGATTAACTTCTAAGTTTAGTAATCTAATAAAACATTTATTAGTTTCTAATTATAACATTTTACAGCCATAATTATCTTAATTAACAATAAGTTATATTGCTTAATTTGATTTGCGTTAAATTTGAATTCATTTCCGATTTCGTGTCTTTACAAAGGCCTTTAATGAGGTGAGTTTACTTGAGATTCGGTCTCGACTCTCGACCCATCATTTAGTTTCGACATCTGTTTTAAGACTTCAAGAGTCGGCCTCATGAGACTCTGCCTCGGTCTCATAATCAGCCTCATGACATGCTTCGGTCTCATAATCGGCCTCATGAGACTCGGCTTTAACCTCAAAATCGGCCTCACGAGACTCTGCATCGGCCTCAGAGCCTTCGAATGAGCCACGGAGTCTGGACTTGGGCGTCGGTCTAAAGACAGCGCACTCAGTGTTCCTAGAAACACAGAAATCGCACTCATTTGGTCTCCATATGCTCACCATAATGGCACCGAGGTTCCTTAATCCTGTCTCACAGCTGCCGCCGCAGGTGTCTTACACGACCTATTCGTCATTCTTTGTCGCCGAGAGTTAAGGCGATTACGCGACAAAGACCCGAGTGAAGACCTTTAGTAGGACGACAGGTCTACTGGCCTAAGAACGAAGAACATAACCGCTTGCCGTTCTTCCTGGAGCCCGAATGCCTTGATATGGACCCTACTGCGTTTTGCCTCATCTTCTGTAAGAACACAGCTTAACTAAACTGTTACTGGATTGACAGACTATATAGATAGATAATACCAGTATTTCCTGTCATCCTGTTAGACAGGTCAGCTACAATCCACGCAGTTTGCTCCTTCTGTGAAACTGTACAGCCAAGCTACAGCTCTGGACGAGGGCCATGTTTCTCCTCTTGTCTCCCATCGGACAGCCTAAGCACCTCGGAACTCGCAACTGCCCTCACTTCATAGAAGTCCTTCCGTTGAATAACCTGTTATTGAGACACTGCAGCCACAGACTATTACTTTCAATTAAGAACTCGTCCTAAATTCAACTGTTCTCATCCTTTTGCCTAAGCCACAGAATTGTTGAATCGTTTGCTCGGACATAATTAATATTAATTCCTCTGATTAATATTAATTCCTCTGATTAATATTAATTCATCTGATTAACGATTCTCTTCGCTAAATACGAGACGTTCTTATTTCTCCGGGGTTCTCATGCTGGAAGCGCCTCTGAGTAGTTTGTTCTGTAACAGGTGCTATATAAGTTACCAAATACAATACAATACCTGGAGACTGTAGGATCACGCGAAAAGAGCCACACGACTGAATGTTGTGAATTGTCTTATATGAGGTAACACTGGGCTCCATATAATTATAGCTGTTTCAGAGCCATCAAAAAACAGGGATGAGGACTCCGTCAAACTTTACCCGTGAGTCGCGACACCCTGATAGTAATGTAATCATTTATAAATAGCTAACAGATGCTAGCGGTAACATCAACATCGTCATCATCATCATCATCAGCAGCAGCAGCAGCAGCAGCAACAGCAGCAGCATGTGTGTATGCATATATGCATATATGCAGGAATGTAGGCCTATGTATTGATGCCTATACATACATAAATACATACAAACACATAAGTACATACATACATGCATGCATGTATGCATGCAAGTATTCATGTAAGTACGTATGCATTTACTGTATGTATGTAGGTATTTATGCAAGTATGTATGTATATACGTATGAGTGTATGCATGCGTTTATGTATGTATCTATCCGGACATGTATATAGATCTCCTTTCAAGATAATGTCAGTGTTCTAAAAGGCAGGATTCACAAGATGAGCTAAAATGTTTCCTGCGTCATTTCTGGCAACAAATATCTAATTTTGATTATATATATATATATGTGTGTATATGTATTCATATATACATATATATGTATACAGTGGTGTGTAAGTGCACATATAATTGTCTATGCAATGAGTATGTGTATGTACATGAGCACGTGTACGTGCATACACGCACCGTATATTATAGCATATGCTGGAGATGACATACGGTCGCGTATCGCCCCAGCTTCCCCTAACAATAAAAGGCGATTTAGTGGCCAAAGCGGGATTTAATATCCGGACGAAGAGACGTCGTTTGAACGTCAACGACGGTCGAGGTATCAGGCAGCCGACGATGTATCTAAGATACAGACCAGAAATTGGACGGGACAAATGGCGCTACAAAACTTATCCACTGTACGTGAAGCTTAGGCCTAATCATATAGCTCAATCGAATCGAGGTTGACTCCAGCTTATGTATGAATATATATATATGTGTGTTCAATGTTATATTTAGACCTACTTATACTACATATACACATGTATGTAAGATACTCGGCATGTGTGTATGTGTGTAAATTTGTATAGCTTCGATTCATACATACATATATAAATACATGAACACATACCGTATGTATCAGTGCATGTATGTGTTTATGTATGTATGTATGTATATATGTCTGCATAGGATCCCGGTTGAGGAGAAAATAACTACATTCAAGAACTTTTTCATATAGGGCTCCCCTTGTTATTTGGGGCGGCCCCATAATACATAAAGGAGCTCTTAATTGTTCTCGTCTCGAGCCAAACGATTCGGTTGTGGTCTCGGCAGGTTTGCGAGGGGACGCAGACCATTCACTTAGACCACCCACAAAGACCACCCAGGAAGACCACACATCAAGACCACCTCCCTAACCACCCACTGAGACCACCTAGAAAGATCACCCAAAAAGACCACCCACCGAAACCACCGTCTCCCTGAGACGACCGACAAAGATCACCCAGAACCACCCACTAATACCACCACCTACCCACTCAGACCACCCACTCAGACCACCCACTCAGACCACCCACTCAGACCACCCACCAAGGCCACCCTCTGATCATCCACCGAGACCACCCGTCGACGCATTCGCAGATGACCTCTGCGCCTACCTGTCATGAGCGACAGTCTCCTCATGGCCGGAAACGGATCGTTTCCCGAGGTGTCGAGGATGTCGAGGCGATAGGCCTCTCCTCGGATCCGGTAGACCTTGCGGTGGAAGTTCTCAATCGTCGGCGTGTACTTGTCGTCATACTTGTTGTCCAGGAACCGAGACACGATCGACGTCTTGCCGACTTTCGACGACCCGACCAAGACCAGACGGAAGCAGTTCTTCAGCGGCGGAGTGGACTCCTCTCCTGCTGCCCCTCCTCCTCCGTGGTCGCCCCCTCGGCCTCTTCCTCGTCCCAGTCCAGTTCCACCTGCGCCGCCGCCTTCATCACCTTCATTCTCCGCTCCGAGATGAGGTTCCAACGCGGATGATGTTGCTGCTGCTGCTTCGGAGTCTTCCTCGATCTCTTCCGATCCAAGCATTTCTTATGATCGTCAGCCACTCGCCCCAAAAATCGTCAAAAATTCGAACTCACTGTTAAACGAGAAAAAATTAACACATAACATCTATAGAATAATAAACAGTCTGAGAAGTCGTCAATTTAGCAGATTTGTAAAAGGCGATATGTAATACAGCTACGTCTAATTAATCGTGAAATTCTATTCATATTTGGATTGTACGGTTTCCATGTTTCTTAGAAAAAACTAAGAGAATAAAACGGTCAATTGCCTATTTAATTCTTCAAAAATAAGATCCGCCTTATTGCATTCGCTAAAAACATAATGATAATGAAAAACACGATAATGGCATTGTTCTCGTGTTTCTGACGATATCATCGCAAAGAAGTTTATTGATTCGTTGATGGACGGACGGAAGGACACTCCAGACTGAAAACAATTCTTTTCCAAAAATCTTATCCTGATTCTTCCTCTTCCCCTTATCTCTCTTCTCGCTTCAATTTCAAACACCATCCACCGTAGCCGTCCGACTGTCTGACTGCCTGACTCCTGGATCTTGACTTGGAACCGAACCCTTTTGCCTATCGATTTTGTTTTGACTGAGCGCCTGTGAATAAGCTCGTTCCCGCGACTTAGCTTATAAGCTGGGCGCTGTAGAAATCTCGGATTACGATTACGATATTACGGACGTACTGACAGACGGAAAGACGGACGGACGGACAGACAGGCAGGCAGGCAGGCAAACTGACTGACTGACTGACTGAGTGTGAGGCTGAGAGGGAAAGAAGAAGAAGAAGAAGTAAAGACGCGAAGATAGAAGCAGAGAGAGGCAGATGAAGGGATGTAGGGCGTCATATTAATTCATAAGGACATGGTTTATAAGTGCAGGCGATGTATCCATTCGTCAATTCGGAAGACGATGACGGTCAAGAGATTCTTCGGTCCAGGAGACGGATTCACTCGCCATTGCACTAATTGCACTCGGAGAATGATTTCACGCTCTTCCTCTTCCTCCTCCTCCTCCTCTTCTTCTTCTTCTTCTTCATCTTCTTCTTCTCCTTCTGATCCTCTCCTCCTCCTCCTCTTCTTCTTCTTTGGGTCTTCATCTATATCATTCCCTCAGACCCACTCTAGCTCCCTATCGTTCATCCCAGTCCCTCTCTACCTCTGTCTCTGTGGCGTCTGCAGTGTGATAAGCTGCTGGCTTATTTTAAATTATAATACGTTCTGTAGAAACAGAATGAGCTCCTTCAGTTATAATGAAAATATTGAATGTCCATATAGCGCCAACAATCACATCAAGCAATTAGACAATTAGACAGTTCATCTACACATCTGACTAAGTTAGGCCCATGTTCCAGTCAAGTATAGACTAGCCTGACCTAAACCAGCATCAGATCATACGTACTTCATTTTGCGTGTATGCTGAAATGCCTTCGACGTTGCCTTGACCCATCATCACCCGATCAGGAACTATCGATAGTTCGTTGCCGTCTTTAACTGTTGGCGTTCTATGGCAAGAAATCTCTCTCTCTTTCTCTCTTTCTTTCTCTCTCTCTTTCTCTTTCTCTCTCTCTCTCTCTCTCTCGCTCTCTGCCTCTGTCTATGGGTGTTTATGGCTCTCACTTTGAGTTCACGGCATTCCGTACTCCGCTCCTGCACTAATTATTTACTCGTGCTGATTGACATCAAGACAAATTCCCCCATCTATATGCAGCTGCGAGTATGTAATCCTATATACTCTCGGTCTTTATCCGCCTCATATATGAACGCGTATTTCAGATGACCCGTCCGTGAATCCTTGATGTAAATACTATCACACAGCTGATTTAAGTCGGAAAGCAAATACAAGACTAATTAAGCTGTTGTAGTTGTAATGTATTACACCGTTGACGTCATAGAATTTACAGCTTAAGTCAAGAAAGAACAGCTAACATATGGATGCGATTAACGAGGTCTTCAGAAGCGGCGTCTAATAATAATAGGTGACCGCCTTTCAAGCAGTTCGTGAAGATGCCAGCTTAACTAACATATGACATATCCAATACTTTAAAGAGAACAATGAACGCCGTTAAACAGAAATGAATCTATGCAAGTTATTTAGAGAACTCGACTTGAGAGAAATCATAGAAACATTTAAATCAGAAGAATAAGATCGCCAATGAGGCTTCCAAGTGTAAGCATAACAGCCTATATTCCATGCAATAGAGATCCAGCGCAGAAAGTTCTCAACGATGTGCCACAGCGCACCTGCAGTGGTGAAAGAGTCCTCGTTGTGTCGTCAAATGTTGACGTACTTTATTCCAGGCAAATTTTATTGCCCTCCACACAAAACACAAGATGACAAGCTGT
The DNA here is from genome assembly GCA_964023275.1 of Norana najaformis. NCBI lineage: Eukaryota > Metazoa > Annelida > Clitellata > Crassiclitellata > Hormogastridae > Norana > Norana najaformis. The sequence goes on from OZ029928.1 coordinate 5,066,801, forward strand.
ATTTTCGTCTACTTTTATAATTACTTTGTCGCCGTTTTAAGCTCAGCACAGTTAGCTGCGTCTTTAAGAGGTTGCGTCAAGGCGCCTCTTTGCAAGAGGAAACCGGTTTGTATACCGTTCGTGACTACATTTCAGAGATTTATATCGCCGGCTGACACGGTCCGTACACGGCGTCCAATCAAACGGACAGCGGTAGTGAAGTCTCTCAACCATGATTCATAAGTTATAGCAAAACATGGAGTGAAAAGACATGGCCGATGTGGTCTCCTGGAACCGCCTTTGCCCCTGTCTTGGCCTGTGGGATACTAGCAACATAATATCAAGACCTCTTCGTAATCGTTAAATCGAGATTTTTGCAGCCTCCAGAGAAAACTAAGTCACGGGCGCTTAGTCAAAACAAAATCGATAGACAAAAAGGGTCAGAGAAAGCTAAGTCACGGAAACCAGCTCATTCACAGGCGCTCAGTCAAAACAAAATCGATAGACAAAAAGGGTCAGAGAAAGCTAAGTCGCGGAAACCAGCTCATTCACAGGCGCTCAGTCAAAACAAAATCGATAGACAAAAAGGGTCAGAGAAAGCTAAGTCGCGGAAACCAGCTCATTCACAGGCGCTCAGTCAAAACAAAATCGATAGACAAAAAGGGTCAGAGAAAGCTAAGTCGCGGAAAGAAGCTTATTCACAGGCGCTCAGTCAAAACAAAATCGATAGACAGGAAGAGTCAGATTCGGTTCCAGATCAAGAAGATGCAAGGGTCAGGCAAGGAGACAGTCAGACGGCTACGGCGGATGGTGCTTGTAATTGGAGCGGAAAGAGAGATCAGGGGAAGAGGAGGATTCAGGATAGGAGGCGGAGGATGAGTGTTTTCAGTTATGATCGAAAGACATGCGCAGAGTTTGCAAGGGGTGACGTGTGAAGTGAAGGGCCTATTTGTTTGCTGATTATCTCTGTGATCTAACACTAGGTGTCCAACTGAAGCCGACATTGTCGTCTGCAAACATGAAAGATACACGAATCATGGAAAATATGGCGCTACATAATATGTGATTCTGTGTACAGTTAGTGTCAACTCATATCAATGGCAGCAGTGTTTGCGCAGTCATCAGGACCCAAATGGCAATCGCAAAATTATGGCCATCACGAGTGGATGTGGAAGGACCGAAAAGAGAAGAAAAGAGGAAACAGCGTCATCTATGATCAGATCAGGTCAGGTCAGGTCAGATCAGGTCAGATCAGGTCAGATCAGGTCAGGTCAGGTCAGGTCAGATCAGATCAGGTCAGGTCAGGTCAGATCAGGTTGTTTAGTTGGTTGGCTAGACATTCAATATAGAGTCATTTATCTCAGAAAAGCGATTCCTCTGCTTTTGCCTAAATTGATGTTGAAGTTATGAACAAAAAGTTCATCAGTTAGCAACCAGTGCTAATAAAGCTAAAAGAGTGACCATCAGGTCAGATCTGATGCAATCTGACCTGACCTGACCTAATAAATGTTTCTTATATCTTTCTCTCTAACTCTAATAATTTTAAATGGACCTGTCTGTGGAATCAAGAGTGCCGTATTGCGTGAATCTCTATTGAAATCTCTCGATGATTAGAGCAGATCATGACCATTCGGCAGTAGGGGGTGACTTGCTTGTCCCATCGGTCTGAACAGCTACGGCCCAGCGCAGAAGTTTTGCTGTGGTTGGTCCCGCTTTTTGGAATGGAATTCCTAATGACCTACACCAGGAACTTCTTAGTCTCTCTCCCCTCTTTTCCACAAGCACTTGAAGATCTTCTTATTTCCCAGTGCTTCTGGGTTGTAGGGCCGGGAGCACCTCTGAGGAGTTTACCTCGAAGTGGCGCTTTATAAATTTTTGATTACATTACATTACATTAGTTAGATCAAGAGAACTTCTAAACTCACAGCAGTTCTATCTACCGTCTCCCCGTCTTAGTCTGAGCGTATTGTGCATCTTGTATCGATGATTTGTGCTTCCGAATCTTTTGCCAAAGGTACTATCTCATACTCGACGGACATCTGCTCCGTCTAAATCATTTCCCAACCGGGGGGAGGGTCTAATTGTTCCGGAACGTAAATCCTAATCCTGGTGCCGACGAACAACAACGTCTCACAAATGACAGTCATGACTGTAGAAGCAGAGAACTCGTCCTTTCGACGACGAACAGAGCAGAATTGGACGAACGGCCGGATGGACGGACAGACATAAGAAGGGAAGGAAGGAAAGAAGGAAAGAAGAAAGAAAGGAAATAAAGAAGGAACGAAGGAAGGAAGAAACGAAGCAAGAAAGGAACGAAGGAAGGAAGGAAAGAAGAAAGAAAGAAAGGAAATAAAGAAGGAACGAAGGAAGGTAGGAAGGAAAGAAGGAAGAAGTAACGAGCGACTGGACGGACGAATGGACAGAGGGAAGGCCTTTGAAAATAGCCAGAAAGCCAAAAGAAGTTGACAAAATATGCTGAGAACAATTTTTTTAAAGTCGTCAGAAAGTTTTGAGACATCGAAGTAGACTTGATTCTTTCAAAAATCGCAAGGTCAAAATGTTCAATGACAGATCGAGAGAGAGAGACAGACAGATCGAGAGAGAGAGGGGGGGGGGGGGGAGAGGGAGAGGGGGAAAGAGGGAGAGAGGGAGAAAGAGATACACACCCACAGACAGACAGAGAGAGAGAAAGAGAGGGAGTGAGAGAGACACACCCACAGACAGACAGAGAGAAAGAGAGAGAGAGAGAGAAAGAGAGAGATTTAACAAGTAAGCTGCATTTAAGAGGAGGAGGAGGAGGAGGAGGAGGAGGAGGAGGAGGAGGAGGAGGAGGAGGAGGAGGAGGAGGAGGAGGAGGAGGAGGAGGAGGAGGAGAGCAGAGGAATAGCAATAGGAGGTAGACTAAAGGGAGGATGTGGAGGAGAAAATGATGATGGTGAGGACAAGGAGGCAAAAGAAGACGATGGAGGAGGAATGTGTGCAATGTTTGTCGGAGGAGTAGGAATAAGATTAGAATAAATAGGAGGATGAGTTGCCTGCAACTGTTCGGCTGCTGCTGCTGCTGCAGATGCAACCACATGTGCTCTTTTGGGAATATCTGTTGCGCTTATAATTCGGAAGAGCAGAAAACTGAAGAAACAACATTGTCCATTTACCTTATGTGAGGCAATGAAAGGCAGTTTATACTCTATACACACACGCAGTCTTTCAAAAATGTTTTTGTCATCACATCTTTTAGCGCATTAGCGGCTCAGTTATATAATCTGGCGCTATACAAATCGACTTCGAGCACTGTCCAGTCAAATTATCGAGTTCTCAACGATGTCGTTCTGCTTCGCCCGGTTTATATATATATATATATATATATATATAATTTATAATTTTTATTCACACGAAGATATAGATCTTTTTATAAGCACCTTCTAATCTGTCTGTCTGTCTGTCTGTCTATCTATCTATCTATCTACCTACCTACCTACCTACCTATCTATCTATAGCTTTATTTATGTATATAGTTACATATAAAAGCAGAATGTAGGTCCTACAGTGACTTCCTAATGAATTAATTAATAGCCAACCTGAGACTTGACGTCGAAAATCCGTAGTAAGAAAGATAAGACAAGCGCTTCCACGTGATCCGAGATTTCAATCCCTGGAAGAAACCACCAACGGGACGCGAACCGGGGACCCTCACGCATAGAGGCCCTTGGCGTAGGCATGCATTTACCGATGTAGCTAACTAGGCAGATACAGCGCTGGAGCACATGGTTACCTATAGATAAGCCTACAAACCCTGTATTGCCTTCGAGAAGTTCACAAAAGGCGCTATACAAATATCCAGACACATACATCGCTTTCGCTGTCAGCTAAAGACGCTATAAAAGTGTCGTTATGAATTAGTGTGATAAGAAGTGTTAAATATAACTGTAAAAACTATGTGTTAACTATAAGATACCGTACCTATTTAATAACCAGAGATAGCGTCGCAGAGATTCTTCTGGTACTTACACGATAGTGCGCCAAGTATATCGTCGCCGCTAGAGGGCGACATGCGACGGCTACGGCGGCTGCGATTGGATGGATGCTCGAGTCTCCCGGTGCTGATGCAGCCCACCTGGCACGCTTGTCTAATACTCGCCTTAAGATAATAGCACTCGGACGACATGTGTAGAGTGCCACAGAAGGTGGAAGGGCGGAAGGGAGGCACAGATACACAGACAGACACACACACACAAAGGCACAGAAACGGTAGGGAGGTTGTCGCTGATACAGAGGCAGAGAAGATGGCTGATAGATCGCGGTTGGCGGAATTTCAAGCGCATATCATCCTCCTCTTCCTCCTTCCTTCTCCTTTGATGCATAATAAGGAAACAGTTTGCATGCTCAGGTCTGCTTTCGTAGAGTCATATCCGATCTCGCTCCACCGTTCTAACGCCAGCCTTCTCATGCATACGCGCCTTAGATAATGCATATATATATATATATATATATATATATAATACTTGTTTTTAAAATGTATACACATTTTTAAAATTATATGGACATTAATAGGCAAACAGTCCATTCATTGGCTTAGCTAACCTTCCGAGGGCCCTTGTGCAAACTGAACTTTGGCTATTTTTCTTTAAGTAATTGAGCAACGGGGTCTTGGCCCCTTGGGGGCACAGGCGGCCTCTGGTCTCGTGGGCCTTTGTGCTTTGCACTACCTGCACAATCTATTGCTACGCCTCTGAGTCCATTTCACTTGAACCCCCCCCACCCGCTACACGTGTTTACACGACTGTCATTTCAGCTGTTCGGTTTGGAACGCTGCTTCATTCACCAATAGACATGCAATAACATATCATCGTAACCCACGCAACACATTAAAGACTGCGTTTGGTTGTCTGTGTTTTGTGCCAGATCGGCTGACCAGCCGAGCATCAGATTCTTTGAAAAAAGGTCGTGTATCCGCTCTCGCCCCACGTGAACTACAATCACGCCCGTTACGCGACTGGTCAATGAATGTCACGTGATTTTGGTCATGTGATAATGCAGAAGGCGGGATTGAATTATTTATTGGTCGTGGATCCGTTCGGAACTAGAATCACACCTGCAGCGCGAGTGGCTAATGTTTGGTAGGGTACATGCGTGATTTTGTGGGAGCGGGTTGAAAATTTTTTGGAAATTTTATTCGCGACCAACAATAAACAAAAATCTTTTCTCTGTCTGGAGAGTTCGGTTAAGTTCATTTGCCTAACATGAAAGTAGAAGAACGACACCAACCACAAATAAACATATCTTTTTCCAGTTTCCGGAGAGTTGGGTTCATTTTTCTATAAGTAAATGTCAAAGCAATGTGAAATTCGGAATCGCTCAATAGTCCACAAATGCAGGTTGCTTAGTCGGTTTCTGGGCGGTAATTTAAAGTATCCCATAGGATCCCACAAGTGAGACGTAGGGGAGGCGCTCGTTTCCTGTTCTTTATGCCCTTGAGCCGGCAATGGACGAATTCCAAAGTCCTGGACACGGGTCAAGGCCATACGGGCGCTATAGAAAAACATGTAGATTCACGTTTACATGTATAGGCCGATTCGCGTTCCATTTCAATACTGTAGAGTTCATTTTCATGCCTGAAATCAATCTCTAACGGTCTATTGCACGTTCAGAGAGGTTTAGTTTGTATTCGATTTTTTGAGTTTACTTTCATGTCTGAAATCTATCCTTTACGCTAATTACACTTGTTGAATGAAGCCAACAAATTGCATCAGGAGTCAATACAGCAAAAGATATATTCAAAGATTAGATTCAGCTGCTGTTTGGCGAACTTTCGATGGTTTTCCTCTCGTATTCTGACCTACAGAAAGATTCAAAAAGGTAAAGCTAAACACCTAAAAAAACCTAAAAACTAGGATGCGATTTGTAAGGAGAAGGGGTGTAACCTTGGTCCACAGACAGGGGGTACCAATTCACTCCCCTTATTTCTTATTTTGGCTAATAATTGATAATAATTATTATTGTAATCATTGTAATAATTACTGTTTGACTAATAGTATGAAAAGTCGCTGAAGAACGCCATCGTCATACTAAACTTAATGGACATTACATGTATCTATTCACGGTAGTAAAAATTGCAGGGTAAGATAGTCAAAAAAATTACGGGTACCCTGCATCCCCTGAAAATTATGCCCATGCCCAAAGACATTATTCCACGAGTGCATCCCCTCATGTCCTCATCATCCCTTATATCCACTTTCCACTCCTCTTTTTCAATATACAGTGCAATTCACTTAAGACGAAAACGGATAGGACAAAATATCGCTTAATACGAAATAACAAATTGGTCCGTTCCGATATTAATAGATAATAACGTTAAATTATTCTCTTAAGACAAAACCGATAAGACGAAAAGATCGGTTATTACGAAAATGTTTTTCGGTCCCGTGAATTTATTTCAGTGCCAAGTCCGTCGCATAAGACGAAATGTTGACGGAAACACAACAGCTGCAGCTTGCAGCAAGGTTTCGGGTTTGCATTTCCGTAAACGCCTAAAATAGTTTGACAGCGTCCGTCTTTGATGAATGTCACCAACTGAGGAATAAGATAGCGTACATGTTTAAAATGTAATTGGGTGATTGATTACCGGTAAGAGACTTGCAGGTCATAGCATGAGGCATCAAAATGCGTTGGTGCATGAGACCATAGATATCAAAATTACCACAATGATGCCTATGTATAGGAAGTAAACTTTTGTGGCCATTTCATTCGTGGGTATATTTTGTCTAACAATGAAGGACATTAAGCCAGTCATGTGGCACATTTATGGTATTGAGATAAATAACCACAGAGGAAGTGCCCTATAGCTAGACACATTAGATAGATCGAATATCTTAGCCAGATTAGTGCCTGCTGTTATCAGACATATATGTCACTTTCAGAACTCTTCTCGAGTAACCTAATATCCTCGTTGACAAGCCTTTACCGTATGGCGAAGACATTCGTCAATGGTCAGCGCCTTGCAAACTACAGAGGCATCCGCCCCAAATCAATCAGCACGGGATGCCTCAAATCAATCAGCACGTACACTTACATGCGATGTACCCTCGTTCAAAGGCTTCTCGCAGTCTGACGCGCCCATCCCTCTCCGAGAACGAACGATTAGGATTCGCTGTCGAAATAGCGTCGTAATGGAATGTATCGGCCTTAGCCCTTTCATAAAACCTTAAAATACCCCTCGCTTGCTGGTCCAGCGTGAAACAGACCAGTGGTTTACTTTCGTGTCTAAAAATGGCCTACGGTGATCGACCGCCTTTCACTCAAAACATTCTTCTTTCAAAGATCCTACCCTGACACCCCTTCTTCCTCTTATCTCCCTCTCTGCTCCAATCCCAAATATCACCCACCGTAGCTGCCAGCTGTCTCCCTGCCTGATTTTGGATCTTGACCTGGAACCGAACCCTTTTTGCCTATCGATTTTATTTTGACTGAGCGCCTGTGAATAAGCTGGTCCCCGCGGTGCGGCTTTCGTTGGGCTCTGTAGAAATCTCGTAATTACGATTACGATCATCTGCAGTAATGCGTCATTTGCTGCTGCATGGCAAGTCATGCACCCATTATGTGTTTCTGGTTGGCATGCTGCCCTTATGCTTGCCTAACGGTTAATACAAAATTCGGTTAAGACAAAATATTTACGCTGGTACCCTGTCTTTCGTCTTAAACGAACTGCACTGTATCCACAAATAGCTGCAGTTGTGTAAGTAATAAGAGATCAAAACGCAATTTTGAAAGGTTTTAAAAGGCGCAATATAAATGTCTTGATACACTGATGAAAATACAATATGCATATGTTATATATACAAAATATACATCTCTACATTTAATTAGCTCTTAGTTAATTGTCTTACATCAGCTACTCCCGCCAGTTAAAACCCTGAATTATTTCCCATGGCCCGGCGCCCATGACCGTATTTTCCCTCCCGCTGATAGTTTAACGTGTAAATCCTTTATTATTAGGATGCTGTATACGCCTTATATGTTTTTTCTTGTTTTCTTAAATGCTTGTAGACCGATGTGCGATTAGCTATTGGTTGATAAAGAACCCACTGACTTACTTACTTATGACCACACCAGACAGTCATCTATCCATACATCCACTCTTCCATCCATCTCTTTTAACCCAAATTTTCATCCACTCGAAGAGGTAACGTGAACTATAACCTGTTGCTACGTATTCTGCAGACAATGGTGTCTGCAGTGACATCTGAGGTGACATCAAGCAACTTAAATTTGCCTCGATTCATAGGTTCCTTGAAAAAGCAGACACACATAAACCACAATGCAATCTATTCTATTTATCATTAATTCATCAATCATTACCTAGGCTACGTAGACAATATACCTATATACATAGGCCTATACCTATATATAGGCTATATGTATATATATAATTCATATATATAAATTTATGCTCATTTTTCTGTATATTCCTCTAGAGGCCACCCAGGTGTTGTATATACAAATATACAATATGCAGTGGGATATGCAAGTTTATTTAGCCAGAGGTTCTGGTACATGGATGAAAACTGAGGAGGCCTGGGGCAGCGAGAACTGAAGACGCCAAACCTTTAACGAATAGAGGGTTTGGTGAGCGTCGTAAGCGACTCCCAGCGTAGTTCAGGGCGGAGCCCTGAAAACCAACGAATTTTGACGAAGAGGCCAGGAATCGAATACATGAAATCGGCGTCGAAAATACTCTTCAAAGTATGACACTTGTATCCATTGATAGAACAAAGTCAAGAATCACCGATGGGGGTGGGGTGGGTGGGCGGCAGGGCACCCCTAGAAATCTCATTGGATCTACGCGAATCCCAAGGTTGATGGTCTTGGCCTCAGGAGGGTCCAAACCCGCGAACCTCTGGCCAGGTACGCTACTGTTTGGGTGGCCGCTGAGGCCCAAAAGATTTGTTAGGCATTTTAAGAAATTCAGCAAAACCGTCACTGCATTGTTTGAAAGAAATGACAACAGAAACAGGACAAGTTTAAGTAATTAAATGACATAACTGTTTTAGTACTTCCCAGAGCAAACACAGCGAAGTGGGTTTATGTGAAACTTATGCAAAAAAGACTTATTTACTCACAGCATAAATCTTAGACTGAGATATATTTTGTGGGAGTGATGTTTTTTCGTGGCAGACGACATCCACTCGAAACAGATCCATCAGGTCTGCGTTGACAGTCAAAGGAGCTCCAATGACAACGTCAGACACATGCTAAAATATTAGACTCATAATTGGAAATGACATATGGAAATATTAGACTCATCATTGGAAATGATATATGGAATATTAGACTCATCATTGGAAATGACATATGGAAATATTAGACTCATCATTGGAAATGATATATGGAATATTAGACTCATCATTGGAAATGACATATGGAAATATTAGACTCATCATTGGAAATGATATATGGAAATATCAGACTCATCAAATTATTTACATTTTGATTGCCATCTTACATTAACGACGTTAATAGGCGATCCTATTTAAGTGGGACCCATGTCTCCGCTGGGTTTGCTTTTGTATCCTAGCAAACCGTACGTTTTACGTGCAACCTGATATGTTGAATTTGGAATCAATAAAGAGTCAAATAAAAAACCAGGCAGGCAACATTTTCTCTACTGACATAAGTTTGTGAACAAAGACACAGCTCCATACAATATAAAACCACAATGTTGTAATCGGTGTCATTTATTTGATGAGATGGGTTTACTTTTTATTTTCTTAGTTATGTTTCTTCAGAACCAATAAATAGAGAAGAGCATGGGTCTATACAATAAACAGAATTGTTCAAGGTGTCAACACAGTAACCAATCGGCCACTGTTCTTAAAAGGGCAGCTAGGCCTATACAGCCTACAGGCATCCAGAAACACACATACAATTAATGCTACTGTGTTTTAACGAAGTGGTATATCATCAAATCAATCGGATGAAGAGTAGCTCTGTATGCTATTGTTGCGAATCTGAACTGAAGGTGTGGTAAGGTACAAAGTAAGGTCCAGAGGTTCAGAGGTCAAAGGATCGTTTGGCTGAGGCACAAAAACAATCACAGCAATTCAACGACAGATCCCTCTGTTAACCACACAACTTGCATTGGTACTTGCACTGATCGATTAGTAAGGATGGAGGGCTGAGGGGGCGCTAGGTGGCGCCACTTTCCACAGTCAACTACCCAAGTACTAACCCAGCTCGAATCTGCTTAACTTCACTTCACCTGTCAGTATCTTATCAATAAAATCACAGCAGCCACAGAGTAATTACAGGTAACACTGGACAACAAATTTTTACAAAAGTCATGTTACTGAAATGAAATTAGTCAGCTCTTATCAATTTGTATGTGCTGAACACGAATATGACAGTGAAAATGCCGAATTGGCTCTAGTTTTTTTGTAATCTGAAATGAAGTAATTTTATATCGCACAATGCATGCCAATAGTGATACACTTACAGTTAATATTTGTAAAAACCAGGTCATAGACTAGTTCTTAGATTTTTTTGCCTGTCTCTTGTACAGCTGTTCGGGAGCATCTCTGCGGAGTGTCCAGCAGTAGTCAGCCAACATTGTAGTGGACCATTTTCCCTGGTACCTTTGCTCCATTGTTGCGATATCTTGATGAAAACGTTCGCCATGTTCGTCACTAACCATACCACAGTTGTCAGGGAAGAAATCCAGATGGGAATGAAGGAAATGCATCTTCAGGGACATATTGCAGCGAAATTTCTGGTACTGCTTGAGCATGTCTTCTACTAGTTCCTTGTAGTTTTCTGCCCTAACATTCCCCAGAAAGTCTGTAGACACTAGACGAAAAGCATTCCATGCTTGTTTCGCATCACCCTCCAGCAAGTTGTTGAAGCGGTCATCTTTGAAGAGTTCTCTAATCTGAGGACCCACAAAAACTCCCTCTTTAATCTTTGCTTCGCTGAGTCGAGGGAATTTTTCATGCAGGTATCGGAAAGCTGGCGAAGTGCGGTCCATGGCTTTCACGAAGTTCTTCACCAAACCTAGTTTGATGTGAAGGGGTGGTAGTAGGATTTTGTGAGCCTCGACCAGAGCTGGGTGCTGGATATTCTTCTGTCCAACTGCCATGTTTTGTCTGGGAGTCCATTCCTTCCGCACGTAGTGCAACTCTCTTGCTCGGCTATCCCACTCACACAAGAAACACATATATTTTGTATATCCTTGCTGCAGTCCCATTAAAATGGCAACTACCTTCAAATCACCACGCAGGTGCCATTTGTACCTGTTATGGAATGCAGTAGCTGTTTTAGGTTATCGTATGTCTCTTTCATATGGACAGCATGCGCTAATGGAATAGATGGAAGACGGTTTCCATTGTACAAAAGCACAGCCTTAAGACTCAGTGTTGAAGAGTCTACAAAGAGTCTCCATTCTTGTGGGTCATGAGTGATCTGTAAGGCATTCATGAGGTCGTCAATATTGGAACAGAATACCAGATTACCTTCCTTCATACAGAAAGGTTCCAACTGCTGATGGCGCTTTCTATATGAAGTAATTGTGACATCTTCTTCTAGAAGATTCCATTGTTGGAGTCTTAATCCTAGCAATTCTGCCTTGTTTTTGGATAAGTCCAAATCACGAACAAGGTCATTTAGTTCTTCCTGTGTTATTCTATGTGGGGTTGATGATGCACCACAGTGAAAATCGGGATCACTGCACGCTGACGGACCAGGAGAAGAACATGTCGGCTCACCCTTGTCCTCATCAGATGAATCAAGGAAAATATATTCTGCTGGAGGTTCTGGAATAGGAAGTCCATCACCATGTGGAACTGGTCTCAATGCTGACGGAATGTTTGGGTAGACTATTGTCGACTTCTTTTGCTTCGTTATTCCACCGGAAAGAGGAGGAACCAAGCAGAAGTAACAGTCATCTACGTGGTTGCTTTGCTCTCTCCACACCATGGGAACTGCAAACGGCATTGATGGTCTTTTGCCATTCAATCACTGTGAAAGCTGTGTTGTACATGTAGCACAGCATATATGCGGGGCCCATGGCTTGTCTTGGTCACCAACCTTGCATTCGAAGTAAGCATGATATGCCTTCTTGACTTGATAAGTGATACTTTCCTTCTGGTTGGCAAATGTCACTTCCCCACAAATGTAACAAAAGTTGTCCACAGTATTTACGCACTTCCGAGGCATTACTGTTCTGTATTGTATCTAAATGGATAAAGTAATAATAGTTTTATAAAACAGTAACTTAAACTGTCTCGCACAAAGTCTGTAATATTGTAAATGCTCAACCGTTCCGACTCGCTTTATATAGTACACTGCTGACGTCATCTTACGTCAGCAGCCGACTGGCTGTAGTTTTACATTGCATCAGAAAATGACGTAATCAACTGTGCATGATGTGTCCATGATGGGATTATGCAATGAGGTGGAATATTACATCATTCTAGACTTATTTAGGATATTGTCGCAGTCCTACTGCATAAATTTACATGGTGAAACATAAAAATGAACTATATGAAATATTTTCAAAACGAGAGCCAATAAAAAATTTTTATGGTTATATTCGTGTTCAGCACACCAAGATGCTACACATTAGGGCCTTTTCCAGTCAGTAACGATTTCTATGTTGACCAGTGTAATAGTTCTCTCTGTAATTATGCTCTCTGTCAACAGCAGATGTTGCCAGTGCCTGGTGAAGTGCAAAGGCAACACCAACCATCAAACATCTGCTGCCTATTCCTTAAAGGGTTGCAAGACTCAACAACAAACTTCTCCTGTTGATGCACTGGGATAAAACCGCAGACACAGTTGCTGAGAGCAAGTACAACAGTGAGCCTACTGGTAGCCACAGAGCGAAGATTGCATCAATGTCTAATTGAGAGTTTGAAAAGAAAGAGACGTTGCTTACTCGGCATGAAAGGACATTCAGGGTTCGTTCCATCAGCGTCATCACAGGAAACGCTGTCCCTCGGTAGCTTCTCACCAACTAAGAAGTTAACAGGAAATTAAACATAATCTCTTTAACGAAAATATATACTTTAAACAATGGTATCAGCTTTTTCGCTCACTCCACCGCTTCACGTTCGCTAAATCATTTTTATTACTGTTACTACTACTACTACCACCACTACCACTACTGCTGCTGCTACTGTTGCTTCTACTAATACTACTAGTACTACTAATGCGCCTGTGAACAAGCTGATCCCTGTGACGTGGCCTTTGCTGGCAGCCGTAGAAATCTCTGGATTACGATTACTATTACTACTACCACTACTACAATACTGTAATTATTATTATTGTCGTACTTTCACTAGCCTTAAAAGAAAATACAGCTGTCTTCTCAGGGTTTTACTTACGTCATCGGAATGTATTCCCACAAGCAGATAATCGCCTTCTTTCCGAGCTTTTTCCAAGAACTCCAGGTGTCTAGTTTCTGTACTGAAGCGTTAAGAAGAAAAATCACCCGTCCGAAATTCAAAGGATATGACGCAGGGCGTCTCATTGGCAACTCAAGACCACCAGCTTCCACAGAACCCGACAAATTCGTCGCCAACACAGACCACCACGACCAAAACCGTAAATAACTTTACTTCTGTACGTGACTAAAGGGAACAAGTGGACCGAACGAACGCAGTTTTGCTAAGCGTCAGATTCAACACGGATTCCTGTCACTTAATTGCCTGAAGTGGCTGTGAAATCCCTATCGTCTGCCACACGCAAAACACATTCACTTGCAGTCAATGACCTCAAGGCGTCTCTAAGGCAAATAAGACGGTTGGCTAAAGGCAATAACGCAGTCAAGTGGCTGCAAGGCCTCAATGTGCAATAATAATAACAGTAACAATAATAACAACAACAACAATAATAATAACAACAACAATAATAATAATACCAGCAATAATTGGCCATTCCAGAACAATGCTCCATAAACTTAATTCCACATCCTGAGGGATCATTCCTACCTCAAGTAAATTTAAAAAACAAATAATCAATACTGTTCCTACAAATAATCAATAATAATAACAATAACAACAACAATAAGTAGAAGAATAAAGCCTAATAACAATAATATTTTAGTAGTATAATAACAATAATACGATTAGCAAAAGATACGAAATAGATCAAAATCTCCTGCGACATAAACCACACAATCAGTGGCTTTTGGCTCAGTGCCAGAACAAAATGGCGCCATGAACTTGGATGTAGGCAGGAAACTCAAAACACTCGACCTAGGCATTGAGATGGAAGAACACGGATCCTACAAAATTGAAGAACAAGTTAATAGGTTATCCAGCTTTGTGGTAGATTTTTACAGATTAGAGGATAGGTTCTGGATTTTCTCGATAGGTTAATCATATCTGTTAATAAGTTCATTAATGTTAGTTTAATGATAGTTTAATCATATTAGTTAATAGGTCAATAGTTGCTAAAGGCAATTCAACAGTAGTGAACTAGTTACAGCACTCAGCTTGTAACGTGGGGAGTATGGGTTCGAGCCTCTCCCAAGGCGGTTACTGCGTAGGGGCCTCGAGCAAATCCCTCATGCACCACTGATGCTCATTTCTAATGAAAGTTTCTTAAAAGAAACAAAAAGAAAGAAGTATAAAAAATTAATGCCACTGTCATCTTTCAACAGTCACTGAATAAGGCCGACCTGGTTGCTGCAGCAGCTGATGTCGTTGCTCCAGTTGCCATGCAGTTGTGAATTTGTGGAAGATGTACCATCTTGAGACTTTTCAGAAGTCAGCATCACAAGTCTGAAGCAATAATTTGATGTAATACATAATTTATATGGCGCCATATCAAGAAAAATAACCTGGTTTCTACAAATCAACTTTTACAGCTTTGGCAAGGTACTTAAAAGGTGCTATATGAAGTAGCTTTATAGACACACACACACACAAACACACACACACACACATACATACATATATATATATGTATATATATATATATATATATATATATATATATATATATATATATATATATATATATATATATATATATATATATATATATGTTACATACCCGTATACATACATGCATACATACACCCACAATTATCCATACACATATACATATTGGCAATTACGATATATGTAAAATCATGTGAGAAGTCAAGAAAGGTAACCTTGTTTTGAAGTTTTGAGTGGCATTAAAAGGTTGCTACATAAAAGTTCAAAGTTCAGAGGCAGCAGGGACTCAAAGAAGAAATTCGCATCAGCTGAAAAAGCAACAGTTTCCAAAACTTTGGTTTCATCCTTAAATTTCAACTTTATAACATTGCAGAGTTACGCTGGATTTCTTCTACCTTTTGATGACGTCCGTGGTGGAAATTCCAGGCGTTCTTTTACACTCCCTGAAAAATAAATTCTTGAAATAATTAGCTTTCATTTTATTTGTTTAATTTTTTTCACATTCTGATGATTTGGCATTAATAGATGTGAAAGTGCAGCTGTGCACTGAAGACTTTTGCTCATGGCTTGAATCAGCGACCATTTCATGTGGAATCAAACCTACGCATCTCAAAGCAAGTGTATAAAGCAATCAGCTGACGTCTCACAGGGTAAGAAGAAAGGTAAACTTAACTCACTTGTTTACACAAATCTCTACAAACTCCTCAAAAACAAGGTCCTTATGCAGAAAGACTGATCTGACTGAAAGGCTGAGGTGTTCACATGATTGCAGCAATCTGATGGCAGGAGTTCACCTCTTTCAACCGCCCAACTTACACTGGTACCCATTTACCAATTCCAAAATTATGGAGGGCTGAGTTGGCACCCGAATTCCTGGTATTTCATGAACCATCCAAGTATTAACTATTAGTACTGCTTAACCACTCTGCACCTGCTAGCACCAGTCTGCTGCCAGTGTTTGTAAGTCCTGCTGATTGGTTATGTAAAGACAAACTCACACAATATTGCATGTATGTATGTTTCTACCTCTCAAAAGAGCAGTATCAACAGTCATGTACAGTTAAATTAATAAGATGGAAAGTATTGTTCTGCTAGATTTATAAAGTACCCCTTATCTAGAGGCGTTCTTGGTATTATGTACGCCCAACAGAAAGAGCTGAGCCTTGACACAGCACATCTGTACCCAACTGAAATTTAGTATATTAAGAACTTTTGAAAACTAAATCAGAGACCTAGCAGTAAGTTCACCTGTATCTTCCAGCAGCCTTTAGAAAGCGATATGAATCGCCTCCATCTGCGTTGAAAGACTTGTCGTCTGAAACACAAAAAGGCAGCACTACACGAAAGAAAGCACAGATGATGTTACTGAAAATGAGGTCTTCTGACAGTTGAACAACTGCACTGTAAGTCGGCCAAAATAAAAGGCAAAGGATGCCACTGCGAAAGAAACAAATGAAGTTATTGAAGGAAGAACATCAGAATTATCTTAGTGCAGTACGATGGTTTATCGATAACGCATTTGGTCACCGGTTGCAGGTTCGACTCTGTGTAACGACCCTGTGCAAGTTGTTTGTGAAAACCTTGCTTCTGTCACCAACAGCGAAATTTGGTACTGGCTGAAGCTGGGAAGTAAACAGTAAGTCCTGCGATTCACTAGCTTCGTGTCCAGGACCTTGGGATTCGTCCATTGCCGGCTCAAGGGCCTAACGTTAAGGAAATGAGCGCCTTCCCTACATCTCACTTGTGGGATCATATGGGATATTTTACTTACTGTTAGATCGATCTCAGCCAAAAGAAAACATTTGGGAGCAAAAAACAACAGATGCTTGAGCTGAAACCAACCTCCATGAACACAAAAGTCACAGTCGTACTTCTCCAGCATCTCTACATCTGGCAAAAATGTTGCACCTTCAATGATCTGAAACAAGTGGAACAAGAAAACAAATAAGTTAACACCATTTTCTGAAGAGCAATGTCTCACGAGTAGACCATAATTTGAATCCTCTGGATCGTGAAGTGAATGAACTGCACATTCTATACAGACAATAAGATCTAGGGATTGCAGCTGAACCAAACCAAACTTTTCATATGTTACAGTTTTACTTGAGATTTGGGAAAAAGTTGGACTAAACCCAAACTGGAACTGTCATGAAAATCATCAAACTTGGACTGACCTGAGCTTCGAAAAATCAAACAAAACTTAATCAAACATTGAAAACAGGTACATTAGGTAAGGTAAGAGTTCTTCTTGGTTGTATCAATCTGAAAGTTCATACTTATACAGTCGTAAGACAGAAACTAAGTAGAAGTACCTCGTCAACCCATTTAATTCCCCGAACCATTCTGTATCTTTCAGATTCTGGGCAGACGGGGGGTCGACCTTTGTGCTTTGTAATGTCATCTGTTGATCAAAAGACAACAGCACCAGATAAGATAACACAGATAAGATAACACAGATAAGATAACATAGATAAGATAACACAGATAAGATAACACAGATAACATAAAACAGTGAAGCAACTGCTACATCCTCACAACCAATTATTAATTTCTATATCTTTAATTGGACTGATGACGTCAACTCATGGACTAAACTTGAGCTCCTTTCTCTCCCCCCTCAGTGTTCCGCAGGCGCCTGAAGACTGTACTGTTCAACAGTGATTTTACTTTTGAGGGTCGGAAGCACCTCTGTTGAGTTTATAAGAGGCGCTTTATAAATCTCAAATTACAATTACAATTACAAACTATTGCTTGACCATTTACTGAAGAAGACAGCAGGTGGAACAAATCTGTCCACAGTGCAGCCGTCCTTCAGCTTGACAAGACAAATGTCTTCCCTGAAATTTATATTTATCATTACAAAAATTCAAAACCAAACGAAGAAAGAGAAATTTTCTACAAAAGTTTTAGTAGGCATGCTACATTAATTATCTTGGCTTAGTGTTCATGTTACACAAGAACAAAGTGAAAACAACAAGCACAGTGGAATGAATGACTACTGTTTGTTTGAATAATCATTTGTTGAGTCAAATCATTCTATTGGTTCTGTAACCTACCATCTGAATGTACTCCTACAACCAACACATCTCCCATCTCTTTGGCCTAAAATAGAAAAATACTTCTAGCTTGAAGCTGGACTGGTTTATAAGACATTTTTCCTATAAGGACAGCATTCCACTTTCCAGCACTTTACTTCAGTGGAATTTGCTTCCAAAAGCGACAAAAAGCCAACTTCTTCAAAGACTCTGGGCATTTATTCAGATGTGTTAGTTTGTCTGCTAATCAGAAATTTTATTGCAATGGCACAGTATTCTAAGTTTAACAGGAGTTATCAGATCTAAGATGATGGCCAAATGATATCACAGACAATGCGCAAAACAAGTTTAAGATGATGGCCATATCAGATGATGATGACTAAGATGATGGCTAAATCAGACCTAAGATGATGGCAAAATCATACATAGATGTTTTTGAAATGAATGCGCCTGATCACATCAAATTAATAGGACATTTAAACTGTTCTCGATTAGTTGCATTAGCTTCAAATAATTTGGCCGATTTCTTCCGCTGGTTCTAAATTAGTTCAGCTGTTCAAAACAAGGCCACAAAAGACCTTGCAATTGGCTGTGGAAAATGAGCAACAAAAATCCTCTAAGGTTCTCCTACCTGCCTCAGAGCATTTGCATGGCCAAAATGTAGACAGTCAAAGCTAAAAAGAATAAAGAACATAAAATGCAAAAATGTAGTGGTGATGAAGGCAATAATAATGATGATCATGTTGATGATGATGAAGATGACGCTGACGACGACGACGACAATAACAATGATGCTGCTGCTGCTGCCGTGATGATTATGTTGACGATGATGATGATTACGTTGATGATCATAGCAATAGCAGAGATAGTGATGGTAGTCATAATGAAGATCTTGAAAATTTACATGGAGGCTGTGGTGATGGTGATGACGACTTAAAGTCACTCACTAACTTAGTTACCTTAGGTAAGAATACTTATTTTCTATACTAACCATCCATCAAAATAGACCCTGACTGGTTTCCTCCTGTTGTTTTGAGTTGGCGCTTTTTCCTCAGCTGGCATCATCATTCCCAAACACCTGTAAGTACCCATCATCATCGTTATCATCATTGTCATCTTCATCATCACCACCACCATCATCACCATCATCATCATGAATCATTGCCATAAATCATCATCATACTCGTCGTCGTCGTCAACAAAATCATCATCATCATCATCTCTTTGAAAGGTTCTAAACAGACTCAGTATAAATGACCCATCGTGCTATCCATTGATTATAGCATGTGTTTACGACATCCTATCATCCCAAGCGCGGGGCCCTAAGACAAGGGTCCCGATGCGTAGTTTCCATAGGGCCATCGGGTGCGTAATCCGCTCCTGATAACGCCGGTCAATAAGCTGGTCTCTCTGTCGCGGCTTTTCTGTAGCGCTGAGCAATTTAATTCGGATATATACATATATTTACATTTACGTTACACCACCAACAACAACTTAGGCTTGGCGCCATATCAGCAGTTTCATAGAGTTGGCTGCGTTTCCTGTGTCGTAACAACAGTTTACGGCCTGGACGGAGAGAAGAAAACAACTATTCTACAATGAAACTGTTAAAAACAAGCAACCAGCTATTTATACGCGATACGAAACTAAACTTTTACACAACTAGTAAAATTAACCTTCGTCTAATTGTCATCGATTTTATAGAGCGCCAGTATCCTACAAAAAACGCAATGGCGTTCAGATGCGTAACGTTACCCTGCTTTATAAAAACCTTGCAGCCAAGAACAGAAGAACTTTGACCAAGTTCACTCTGCCAGGTTGCGACAGACAGCGATAGACAACAGTGAACATAAATGATTCCTCCTAACTTTCCGAATGAACAGCGAAATCTTCTCCACTTGCCAGAGTAAAGACAAGCCCTAGCCTGTTAGGCTTAAGAAGGCAGCGCCGCATGTCAGAGTCTCGACGGCCAGCGCGGCTTTTAAATTTTGTACGGAGGCTTACAGAGGCCAATAGTTCGACATCTTGTCCTACTTTAACATCAGAATAGATCAAACTTTCTAAGTCAATCGTCGACACATCGATCATTTTCCTTCTCCTTAGCAAGGTCACAACACAAAACTTCTCAAAAAAGGTTCTTCTTATCTCTTTCCGCTCCAATCCCAACCATCACCCACCGTAGCCGCCACGCGGTCTTTTGGATCTTGACCTAGAACTGAAACCCTTTTGCCTATCGATTTAGTTTTGACTGAGGGCCTGTGAATAAGCTGGTTCCCGTGATGTGGCTTTCGTTGGGCGCTATAGAAATCTCGAGATTACGAATACGATAGGAATCAAAGCTGCACAGTTCAGTGCTCAATGACACATTGCTAGTGCTTAACCAATAAAAGTAGGCTTCTAGACCCTTTCCATTTAGGCCTAATTATAAGCTAGGAAAGCACTGGATTGAAAGAACAACCGAAAAGAAGGGAAATTTTCATTCAGATATACGGCTGGCGTCAGGAACTGACGTGATCATGATGGCTTTTGAAAGGTACCAAAAGGCGCTATATTGTTTCGATGCATTCATGTAGGCCTAAGCACGATCGTGATAATGTTGTGATGATGATGATGATGATGATGATGATGATGATGATGATGATGATGATGATGACGATGATGGGCCCTATACATTTGCTGCTGTTGTGACGATGATGGGATGGATACTCAAGGAGCAGTTGCAAATGCTGACACTAGGTTTCATCAGCATGTAAAGACGTCTAAACCATAAAGATCATACCGTTCAAGTCATTTGCACAGTCCCATAATTAGGTAAATATTAATGGCTACAGCCCACGTAACGCTTGCCTGCCTTGCAGGAGGCCGCCTGGGATATCATCGGCCGTTGGCTTCCACCGTAGCAGACAAGCGACCATTTCTGTCGACCGATGCACCTAGTCTTGCAACTCGACTTCGGCTGGTGAGCACATCTGGCAGCAGCTCAGGTGGCTTGGCAGGCTGCTGAGCTAGAGGAATCGCAGCATCGTATTGGTGGCTGCAGTGTACGTCCGCGGGTGCCGACTCTGAGAGAGAGAGAGAGAGAGAGAGAGAGAGAGAGAGAGAGAGAGAGAGAGAGAGAGAGAGAGGGAGGGAGGGAGGGAGGGAGGGGAGAGAGAGAGAGAGAGAGAGAGAGAGAGAGAGAGAGAGAGAGAGAGAGAGAGAGAGAGAGAGAGCGATGCACTGGATTAACGGATAAGAACCCCAGCGCAAGGGCCTCTGAACTTACTTCAATGTAAAGCATTAAATGTACGTTTTTCTAGAGCGACCATAGGTATGTCCTAAGCCCTCCTCATGTTTAATGAATATTTCACGGGAGATCCTTCACTAATGTGCCCGTTTGAATGGGCGCCACGCCATCTATGGTCTCCGCAGGCCCTATCTGAGGGGGGGGGGGCAGCTGGGCCATTTGGCCCGGGTCTCATGGAGAGGAGGGGCCTCAGATTTTTAAACACTGCATTATTTTTTAATACTTATTTATTTCTTAAACTTTGTCCACACAATTTTCAAGCCTTACACAGTTTTAATTCAAAGGATTTGACAGAACAATCTCACAAATTGTAGACATTTAATTAAAAGCCTTATGATATGGCCTCGTGTTTGCATTGGCCCAGGCCTCTCTGAAGGGCTCTGGGTCCCGTCTACGGATCATACTAGCCCGAGATTTGAAGACCGCTGGTGTAAACCTACAATTGTGATATATTAGTCATGGCGCTCATGACTTGCCGCCATGGGGACAAGATGGGCACTTGCCCCTCGTTTAATTCACATCGGAACATTTTTTGCCCATATCAGACGGTGACGCCTTGTCCCGCTTTAATGCTTTACCCTTTGCACAAACTTCTGTGGGCATCCAGCTTCCCACCCTGACCACTTCCTTCCATCCTACAAGTGCGAATCATCCCCTCTTCTAATTTGGTCACGGAAGGGTTTCAGGTTCCCACTAAACTTTTATGGTAACAATAGGCAATGGGAATAAAGGTAAAACGTGGGAAACTGGAGAAAAAGGGTCACCAAAAATGGTCATGAAAATTCTAAGGATACTTAAAAATAGTTCAAACAAAAAACTGGAAAAAATCGAAAAATGGTCAAGAAAAATCTCAAGAACTGAAACGATCTTCAGTTTTTCTTCCCTTACTCCAGCACGGTGAAACCAGCAAAGCCAAGTATAGCGCCACTTCCTTGGCCTATACGTAAACTTCCGAATCCGACACTGACCCGGATTTCTACCGACGCTGATACCAACCCAAAAACCTGGCTCCTGCGCTTGACTTCACTAAGCGCCAGCAAATATGCTGTTCTTCCTGAGCAGCCTATGTGTAGAACTGAGTAAATTTTCATTTATCCCAAGTAGTGTAAATTGATATTAGTACAGCTAGTTCCTAACTGGTAAATTTAATAAGAGTTTCTCACCGTATTTAAGCACAGCCAGTAATGACGGACAAATCACAAACTATCCTATCAAAAAATCTCACTGCAGACTAAGAAGCAAGACAATCGGAAAGAAGCAAAAACGAAAACAGCAAAACGCAAACATCACCCCCACGTAAATTCAGACGAGACATGTGTAAAATCTGTTCAAAATCTCATCATTGCAACCAACTTCAAAGACCAAATGCTGCCTCTCTCTGGTAAATCAAAGCCCACACAAAAAGTCATTGAATGTCAAGACAGAAAGATGATAAAAATTCTTTATCTTGAAAATTAACTCATTTATGAGGTCTTTACAAGGTTCTTGTAAAATCACAAAACAGAATCACAGCAGAATTTGACAAGTTACAAAGATGTATTGAATGTCAATGATAAGGCAGCAAAGTCTCGCAAAACGCTGCTCTTATGAGAAAGAATTTTACTGCAGTTTTTGTGCCACGCGCCAGTGAAGCCGTCAAAAATTGCTGACTGGGCTTTTGGATTTCATTGATCCTTCCTTCTTGTTCTCTAGCAAAGTCACTAATCAGGAGTTTTTCCAGGTACTGGCTTGAAGAGGACGTAAAACCATCTTCTCTCACATTACATCCATTACTTAAAATATATACATCTACTTAAATACACAGAGGCATATACATGCACGAATTCATAACACCTGGATTTAGCAATATTAAACTTCTGCGACCCAACTGCATCTAAACTCTAACGCATAAACATACATTAAAAGGACTTAACTGTATGTACACATATTCACACACGCTATTGGCTTCGTTTACGTAAATCACAATTGTTAACTAAAAAGCAGGTAAAGCGCCTCTTTCAGTGATACGAGCATCCACCTGTACAATGGGAAAAATTAATTCCTGTGTCAGTACGTGATGCTGTGATCAATGGCTCCTGACACAGGAGTCCATCACAGGTCTTGCATGTGAAGGATTGCCAAGTGAATAGCTGGGATCAGTTAGGTAACCGAGTGTGAACTTGGGCAAGAGGAGGATGCAAGCAAATTCATAGTAAAAGCAGCAGTAGAATTTCACACAAAGGAAATCGTTTATCAGGTATTGCTGTACACGGTGATCAAGCAATCAACCAAGACGGACTAGTCCTTCGGTGGCTCCACCTAGGAGTCATCTTTGGATTCAATTATGCGCAGTTCCTTTTCCTCTTTCTTCCGATTCCGTGCCTCATATTCCAACCTATACCAAAGCAAACATCACCAACCAAACACACAGTTAGTTACCTGGACACTTAACGTAGTGCCCTTCAGTACCTCAAAAAATCACCACTGACTGGCAGCCACACACAGGTGTAGAGCCCAAACTGTTCACAAATAAAAATTTCATTTTTCCCATTGTTCAATTCAGAGCAAGTGAAGAGATTACCCCGTCAAGTGCTTTCACCTAAGTTGGAACTGCATGATATGTCATTTGCTTACGACTTGAGCTGCCATGACCCTGATGTAGGCATTCATGTGCACCTGGGTAGATTAGGGCAAAGCTATTTCATATGCCTAACTCTTCTCTACATTAACCAACAGCAGTACGTGTTAAGTACTGCAGCCCAGCTGGAGTTGTAACCAGGATTAACTGTACTAGTTACCAGTGAAAAACTGCACTGAGTTTAAGATATCACTGTCCTAAAGCACATCCTTCCAGGCTGTTCTCCATCCCATCTCGAAGAGTTACGTGTCTCGGTTTCATCAATTCCTGGCCATCGATCCCTTTGCTCTGCTGCACAAGGTGACCTGGTTGTCCGACTGGCCCGAACTTTCACGGTGCAGCACATAACATGTGGTCCAATCAACTTTCGGTAATAGGTTGCCTAGCTACCTATGAAATGAGCTCCTTGGTCTTTCTTTGACTCTAACCCATATGCTTTGAAAACCATTCTGTTTGATAGAGTTTTTGTCTTGTCTTAAAAAGGCATTATATAAATCAGTGATTACAACAACAATTATTATTTATTAATTAATGCTATTAATTAATTTCATTACTATAATCAGTACAAACCTATGGTGTATGATTCTGTTAACAATTTCTTCCGTTGTTACGCTGTTTCCACTTCCAATTACTTTAAACTTTCCACGACGTCTTGGCTCCTGAATATTTGTCATACAAACAAACACAAATACTTATTTACCCTAATCAAATTCAATCTAATCTTCTACAGCAAAGCACAGGGTCTACCTGTGCACACAAGTAACACTGGATAGCTGGTTTTCCAGTTCGGCTGGCTCACTTGGTAATCAAAGGCCCAGAAAGTCTGACAGCTGTCCAGATGGTTAAATTTTGCACAGAGTCACTCAGTCTTGCTAAAAACTGTACCTACTCGCAATCACTTAAGGTTTTATAAAGGAAGTTGAAATTTCCATTTCCACTGTGTTAAAGTTCAACAATTCTCCACTGACATAAATAGTTTTTGATAATATATATGTCATATATATGCACAATATAATGTATGGCCAGTATGTATAAAATATATATACCGCATATGCATAAATGAACTTCTACGTATGTCTCCAGCCACCTAGTAACAAGTAGTAACAAGCACTGTCAAATGCACACACACACTCATCAGACGAAATGGAATTGCTGAAATGTGAGCCACTTACAGCATACGGATCTGAACCATCCATGTCAGCGCATATTGGAGTTTTTCCATGGCAGACAACATCCACGTTGAAGTGATCCATCAGTTCTGCAGACACAGAATAAGGTGCTCCAATGACAACTTCCGACACATACTGCAAAACAGCAACATCCAGCTACACCAAACGTCATCAAATGAACATACAGATTGCACACAGTCAGTGGGAAGATCAGATGGTGATGGCAACGACTGGTGACCTGCCTTTGTCATACACGTTGAGGATTAGAAAATGAAGTCGCTAACACTTCACATCCTTGGCTGCCCCTTGGGATTAGCTAAATCGATTGATTGTTCTTCTCTGTTTATAAAACATTCAGTACAACTAAAAACGTCTCTTCAGTGAAACCTGTTCACACAAATCTCACAAAAACGCAGAAGAAAAACATGTATCTCTTACTCGATTTGTAAGAACACTGAGGACGCGTTCATGTAAGTTCATGATTGGATAGTTCGACCCCTTGTATCGATTAACAACCTGTCAAAGCAAACATCCAATTAAATTAATCAATTAAGGAATCAAAAGTCTTAACAAAATGCTCATGTTGAAATTTCCAACAATATTAAGTCACATCACGAACAATAAACAGACACAATCGTGACATTCCACTTGTGAATATGGTCTCAAATAAATAGATAAAAGATGAAAAACCCAAACCAAATGCCAAGAGTATGCCAATTAAAGGAGGGCATCTTCTGTGAAAAGCGTTCTAAGTCAATTTTGCACGATATGTGAAAGAAGGAGTTAAGAATGAAGACAAAACGGCACAAATCTTCCAACAAAAGGTGTTTTGTAACTGATGACCATGAATACCTCCACGATCACCGATAACTTTCCAAATCATATCACAGCAACTTACAGGATCCGAATGAATTCCGACGATGATATATTCTCCGGCTTCTGTTCGAACTTTCTCCAGGAAATCAAGGTGTCCAATGTCTGTCATTTGTGGTTAAAGAACCAAACTTACACATCTACAAGGCTGACTGCACCATACAGGCAAACATACACCCAAACATGCACCCAAAAACCATACTCCTCAACTGGCCATACTATGGTGCTCTATAAATCATCTTATCATTATCATTATTATTATTAATACTTTTGACACTATATTTTCATGCACTATTTGCACTTTAAGTGACCACAGCAGCACATCACAATGTCACACAGGAAAAGTTAAAACAGCAATGGAATGAAGGAATGAGGGATAAGGACAACATTTCATTTCAGTACTTCACTCTTTCTACATGAGCTTTCTGCAAACAGAGGACAAACACACACACACTGATCACAGAACATATTCTGTTCAAACGTGTGAATTGAAACAACGGCAATTAGAAATTGGTTTAACTAAAACCTGAAAGGATACGAAAGAGATCAAATGCACCAGCAATATAAACGATTCGCTCTCCGGGTCTTGGCTCTCTGCCAGACGAGAACTGCGCAATTCGCTTTGTAGTCGGAAGGAACTGAGACGTACCTGTGTAAGGACTACGTGCCAGTTGGTCCTGCGAAGAAAGACCAGTTGTTGTCCGTTCAGAAAAGATGAAAGTCAAGGTGAAAACCAATAAGCCTAAGGCACAGGGGCCATATTTAAACCATCTTGATATTAACATTGAAATGAATCATCAATGTACTTCTTTACTTGCTAAATTTAGGCCAGGTTTACCTACTGGATTTTGACTGAGCTTTTCCAATGGATTATTATATTCTACTACAGTTTCACTTGAAGCAACCATCAACTGACAATAATGACACTATAAAAATTATTAGTTGGATGAGATCATTTATTGAAATCTATCGTTGTACCTAAAATGACATTTATCGTTATGTAAGAAGAGATTGACTAGAAAGCCTCTGTGGCTTCACAATCTCGTCAGAACATAGCTTAACAATTGTAAACTCAATGCTTGTCAATTACTGGCATCTACGACGAGTGTTTCAATAACAGGACTAAACTAAAAAAAGTAATCAGCTTCCTTATATAAAATTCAATTCTTGTAGTTGAAAAAACCCACATTATTCAAATGCACAAGATTCCTATTCTAACAAACTCACAAAAAACCAAACAGTTTTCATTTTCACGGACAAAGATGCCATACTAATAAATATATGACCACGAGCCACACGTGACGAAGAAATGAAGCTAGGAGAAAAAGTGAACAGGTTGTGAATTTCTAAAGAACAGTGTTTTGGAGACGAAGAGGTGAAGAGCCACGGCTGACCTGTCCAATGTTCAGCAGAGACAGCTTGTCTGGTCCCTTTGTTTCGTCTCTCTCGTGGTGGGATTTTGTTACAAGCAACATCCTAAATGGATGGCAACGAACATAAACATCGAATTATCAACTCACTAAGTTTTCTCATCCGAGTCAAACATAAAATTCAATTCAATGACATATTTACTCACCAACTCGGAAAAAATACATTCTGAAAACATTAGCAGCTTTCCCGTAGTTATAGGCATCAGAAAACCAAAAACTGAGTTAGCTTCTGTACACAGCTTTTTAAACCACAGTACTTGACATTTTAACAGAAACCATTCTGTATGGGGACAAGTCAAAGTCAAGTCTTATAATTGATAAATTATCTTATCATCTTGCAAGGACAACAGTCTGACAACCTACTTGACATCGATTAATTTGAAGAAATATTCAAAGCAAAGACAAGAAGAGGAATTGGCAGCTGAAACTTAATCACCTGCCAACGAGATCCGTTGTTGAGATTCCCTGAGTTCTCAGACACTCCCTGGAGTAAATGAACCAAAATAACACTTCTCCACATACAGTTCATAAAGAAAAACGCTCGCATCTTTTGATATAATTTCTTAAACAAATGACAGCAAACCCAGCAACAAAAATTTTTTTTAACCAAATAACTTAACTGTCTTGCATGTACTTATGCAAACTCAATAAGGCTATGCAAGCCATGAACCAACCAAATGCGCTGCCATTCGCTAAGAGGTCACCTTTAACAACAACCAGTGTGCAGAGTCGAGCATGTTCAGAAATGGCTGCTATGTTGGGATCTTGGGTAAACAAGTCTCACTCACAGTTGCTTAGCACCATTGGTGGATACCTAGATTCTGACTGACTCACCCTGGACATGTATTAAGTGCTGTGAATAAATAAGAAATAAAACAGATAAAATAATAATAAAAACAGACAGGAAGTAGACTTCACAATTGTACTAGCCCAATAGAGTGAAAGCACTGATGATACCAGGAACAGAATCATGTCAAGGGAATCTGAGGGACAATAAAAAGCAAAATAAACAATACTCATCAAATTAATTACACCATTTAAACTTTGCCCACATTAGTCAACCAAAAATTCCACAGCACTGCACAGACACTCACAAAAGTCTCTGGCCCTGGCTCTGCTGGCAAAATCCTCACGAAAGATAAAAGCATAAAAAATAATCAATAAGAAAGTCACACGCACACACACACACACTAGTGGAGCATGGTGGCCAGTTGGCTAGGGCACTTGGATTGTAATGCAGACAGTATGCGTTCAAGCCTCCTCCCGCCAGGCCGTTACTGTGCAGGGACCTTGGGCAAGTCCTTCACTCACAACTGCTCAGCCTATCAACTAATGCTTAGTTATTAGATAGTTGTGCTTAAAAAATGCAGAGAAAAATATTAATAACATATATATATATATATATATATATATATATATATATATATATATATATATATATATATATATATATATATATATATATACACACATTAATTATGACTGAAATAACTAAGTTGAAACAAATACTATATTAAAACAAAAATAAATAATAAAGATAAAAATACGTGTCTTCGTACTTATATCGACCAGCGGCCTTGACCAAATGGTACGTGTCAATGCCATCAGCAGTCGTCGTTATATCATCTGCCAAGTTGTAGATAAACAAATAAATACAGAAATGCAAATTTAACAAATCCTGCAACATAACAAACTCCACTTACTTTTATTTCTGTTAAAACTATACTATAAACTCATACTGCATACAGGTGTGCTTTGTCAAACAAGATCAACCTCAGCTTAAAATTTTTCTTTCAAAACTTCTGCAATGGTAACCTTCTATAAGAACACGTAACTCAACAATTACACAACTGTAACATGTAATGTAACAGGAAACACATATCAGTATGCAGCACTAACATAATTATCACATCATGTCCATCTTCTTTACTATACATAACAACTGTCCAATTTTGATGCAGGTACGCTGGAAACTCGTTACATCACTCTTTGAAATAATGTGAATTCTGATACGATGTGGTCTGAAATGTACATCCCAACCTTAGTTCAGCTGTACAAAATGACTTCTTTATAATATGATCTCCTTATAAGGTGATTCTTGGTTTGGCTCCTAAAGAAGGTGTTATGTGGCTTATTTAAGAGATTAGAATCTCAGGCTAGCACAGGCCGTACGTAGAGACCTACAATGGTGTGGCGTCCACTCAAATGGGCAGCGGTGGTGAAGGATCTCACCCTAATAATTCACCAAAAAATGAGCAGAGTTTAGGTCATATGTCCTCTATACAGAAACATGTACATTTACACTTAAGAGTTTCTTCTGCAAAGTGAAGATGAGAAAACCTACCTCCATGTACGCAAAAGTCACATCTGTACTGGTCGAGAGTTTCAATCGTAGTCACATATGGAGCAGATTCCACAACCTGTTACGAACACAAGCAAACAAGACAAGTAAATCATCCTAAACATTTAAAAATACAATTATCTACTTAATTGAGAACTAAAATTACTTCATGCACCTGTTCACCTAGTCTAAAAAAACTGCACAGTAATTATATACATCAACCACTTGTACTTTTGCGACTTGATTGAATAATTATGGCCAATCAACATGACCAACCCCACACATTTTTTTATTTTTCACAAGTCCAGTTTGACCAGGGATATTGTAATCAGCTGCTTTCGTAAGTTAAATCACTCTGCAGAACACTGTTAATGCTGGTACATAAACTTGAAGAATCCTCCCACAATTGGACAGAGATGCATCCAAGATATATGAAGGCTAACTTAAATGCCAAAGTTAACACATCAGAGTCAGAGAATCAGCCAATAAAAACAACGCTGAAAGAAATCAATAAAGAGGAAGCAAGATAAAAATTAAGAGTGAAGAGCTAAGAAGAAATGAAGCAAGATGAAAAGACGTTGGTGAAGGAGGAGAGGAGAAGCTAAAAAAGGGTAAAGATAAGGATCAGGAAGAAATGGGAGAAAATGGACAATATAAGGATAAGAATCAGGAGAAGTAACAGAAGGAGGAAGAGGATAAGGATGAGAAGGAAAGAAAAGAAGGAAGGATGGAAGGAAAGAAGGAGGCAGTGATGAAGAAAGGGTCAACCAGACTCAATGAACAGTTGAAGGATCTCACCTCGTCAACCCACTTGATCGCTCGGACCATTTTGTATCGCTCCTCTTCAGTGAAGACTGGTGGACCTTTGTGTTTGCTTATCTCGGCTAAGACGGCAACAGAAACAAGACCAATATGTAGGTCTCTGTTCGTTGTGCACACTGACCAGAGTACATAAATCACTGAAACTGATCCAACACTACCAGACCAAAGCTCAGGGTTCCAAACCCACAGGGATCACCGGATATCCCAAAATTTCCATGCCAGTTAAGCCTGTTGTAGTTGATGGCTCAGCCAAAGTACGGCAATTACAAAAGCCTCATGTAATTCATCACGTGTCCATGCACTAGGGCAGAACAAGGGTTCAGTAGTTCAAGTCACGTGACTAAAGCTGTAAATTATCAATAATAAATAAACACCATAAATAAAGATCTGTTGCTGTCGATTTTGTTACTCTTGCCCCACAGTATGGAATGCCTTACCGACTAGCATCAAAGATAACACTCTTCCAATAACAAGTTTTAAAAAGAAGCTTAAAACTGATGTTTAATAGGCCTGCCTAATTTCCGAGCATTCCTATAGATCTATAGATCATATAAGTGTTTATTTATTATTGATAATACTCTGTAGGACCTTTCTTAGGGTCGTTGCATGCGCTTTTGAGGCTGTTATTAATTGTGTGTATAAATGTCTGGATGATGATGATGATGATGGATAATAATAATAGTAATAATAATCATAATAATAAAATAATAAATAATAATAATAATAATAATAACCTACACAACTGCAACTGACTGACTACTTAATCAGATTTACATGGCACCGTCATGAGGAAACTTATCATTGCCTTACAGCATAAGAACACAGAAATTCCAGCCTAATAATGAAACACCAAACTCACCATCAGAATGAACTCCAACAACCAAAACATCACCCATCTGCTTAGCCTGTTCAGAGAAAAGAGAAATTCAAAGCACAGAAGATGTTACAGTAAATTGCTGCATTCTAACATAGTAAGACAACTCTGCTGCACAGTGCCACTTGAAATCTAATCTAATCCAATCTGGAAACTTCTCCAGTGCCATTACCATTATGCACAAAGGATCGATTAAGGGTTGCCTCTAATCAAAACCATATTTTACAAAAAATAATCCACTGGCCAGAACCAGATGAGATGTCATTTGCGTCAAGTGGTCCATTTTCTCTACCAAGGTCACGTTTATATACGATTCCATAAAGATAAGCTTATGGAAAAATAAGAGTTTTTGCAAAACTAAACTGAGGCAATACTGAATGCATATTAATTAGATTAATGATGCTTTCTAAAACTTAACTCTACCTATACAGCTGCAATAAATCACGTTGCATAGACGTAATATGTAACTTGACATCAACAATATTAAGTCAACTGGTTTTCAGAACATCTCCAGTGCTTTTGAGAAGTAGCACTCATATACTCCTACTACCATGGGGCACGGTAGCCAGTTGCGGGGGGCACGGCAGCCAACTGGTTAAAGCGCTTGGTTTGTGATGTGGATAGTATGGGTTTCAGCCTCCTCTGAGACGATCACTGTGTAAGGAGCTTGAACAAGTCCCTCACATACAACTGTTCAGCACCATCGATGTTCTGTTGTGTGGTCCTGTGTGCACTTCTGAGCTTTGGAAGGTGGACAATATCAAATACAGTTGTATTTGTATTTCTGTTATTTGTATTTAAAAGGCAATGTGTTCTTAATACATGCATACATTCTGCGACACAGTAACTGACTGGTTTGAGCACTGCCTTTTAATATGAAGTGTGCACATTCTAACCCCAGAGACAGCTACTGCGTAGGGACCCTGAGCAAGTCCTTCATTCACAAATGCTCAGCGCCACAGATTTATGCTTTGTTATTAGAAGGTTGTACTCACTAAATACAGAAACTAAACTAAATATGTTTTAACAGCTATGCAAGCCATAATGGATTGGTAAGAAAGTTAAAACTCACCTGACGCAGGGCATTTGCATGGCCAAAGTGAACCATGTCAAAACTGAAAACAAAGTATTAGCAGAGTCATTATCTTATAGCAAAATTATACAGGTCTTTCTTGGTTGTTTTGAAACTCTAATGAGTTTCTTTTTAACAGATGCTTATAAAAATGCAGTTATGAGTGTGAAAGGTGGACCCAAACTTGGAGCCAGAGCCGACTTCTAACTGAAATCAGAGCTAAACCTGACTCAATGGTACCCTTACTACAAGTCAATCACGGTCTTTTGATAAAGTAATTTGTAACAAGACAGTTATTTCCTGGAGTTCTCATGCTGGGAGCACCCCTGAGTAGTTTGTTCTGTAAGATGCACTACATAAATTTACCAATACAATACAATACATGCTAAGATAACCTTGAACAAGCACTAAAGTCTATATTACACAGATTAGGTGAACTCAAATGCATTCAAACTGCATGGCTTTGACGGCAAAACAACAGCATTAAACCAATGACAATAGGGTAACGATGGTGACCAGCATAAAGGCAAATTTGGACCAAGTATCATCCACATTGTAACCAATGCTGTTCCATAATTTTAAGCGGCAAAATGAGTTTCCACTGTAATTGGAACGAGTGGTTTACCAACCAATCAAATGACGGTAGAATAAGACTATCATGCATCATAGAGCCAACAGCATAGAAGGGTTAGTGACAGCAAAGCAGGATTGGCGACTCTAACAGAAAGAAACATTGGAACCATAACTCTTTATAATATTATGTAAATGAGCAGTGCATTAGGTGATGAGGCAATGCAGTTAATGCGATATGCATCATTAGGTAAGTGGCTAGCCACCAACCTCTGGATTGACAGTCCACTTACCTAATGATGCTACCAAAACTGCATAAGGAATGTGACTGAATGCCTTCATCTCCACAGGGCTGCATGACTACTTAACAGTTTTTATTGGCGTGCTTTTACGATTTCCATCTTTTCCTACGTGTCATCTTGTTAAATCCTCCCCTCTGTTCTTGATTTGCAAAGCGTTTTGTGAAAATGTTCTTATCTACACAGGTCGGCAAGCCTCATGGTACCACTCCGCAAGCAGACACTTTGGAACAACAGCCTAAAATGATGCCATTAAACGACCGATTTTGCGTGTGACTATGAACCAGTAAACCTGGCTGGCCACACCACAGCGCTCTAGGGAGCGCTCTACGCAACGATGATGGTATTAATCACTAGCCTCGCAATGGATCGTTCATTTCTTAAACCGGGCAAAATTTCAAGAAATATTTTCACTGCAGAATACAACATATACTACTGAAAAAGTACACCCTGCTATTCGATGAAAAGATGCACACAAAGGGCATTAGGTCAAATGCAAAAATCAAATACGCAGAGACAAGGCCACGAAGCACATCTCCTGCGTCTCCATCGCCTTGCATCGTCGCATTAGTTTTCATCACCACCACCATCATCGTCGTCGTCATCTTCATGATTTCAACCTTAAATAGAACGATTTCAACACTTACCATCCGTCCACCCAGACGCGGACCAGTTTTTTCGAGCAGTAACCGTCCGCTAATCCGTTTGGGGCATCTCCGCAGCTTTCCATTTCGACAAATCCACAGCGTAAACAGACGCTAACAACAGTAAAGCTTACGCCAGAAATCCAAGGATTTTAAATTAAAGAGGACCAACGCGCAAACCATAGGCATGCCACTCGGAAGATCACCGGACGCCCAGAGCCACCGCCGGACCGGTCAGGCCATGACACAATTTCTCAACCAATCACCGCCGAAGTTATAAATACATTGATCCACTTCAGAATGTCACCACTTTTCCATAAGCTGGTTGGTCCCCGTCAGAGCCCTCAGGCCATGGCACAATTTTCGACCAATAACCATCTTAGTTATAAATAATGTTGACCTACATTAAATGTCATGTGACTGGTTGCTTAGCCACTTTCATACACTATATTTAAACATCGTGACATGTAAAGTAATATTTCAAGACGCGCTTCTAAATTGCCAAAAATTTACTTACTATTTAGCCCATTTCGCAAAATAAATAAATAAATAGGATAACTAATGTGCTGCTTGTGAGAAATTAAACACTGTAATCTCGTTATTAATGTTCTACGCATTCAGAAAGTAAGACCGTGTGTAGCCTATGCAGGCGTTCATTTTAATAGTAAAGAAATCTTCCATTCAACTACATCATACAGTAATGTGAATGTTTGAGTTGATTTATGCGTTACTTCATCACATTCTTACACAGAGAAAGCACATAGCAAGTCACGAGGAACTAGAGTACAGTAGCATTGGGAGAAAGCTGCAGCAAAGGGATCGTATGGGAAGGACCAACTAACAGATGACTGTTCTTTTATTAATGACAGGACCATTATGTGTCAAAAATCTTGGATTATGAATGTTTATAGTTTATGCCCATAACAAATAAAACATCTCAAATAAGTATATTATTGAACTCTTTTGGTTCCAAAAGTTAATAAAATTATCACAAGGTTTTCCAAACGAGTCATGATATACGTTAAGCTTCATTAATCACCTAATTGAACATAATTTACAAATTACGCATTAGTACTGATATAATCAGGGCAACAACTCACAAACATCTGCAACAAGCAAGCAGAGATGTAAAAACTGAAAAGAGGATGTCAAATCTAGAAATACAAGATGTAAGTAAAAATTTGCTCATTTAAGAAAAAGATACACCATCCGCTCAGTTTCTGGCATAACAATCAATCACACAAATGAAACTCAAAGGAAACCTGGAAAATCTACACTTGATTTTAAGTGCAAATTTATATAAACAAAGCCTATAAACACTCCTTTCAAGGATAAACTTTAAAAAGTAAAGAAATTTCAGACAAACAACTTATTCAATACTTATAGATTAGCCTTAACCAGTTTTTAGTTTATTACTTAATGCAAAAAAAAACAAGTTTTCTACTAAACATTTAAACAGGTAAATTGTGAAAGAAGTCACAGATTTTTCACATATTCTTATTTCAAACAACATTATGATAAACATATAAACCTACACCAAATACACCAGAAATGTTTCGCTTCACCATAACACTAGCAATTCGGGTTAGTTCAATAAGGACGTCCACTAGGAGGGGAAGGAGAGATCACTCAAGTGCATATGAGGAGAGGGGGTTATGCTCAACTGTCCACATCTAATCTGGTACATGGCTATTTCTGTGTAACCTGTTCCTTAAACACCACCTTCAGTCAAACAGCGACAGTCTGTACTGTGTTGAATCATTCCAAGATCCTTTTCTTGAAGTGGCAATATCAAGGTATCCCACCCCGTTGCACATACAGCCCTGCAAGATCAACAGGGCAGCCTGATCTAGGCCTTATTACTTGTTATGTGCCATCTTAATATTTAGTCCTTGACCTTGTTGGATTGCGGATGTCCGCAAAGGAGTTGGGGAGGGCAATATCAAATGCGGACAACGGGAAGGAGGGGGGTTAGTAGATTATTTTTGAAGACGTCCTTTATGGACGACCCCTCATTACAGGTCACGACTACAAGTAGCACGACTGACGCTGACATGGGCTCAGGTCACTTTCCGATTCCGCGGCCTACACAAGCCTACGGCATACAAAATGAAAAACAATCGAAGGTAGTGGATGAGGCCTTTGCCTATCTCCCCATCTGACTGGGCCTGCAGAAGTAAGCCAATTAGTGTAATTACACATTGATCACATACTGAGGTTAATTTTTAATGCATGATTGATTGTGCTGCCTCCTCATCAAGCAAACAGTAAAGACGGTATCGATTCTATAGTCATGACTGACAACAAAAGGCTAACAAAGGGATCAAACAGAACAAGAATAATAATTATTATTAAAATAATATAAATAATAATAATAATAACAATAACAATAATAATAATAATAATCACTGCAAGAAACTAAATGAAAAATTAAACTACTGAGCAATAATAAGAATTCTGTCAAAATTAACTTGCCAATTTCTGGCAACTTGTTACATGTCATCGAATCTAAGGCAAAGCAATACCATCACCAATTGGAGATAAAAAGGCAACAACAACAACAATAACAACAAGGGCAATAATACTAAAAGCAACACAGGTGATGACTATGATGATGACTGCAACAAAAACAATGATGATGATTACCAACATAAACCAAGACAATTTACACTGAAAAAGTCTGCAGTCTGGTCTCAGCAAAGTCACATTTCTCCAACAAAGAAAAAAGATTACATCAAATACTGCGTAACAAAAGACTTTCTGAAACACGTTTCTGCACCCTACCCCACAACCTCAAGCCACCACCAAACTCTGGTTTCTGTACTAAAATCAACAATTGTATTTATACCTGTTCAAAGCAACAAGTTATCATTTCTGCATTTAAATCGCACCACTCTCTACCACCAGGGTATCAATCAAATGTGCTAAGCAGTTGCACGTAAACGACTTACTTTAGGACCTTTGCACAGCGACAATATTAGCAGAGGTTTAAACTTGTGCTCTAAACATCACAAGGCAAACATTCAAACAATCAGGTACAGCATACATATTCATGATTGTAAATGCAGCAAATTAATGTTTTCCAAACTTCTTAGCTTTTAGTTCTTCATGGTCACCCTGATGCTTTTGAAACATGCGCCAGTCAAAATGCGACACACACCAGTCATGGGCAAAATTAGTTGAAATTTAATATCGTGCAGAATATTTTGGACATCGCCACACTCACATAAACACAGACAATTCAATAGCTAAACTGTACACAATATATTAACAGAGAACTAAGAATTGAAACATCTGTGATATGAAAAAGTATGACATTTTGTTCTAAGACAGGTAGGCACCACAGAACTGACAGAGCACCATCTAAGGAACTCTCAGATGCGCTTTATACTCAACAATGAAATTTTTAAATATACTAAATTTACAAAATTAAACGTCTGAACAGACTTACAATTTACAAAGCTAAAACAATTGCAAAACACCGATGTCACATTTACAAAATAAAGATTCATCTGAAATTATTGGGACTTATTTGCACATGGTCATGATCACAACATTTCTCTAAACATGCAATACAACTGACTTTCTAATATTGCATACATACAATGCACATCACTGCATCTAAAAGTCAACACCCTTTCCTGTAGTTCCAATCTTTGCCAGTCCGAGTGACACCTATTTCTCGTTCTTGTATGACTCACTTGACAAAAGTTACACCTTCAAACAGCTAAGGTCTATGTAAAAACAACTCTCATAATAGAATCAAGCATCATCACAAGCTCTGGGTTTCCACACAAAACTGCAAATACAGTAGTCAAAGTTACGAAAGTTGAGTTAGAAATCCGCTATGGAAAGTGGCAGTTTGGTACACTTTCTCTCAATCTGTATTGTCAGCTTGGGTTGAGTCTTCTATTCTTGGCTGGAAAACTTAACCAGTAATCTTTGCCTGCAGCGGACAACCCGCTGAACTCGGAAACAGAAAGCAGTGAATGGAGAGTAACCTACAAAATCACACAGTCTGAAAAGCAATGTCATATCTTGAACAAAATAACAACATAACCCGAAATCCTGGACTTCCAAGAGATGAATTTTCATGTGACCATGAACATGTAGCCAGTGCATCAAAAGTCTGGTTATTAACCTCCTGATTCAAGCCAGCTGCTAGTCATAGAGCCTAATGAAAACAATTCCCTGATAAAAAATGAGCAGTCAACGGACACAACTTCAGCACTTTTAACAGGTACTTATAAAGTACTTTTTGTAGGTAAGTATTCAAATGCATACATACATAGCATTACATAAATACATAGCATAACATACATATATCAATATATAGTATAACATAAATACACAGTATTACATCCATACAATATCACAAACATACACAGTTTTACATAATACACACAACATAATGTTACGTATATATACAGTATTACATACATAGTATTACATATATGCATCTACACACAGCTTTCAAGTGCGCATAAGTTTCCTAGTAAGAATCTGTTGTTTGGCTGTGTGTGTGCAAGAGCGTGCTGACTGAGACGTGTCTTCAGCGGCATTTTCCCATGGATTAACTTTTGTTCTTATATCCATCATTTCAACTGGCAAGAAGCGTCTTTGGAGGTTCGTAGAAGGTACAGTTGTAACTCTCACAAGTAAAGTACTTGTTACAGAAGAAAAGCATTACAGTCCTACCGTGTTGGATCCTCGTTTTCGTCAAATCCAGGAATTCTTAAAATGTTAAGGCCTCCAGTCGTCTGAGAGTAACTCAACGTTATCTTTAAAACGAGAACAAAGTCAACTGTCATCATGTGAAGATGAAGGTGAACACTGAATAGGAAGCTAAAATCCCACACGTGCTACAGTCCACAGGCATATACACTCGAGACTTGTTACAGCACACTTCATGAAAGCACAAATTCAGATATAATGGACCCATGGACCTCAAAATTAATTCACCTATAGAAAATAAACTTGTTACAATAACATGACTTCATTGTAAGCCAGTTCTCAATATGATGACAGCATTTGAGGGAGTTTATGATATACTAAATCTAACCTATAAGCTCCAATTAAAACATGCAAAGTATAACTAATTCAATGATTCTGTGTTACAAGGCCCCAGGAAAACTTCTGGCAGTCATGGAAAAAGTCTTACATAAATAAGAGAAAGAGAAAATACGAGAAATATTCAAGATAAAAGTAACATTTGTTTATATGCCTCCACTGAAATTCTTTGGAATCACAGTCACGGCCAATAGGTACATGTTTCTCCACCGCACGAAACAGCAAGCAAAAATTAGATGATCTTGAAAACCAAATTCGTCACCTGTTGAGCCAGAGATTCACTTGTGATTCTCCTCAGAGCCTCTAGATGTGAATGGAATTCACGAACAGGTGTCAATTCAATGTTGAGGTAGCGATCTAAAGCCCAAAAGAAAATTATTCAACACTTGAACAGGTTAATAAATATATCACTGTAAAGTCTGTCTTACTGTGAAGCCGATATGTGTACCAGATTTAATTCTCAATGTGCCTAAGATGTACCCTCACGCATGTAGCCAAGATGGCTGCACGTTTGTCTAGTGTGTCATTCTTTTATCAGTTAGCCTGTCACATGCAGATTTTGCTCAGTAATTTTCTCTGCATTCTAGGCGTTATTTCTCTCTTGCCATCAATTCTGAGTGTTTTGGATGGTGTTCAGATGTTTGTTATCGAGTCTTTTATGCCACCATTTGACCTGTCTGCCTCGAGGGACTTGGCTACTAGGGAATTACAGGTTACCAGCTGGACACCACTGAGCTCCACTTGGAAATGCCAAGACAGTACCTCATAAAAGTGCTGTTCTGATAACTTGTTCTCTTTTTCTCATTTTCACTGTTTCTTCCATTGTGCTACAACTCCAGGGATAGTTATCAAACAAGAGCCATGTAAGAAAGACCAGCATATTCACTTGCATTACTCAAATTAAGTACACAAGTCTGGTCAAAATCCAGAAGGTTGAGCCAAGTGCAGGTGCCATCAAAGACTACATCCTGTGTTGTTCCGCCACTGGTCATAGTGGTGCCCATCAGCAATTTTACTGCAGTGCACAACCCACTTTAAAATATTCTAAAACTGCATAGCTTACAAACAATAAAAGCAATTGTGCAGTCATCGGGAAGTCTTATTCGGCTGCAAGTCATTCCCAATCTTCCATTACTAAAACAGCAAAACAGGAACATTCAACAAAAAATTCAGAAACTATTTCTTTTATATAAATATCATCAATAACACCAAATAATTATAAATTAGTTGGATCAGACAGCAGCCTAAAATTAACAGTATCTGCAGGTATTGGTAATCAGTATGCAACATTCCAACACCACGTAATAACAATGCAAATGATAATCCTACTGGTATTTCTGGTGGCTGACTTTATTCATATCAAGAATGCTTTCACTTTGGACATCGATAATCATGGATTCGATTTTAATGACTAGTAAAGACGAACTTTGAAGTGTTTTCATGAAAAGAAATTCCAGCTAAGATTCTGCTGGTTTTTCCTTACACAACATCGTCACTTAACTAATCACAACTAGTTCATCATTAAAAGCAAACGAGAGCAAAAGCAACTAAAGAAACGAATAGCAGTGAGAGTAGTTCAAATATTCCTCGTAGTATTGAACATTAAGAATTACTTGCACTGTTGACCAACAACTGTCTACTCACGTAACATATGGCACCATCTTCAGTGCGAGGCCACGACTGATGCAGAACCCAGCACCACCTGTTGCAAACCAAAATGATACCCGTTCCTAGAAAAGTAAAGGACAACAGTATAACAGTTTCAACTGTTATTACTTTTCCTGTTTGATGAAAAAATCAAAGGTAAAGGTAATACATATGCTTATATGCTTCTATTACCGTTACTGCTAAATCTACATCCAGTATGCCTCTACTGAACCTCTTTGGAATCAGAGTTCCAAGGTCCACGATCATCCTGCTGGTACATGCCTTGTTTCTTGGCAACACCATCAGCACATATTCAAGCAGCTCTGTGTTCCAGTCTTCAGTCAACTGAGTTGGTGATCATTGCGCTCTGCAGCACGGAGCTCTGGAGATATGCAGGTGTCGAGCTTCCACACTTCCACTGGAGCCCATTATGCCTTCCTATGTGTTGGACAGTCTCTCATATGAATCTGCATTCCGCTGCATTCAACTCTGCTTAGCAACATATTTTCCAACTGTCTTAAAAAGCACTTAACATCAGTTAGACAGTCATGTGTACAGCGTTCATGTGAGGTGCTTAAAATGCACTGCATTACATCTTATGATATATAGATACATAGAAAGGATCTCTTTAGGGTGGGATGCATACAACAGGAAACATTTCTTAACACTGAAGAGCTTGTTACATGAGGTCATATGAAATTTTTTGTTTTCCTAAGCAGCAAGCATCAGCTCATGCCATGTACACTAATAATGTACAGGACTTCATAGATTGTTATGGGTTGCTGGAATTGCAAGAAGGAAAACTAAAGTAAGAACTTCTATAGAAGGCCCTTTCCACATCAGACACTCTCCACAACCAACTCAATAATTTGCCTCACATCTCTCTTTCCGTTGTCCAATTCCAGAGATTTTATCAAACACCTGTAGCCACCAGACTGCAGGAAAAAAGCCAACACTTCATACACTCTTACTTTACCTACTACAGTAAAATTCAACAGCAGAATAAAGTCAACTACATGCAATGTTAGCAATTCTTACGCCCTGGCTCTCCGGATCGGGGATTTCCAGAGGGTGATTGAGGCTTGGTTTGCCGAGGTACCAGTCTTCAACGTGGTCATACTGCTGCAGGAGTCGCAGCAGAGCAGGAATGTTGATATACGTATCATCATCCACATGGCAAAACCATCTGGTAGAAAAAAAAGTAAGGTCCTCATGAATTACGTCATTACAAACAGTAAACGTTTACTAATTGAAAAATTCATCGTCAGGATTAGGAATATTTATAAAAATCACGAATCAGCCAATCAACTGGTTATTTGAGATCCCCGTTAAGCATGAATAATGTTTTACATAACTAGAAACTTATATAATGCCATCATGACCTTCTCACAAGCAATTACATATCAACAACATTTTTCCATTAAGATTTAAACTGAACTGTAAGTAGTAAGTAAATAATGCGCAATTGTTAACATGCCATATGTCCATCGATAGGCTCTGTAATCAAAACATATTGTGATTAGTAACTTCTATTGTCTAATGCACAAGGCATCAAATGATGGCAGACCAGAAGAAGCTCAAATAAGCAACAACAGCAATCCGACATTTGGACAACCTTCCTGACAATGGATCACATGAATTAACCATGAACCTGTCAATTTCATATGACATATCAGGATTAAACCCTTCAACACAGACATTCCATACAAGCTACAAAGATCAACAACAAGCTGTCTTTTCACATGAAACCTCTGTAATCCACCAGTAAAAGCCAATCATGTAGGAAGCAAGATGTTGAATGCATTCAGTCTCACCGATATTTTGTTGGCAACTTCATGAAATAATCAAATTCCATAGACATCTTGCAGCAAAGACCCTCTCTAGAAAAGCAAAAAAAAGCAATCTTTCAGACAACCAAGAAAAATTCCCTCAGAAAGATTGCAAAAGGTTGAAATGCTATGCCCGACTCAGAAAAATGTCTGACTGGATATGCACAACGTTCTTTAATAGCAATAACTGCACTGCTGTAATAAACTAGAAAACGAGGCCAACTTCATACAACATCCATACAGAACATACTTGGGTTAAACCTGGTGCAAGTGCTGAAAGAGAGTGCGTGTAATGTGCACCAAAACCACACCCATCTATCAGCTATTTTATATCACCAAAACACACACTTCAATATACAATGTTGCACCATTCACTGGATGGGCCAACGAAACAACAGAAGTTACTGGAATGGCCTCCCTCTGCATCTGCATCTCCTCCTGGTCAGGGATGCTACTTTTCACCAACACCTGAAAACTGTTCTTTCCCTGGGGCTGCTCTGAGGTCACCTCTGAGTAGATATCTTGAAAGTGTGCTACATAAATACTATAAATGAATGAATGAAAGAACGAAGAAATGAATTAAATATATATATGTATATACAGTATATATATATAGGGTATGAAGAGGAAGCTGTTCTAAATAGCAGCAGCATTCACAGCAAATGCCTAATGCCGCCAAAGTGGAGGTAATGAAACACAAACTGAAGACATAATAAAACGTTTGGCAAACCACAAGAAACAGAATTTCAGTCCGATTGCTAATTCAATCTTACCAATGGAGAAAATAAA
Organism: Norana najaformis; assembly: GCA_964023275.1. Taxonomy (NCBI): domain Eukaryota; kingdom Metazoa; phylum Annelida; class Clitellata; order Crassiclitellata; family Hormogastridae; genus Norana; species Norana najaformis. The sequence continues at coordinate 5,110,083 of OZ029928.1, forward strand.
TTCCACTTTACCTGGAATGAACTGAGGAACAGTTAGTGTTGATAGTCTGACCATCTGGAATCAAACCAAAATTCAACTGAGAAATCACCAAAAACAAAGCAGTGTTTATAGTTTCATAACCTTCTTGATTCCAAATACTCTTTAGCAACTTTTATTTCACACCTCATACACCAGAGCTCCTCATAGAGGCACTAAAGATCAGGATTCAGGGCTATATACTGTAGCACCAGCACTAGACACCCTGTGTGTGTGCATGTGTGTGTGTGCATGTTGTTACAGGTTGTCTAGAGCTAGGGAAGAATATATCAGCTCACACAGAAACAAGATGTCGACCTCTAGTGGCAACAAAACCAGCGAAGAGCCTCTCAAGAAGAAAACACAACATCCAGCAAAAGACGGTGATGGAAAAATGGCTCAGAAAGAAAAACAAAACAGTAAAATGGCTCAGAAGAATCAAACACTCCATCTACAGGACTTAACCAAACAGCCCACATAAATGCAAGATGACAGCTTCAGGAAAACTGGTGAGAAAAAAGCCACCAAAAGCCATTTTCACTCAGACAACATCTAACAGTTGATTCTTACTTGTTCTGCTGATTAGTTCAGCATCGCTGACATCAGTAAAAAAGTAAGTCTGAAACAAACAATCCAAACATCAAAACATACAAGTAATTGGCTGATTTGTAATTTGTAATTTGAAATTTGTATAGCACCTCTTCAAGCTAAACTCATCAGATGAGCTCTCTGCGATAATGATGTTAAATGTCATTAAGAATGGAACATTAGTCCACAAGTAAACATTGTTCAGAATACTAGAAGAGTCACCAGTGGTAAGCTCGCGCACACACGCAAAGCCCAACCAACAGGTTCCCAACGAGAGCTGAATGATAACAGCATGTTCGGAGTTTCTGAAGCAGGTAGCAACGAGGATGAGGATCGACCATGGTTATAAAAATCAGTTAAAAAACCTCACAAACTTATAAACATCTCACAAACTCTAGCCATAGCAGCTTAAGTTCATTATTATTAAAATGTCTTCATCCTCTGTTCAAAACTCCTCAAAGATTCGGTATAAGAACTCTGACTCAACACACGCAAATAATTACTGATCAAAAAAAGAACTAAATGTAAAAGTTAAAACCCAACAAAGTAACACATTAACAATAACAATCTGACAGCCTTAGTAATAACAAATTACAACATTGTACTTGATGTTTATACACACGAATAACGTACTCTGGCTAAATTTGCCCAAAATCAAATATACAATGACAACAGAAACTGTGCTAAATTACTCGACGATTTCAATCAAGAATGATTTAGTTATTTACCTGGTCCCTTGCTAAACCATACCAGGTTTTCAATAAGAGTTCCACTCTGGTTTTGTGAAATTGACCCGTAGTTTTGACGCTAATGAAGACATCTTTCAATTCAGTCGGAAGACGACGTAGGCTCTTCACTGACAAGGATGCGTTTATGATCACAGACGAACGAAATCCCTTAGCCTGGCCACGGTCACCTCCCAAAATTCCATCAATAATTCTACCGTCGCTTCTTCCAAACTTTCCAGCTGTGTCATGTTCATCAAACGCACGATCCTGTCCAGCTCCTCCTCTTTTTCCCATCTCTTTTGAATCTTTGCCTTTCTGGACTGATTCGTTAACGTCCAAGGAACCATCTTGACCCGGACGTTGAGGGGGTAGAACCCTATCAGGGCTCCGACTGACTAACCGTGGTTCGTCGATGGCCGTTTTGTGGCGAACTAGGATCGCGTACATTTGGCAAGTAACCAACAACAACAAACACAAAACAAGAAAGCCTTTTACTAACGGCTTTTTCCTTCGTCGAAACCACATTTTAGCTGTTTTAAAGCAACGCTAAATTCACCCCATCAACTCATCCCGGGTCAAAGGTCACAACCATTGCCTTCGAATACTAACGACACCTGTCGAATTAAAGTGGCCTTTCAAACAAAGAGTATATATAGCGTGGCCTTTTGTACGAAGCAACTAAATTGTGCTTCTCGCGAAAGAAATATGCATGAAATTTTTCAAAAAATCAACGAGGCACTACAACATTGTAATAGTAAATCGAAATCGCATACTCTGTATTTCTTGCAAGCAAAGTAAGATTAGTTGAGAGAACCGGCATTTTAATACGCGCCAGAGCAGGACAAAATCGACAAGGGTTGGGTCGTGTATTCCGCCCTTTCGTGTCGAAGGTCAGGCAGGTCGTAGGCCATAGCTGAACGGCGTTTGAACGTTCGCAACGAGGAAGATAACGACAAAGGAAATAAAAGATGCATGATATTTACAACTAGGTTGTAATGTTTTGCAAGAAATCATCAGTTCTATAGGCTAAAAATGAGGAATTTTATTATGTCGATTTAACAGATAGACAGACACACACACACACACACACACACACACCCACACACACACACACACACACACACACACAAAGGCACACAGACAGACAAACACACATACACACACAGATAAGCACCTGAGCAGCTGAATGAATTTCGTGTCATCGTTTCCTCGACGATATTTAGTCGATTTAATTTTCCATTCATCACTTGTTTTGCCAACGGTGGATTGGACGAGTGGGAAGCTGAGGTGGAAAAAGGAATAAGGAGAACGGAGGAGGCGGAGGTCGGGAGGAGGAAGATGAGTCTGAAGAGGAAAATGAGGCGGAGATGTTCGTAAAAGAATGAAGTAAGAAAAAGACCCAGAGAAAATAAGACGTAGAAAAGTATAAGAGACGATGCAGTACATACAGAGGAAGAGCACCCTCCACCGCCGCCTCCTCATGTTCCTCCTATTCCACCTCCTCCTCCTATTTCTCCTCCTATTCTTCTTTCTATTCCTCCTATTCCTCAGGCTCATATTCCTCCTTTTCCTATTCCTCCTCCTCCTCCTCCTATTCCACCTTCTCCTCCTCTTTCTTCTATTCCTTCCCCTCCTATTTTTCCTCTTCCTATTCCTCCTTCTCCAATTCCTCCTCCTTCTACATGTATTCTATTTCTCCTTCTTCTTCTCCTCCTCCTCTTTCTCGTCCTCCTCCTCCTCGTCCTCCTCCTTCTCGTCCTCCTCCTCCTCGTCCTCCTCCTTCTCGTCCTCCTACTCCTCGTCCTCGTCCTTGTCCTTGTCCTCGTCCTCGTCCTCCTCGTCCTCCTCCTAACTCCAAAGATCTTTATCATTATCGTCATCGTCGTCGCCGTAATCATCGAAAGGTACGAGAGGCAGGACTCCCCGAGAGCTGAAGGGGGACGCAACGAGGGCAGGGCAGCTGACGACGGCCCTTGGCACGGATCTTCTCCATCGCGTGGCGTAGGGGAGGGGTGCTGCTGCTGCTGCTGGCACTGGAAGGACGGTGGTGGACGGTCATCGAAGCGGAAAATCGTGCCCTCCAGATGGGCGCTTAAGGATTATCGGTGGTCACGCAGCGATCGACGGAGGCTGAACGACGACTAGCGTCACCTGTCGAGAGCCAGTCGACCGAAAAGATGGTGCACCGCATCGCACGACGTGACATGGCCAAATTAATATCGTTTGTGGATAACACACAAACGACGACGACGACGACGACGACGACGACGAGGCGGGGAAACAGAAGAGCAGAGAACCAGCGTAAGCAACCCGACGTTCCCCGCGGCGAAACTCGTATAATTAAATCGTAGACAAGATCCGTTATTTGTGATCGTCGCCTAGAATGACATCATTATGATTATTATGATGACTATTATTTCTAGTTCCTTTCTCAGTATCCGCAGATAACGGTTATTTGGGAATAGAAAGGCTAGCTAGGACTCGATTAGTCGACCTGTAATGTCTGTCTGCCTGCCTGCCTGTCTGTCTGTCTGTCTGTCTGTCTGTCTGTCTGTCTGTCTGTTAAACGAAACGGTAGCTCTGGAACCGAACCCTTTTGCCTATCGATTCTGGTTTGACTGAGCGCCTGTGAATAAGCTGGTTCCCGCGACTTAGCTTTCGTTGGGCGCTGTAGAAATCTCGAGATTACGATTACGATTAACTCCGATCTCACCCGATCAATTCATTTTCAAATGAATGCCGAGGCGATACTGTCGCTATATAAAACCGTGTACATTTACATTTACAATTAGCTCTAGAGCTGTTATCCTGATTAAATGCAGAGTTGCAACAGAACACACGCTACTGCGCAGTAGAAAGCAACTGTATGAAGAGAATGTGAAGTGAGTGTGAAGTGAAAGAAGTGAGTGTGAAGTGAATGAAGAGAATGTGAAGTGAGTGTGAAGTGAAAGAAGTGAGTGTGAAATGAATGAAGAGAATGTGAAGTGAGTGTGAAGTGAAAGAAGTGAGTGTGAAGTGAATGAAGAGAATGTGAAGTGAGTGTGAAGTGAGTGAAGTGAATGTGAAGTGAGTGAAGTGAATGTGAAGTGAGTGAAGTGAGTGTGAAGTGACTGTGGTCACTGAACTGTGGACCTACTTTGTTAGTTACTGAATACATTTGGAAAGACACGAGCGCTACAGGGAGATGATATAGAAACTTCAATTTCCCGAAGTCTCCCCTCGCCTTTCAAACCAGATCGTCGCCTCTGGTCGTCGATGAACTGATGACGACATAATTGGTTGTTGATTTGTTTTGTTTGGCCTCTCATTAGCTGTCTGTCTTCGCTCCTGAGAAGACGAAAGCCCCGGGGGCGGATTGAGCCTCCCCCAACGGACGCCCCATAAATCCCCACAAATCCCGATAGATCCGTCGGTCAGGTGTAAACCGATCCTGATCCCCCACTTAAAGGTTTCCTCTGCGTCTGGGTAGGGATACTGCAGCAGCTGTTGCCATCTTCGCGTGAGGCCCCCATATACATCGGTTGCGGCTATCTGTCCGAATCCGAGGAGCGGGCGCCTGGCTATCTGTGCGGTGGCGCGTGTCATTTCGGGCTAATTAATTTACCTGGCAGGTAATATCGTTAGATATACAAGTATATACGGAGGTTTGTTGCAGTTCTTGCGGATTCGGTCGCCGCGGGGCAGTCGGTCGGGCGGGCGGTCGGTCGGTCGACGATCCGTCCTGCTGACCGATGCACGGACGGACACGGAGGGACGGACGGACAGACGGACGGACAGAGGGAAGGAGGAACAGACGGACGGAGGAGGGCGAGGGACAGCCTGGGAGAAAGGAAGGAAGGAAGAAAGACTGCTGAGAAGAGATAAAGCAATGTGGTTGGACAGGCAGAAGAGACGAGGCTTAGCCGTCCATCTGCCTTGTGCTACTCTGAGTATCCGTATACAGAAGCAGAACATTCAGACAAAAAGCATATTGCCACACAGACAAACAAGCAGACGGACGGATGGACGGACGGACGGACGGACATGTAGACGGATAGATGCACAGACCGAACCCATATGTGTAAGGCCGACCAACTTAAGGTTCAGGTGTCGAAACTCGAGGAAGGAGTTGAACCAAATTGAAGATATGTTGTTCTCAGCCAGACGTGGAAACTGTTGCCTTTAGTTCTCGCCGACATTCGACCACAGCTTAAAGTTACTGACTTAACCCCCTCCCTTTCTTCCAATCTTTTGTCTGTCTATCTCACTGTCTGTCTCTGCTTGTTCTTCTGTCTGTCCGTCTCTTTATCTGTCTGCCTTTCTGTCTGTACGTCTATCTATCTCTATATCTCTGTATATATGACTGTCTCTGTCCTTCAGTCTGTTTGTATGCATGCATCTGCGTCCGACTATCGGTGCGTCTGTCTGTCTGTCTGTCTGTGTGCCTGCGTGCTTGTGTGTGCGTCAGTCAGTTAGTCTGTCTGTCTGTCTGTCAGGTCTGTCTGTCTCTCTGTCTGTCTGCGTCATCCTTTATTATCAGTTGTCTCCATCGTTGTCCTTTGCCTTTCCTCGTCTTTTGGCGTGCTCCTCCTCCATGCTTCCTGGTGGCGGTGGCGGTGGTGGTGGTAGTGGTGGTGGTGGAGGTGGTTGTGATGGTAGTGGTGCATGGACTCGTGGAAGTGGATGGTGGAAATCTCGTTCCGTCGGCGACTTTCGCTTCTCTCACTTGATTTCCCCCCTTAATGAAACCGAATAATGAACGCCGATCCAGCGAATGGAAACCGATTCCACTGACATCGACGGAACGGACGTTAATAATCGTGTCAGTTTTCAGCCGACACTGCCACCGACCCTACCCCACCCCAATCCTACCCCATTTCGCCGCCAGATGCCCTCTTCTCGTGCCTATAAAATACGCCAGTGGCACAGCGCCATGATGGTCGAATGATGAGGTCGCGATAGGAGGCGGGTCAGCCAAGCGGAAGATGAAGAAGGGTGGCAAGAGAAGACGAGGGTATGCAGAGGGTGGTGCCCTGTGTATGCAGGAGAACGGTGCTTCGATGGGGTGAGTGAGGGGACGCTGAATAATGGGCAGACGATTCTCCACGGATGGTTTGGGTGGTTGGCTGATTGGCTGATGTTGAGCTGAATTAAATGATGTCAAGAAGAAGCAGGAGTCGTGTCGTCGTTTTAATTGACTCAAAGGACCCTCTGTCGAATAATTATGATCTTATTCTTCACGAGTCTCTCTTTTAGAAGTTCCTGTCGACTGCATATGATCTTCGTGCAGCAAGGAGTGTCAATGATGCGTGTTCTCGTCGCCCATACAAAATCACTTTCAAACTGTCTTGAAGTGCACTCGACAGCCACCACGTGAGGTGCTTAAGGAACGCTGTATTAAGCGTCTTCATGTATGTATATGTGTGTGTATATATGTATGTATGTATGTATGTATTTATGTATGTATGAATGTATGTATATATGTATTTATGTATTTATGTATGTATGTATGTATTTATGTATGTGTATGTATGTAGGAATGTATGTGTATGTATGTATGTATGTACGTATGTATATATGTATGCTGGTGTTTAGTAATTACTCTATACAACCTGCAACAATATATACATACAGTACATATATATTTGTGCATGTATATATTTTCTTATTTAATCGTGCATTCGTCGCTTGATATTCAGCCAGTTCTTCTTCTTTCGTTGAGGCATCATTTAACCATGGTTGTCGAACGTGTCTCTTTAAGTGGCGCCGGACACCGAGATTTCTTCCCGTCCATCGCATACGGGTAGCTGCCACCACGGTGAAGACGCGAGAATCGGACAAGAACAAAGAGATCAAAGACGGCGCCGACACATCAAAGAAGTCTTCCACATAAGCGTCTTTTGTAGGACTCTCTTCCTTCTCGTGTTCAGTCTTTCGAGAAAATTCCGATGGACGGAATTACCTTCGTCTATGTGACGAACCGTGAACTGGTGTGCATGGGATGTCCGCCTGTCTACTGCTCTGCCTCTCTCGGTGTCTGTCTGTCCTTCTATTTGTGTCTCTATCTCTCCCAGTGTCTGTGTCTATCTCTCCCAGTCTGTCTGTCTGTCTGTCTGTCCCTCTCCCTCTCTCTCTCTGCGTCGTCGTCATCTAACAAGGCGTTTGTAAAATATTTATCAAAGCTTAGAGACTCGTGCAAGGTTCGTGGTGATCGACGGAGCGTGTGTACGTACATTGCCGCATTCCTTTGATGTGGCGCACATGCACACAAAAAACAAGAGACGCAAGAGACGACGAGCTGCCGCATGCACGTGGACACGTCCTTCAGAAGATAACAGGAATGCTGTATACAAATGTGCTTCCACTTATAGCGATGCAGACACTTCGTAGCGCCTTGCAGAGGTTAAGAGGTGACGCATGGATGCCTTCTTACAGACGGAACCCTAAAACACATCGCATCCAGAAGAACGCCTTAAATACTCGGTCTTGGTTGTTACTGCATTTCACTTAAGCTTAGAAACACAAATTAAATGAAAGAACTATTACTGAAGGCTCGTTATCAGCGCAGAACAATTTGGCCGCAATAGAAAGATAAACGTTCTCTTTCGCAAGGAATGGATTGGCAACCGTTCGGTGGAGTATGGATGTTGTTTAGGGGGTCGTAATCGTAATCGTAATTCCAAGATTTCTACAGCGCCCAACGAAAGCCGCGCCGCGGGGACCAGCTTATTCACAGGCGCTCAGTCAAAACAAAATCGATAGGCAAAAGGGTTCGGTTCCGGGTCAAGATCCAAGAGTAGGGCAGAGAGACAGCGTGGCAGCTACGGTGGGTGATGTTTGGGGTTGGAGAGGAGAGACAGGTAAGAGGAAGAAGGGGTGTCAGGATAGGATCTGTGGAAGAGGAATGTTTTCGGTTTTGAGTGAAAGGCCGAAGCAGGAATTGGGTCGTCGGTAAATGCTTTGAAGGAAAGAAAACAGAAAGAAAAAGAAACAGAATGAATGAGTGAATGCATAAATATATAAATGAATGAATGAATAAATATATGAATGAACGAATGAATAAATGAATAAATAAATTAATTAATAAATCATCAGAATATATAAGATAGCATCGTGCTGCATTTCGCATTGTTGTATATTTAGCTTATTGTTTTCTTGTAAAAATTTAATTACTCAATGGATAACTCTACTTGTTGTGTACATGTTGACAAAAAGATGTTGTTTGCTTAGGCTGCAACTGATCCGCTTCTCTTCCTCCCTACTATTCCTCTACAGTCAGCCACCAGATGGCATTTTAGAAAATTCAACGGCGGTCATTCCGTCCACAATTCGTCAATTCGTCTTTTAGTAGAACGCAGCTGCATTGCATGCACACGTGACCTTTACGCCTAGTACGCCTGACTAGGGGGGGGGAGAAAAGGGGAGTGGAGGGGGAAGGTGGGACGAGGGCAGGCGTCGAACTCTCAACCATTCGTGACACGTCCGTCATTTATTCCGCTCGAGGGCGCCGTAGATGGCGCAGCATCTCGAAGAATCTCGCTGGGTATTTTTTCTTCTTTCGAAGCCCGGCTTGACGACAGTCGTCAAGGAAGTCGACCGTTCCTTTTCTCCCGCTGCTTTTCTCGCGAATCTCCCGCCACCACGCGGCGCCACAAGCGCAAATCTGACAGGTGCCCCGTTATATAGCGCCGTAATTAATTTACTGGCGCTGAAATGCCCGTGTATTTGTGCGCGGAACCTGTTGTGTGGGCGGATGGATGGAGGATGGATAGATGGGTGGATGGATAGATGGATGGATGGGTGGGTGGATGGAAAGAAAAGCTTCTCCGTCCATTGAGCAATTATTGTTTATAATAGGAATCGCGGTGTTCTCCGATTCGTATTTTGCCCGGAAATCGCCAATTTCCCAGGGTGCAATCTGTCAAGCCATTTCCGGCAAACTGCCTCTCGATTTCTGACCCGGGTACTAGCGAGCGACGAAACGCTTTCTGAATTCCTAATAGCAATATGGCCGCCGCCGAAAATTAGCGTTACTTCCGGTGCAGACGGATGCTGGGATATGGCCACTTCCGGTTGCGTAGTCATTCTGGGACTGTATGTGCGTCACGTGCATGGTAAGATCGCTGAGAGATTTAATGAAAAGGCAGCTCTGATACGGACAAATGAATCTTTCTCCATTAACTTCTAGGGCGCCACTGAAATAAGGCTCCTTGCATGACTCAGAGCCACGAAGACCGAGTCGTAATCGAGGATCCAGTGGAACAGTCGAAATACAGCAGAGCAGACATATATGTATTTATATATATGAAGCCGATTGGTTAGAGCGTCTGCCTGTAACGCAGAGAGTACGGGTTCGAGCCTCCTCCCCGGAGACGGTTAGGCTACTGTGTAAGGGACCTTCAGCAAGTCCTTCATCCAAAATTGCTCAGCGCCAACGATTGATGCTAAGTCATTAGATAGTGGCGCTTGCTAAATGCCGAAGTAATAATAATATATCAAGATGAGCTCGTCACCATATATGTATATATGTATGTGTGCATATATACCTGTGCATATATATACATAAAAATATACATTAATATAATAATAATATTATTTTTTAAAATTAATAATAATAATAATAATAATAATAATACTATATATATTATTAATATTGCTATTATTATTATTGTCATTATTATTATTATTATTATTATTTGTTTTTGTTTTGTTTTTTTTTACCCGAGGTATATATGATCCCTCAGGATTATTATTATTATTATTATTATTATTATTATTATTATTATTGTTGTTGTTGTTGTTGTTGTTGTTGTTGTTGTTGTTGTTGTTGTTGTTGTTATTCAGACAACTGATATGGTGGCAGCGTAAAGAAATCTCGAGACGAGCTGCCTGTCTCCTCGTAAGCGACATCATCATTGCTGCTGCAATCGTCTCAGTCGATTGAATAACTGAACTAGAACAATACGATTAACCCATTGTTTAATCGCGTGTTAACCCTTCGTTTCCGAATCCCAAACGCCTCAGTAGCTTATTAAGTTCCGATGACCCCCACTCAATAATTCTCATGTGGCGCCCCCTAAATAAACCATCTAGTATGTTCTGACGAGCACAACAGGCAAGCGATATTACACACTCGCGATTTTATGAAGTCAATATATATATATATATATATATATATATATATATATATATATATATATATATATATATATATATATATATATATATATATATATATATATATATATATATATATATATATATATATATATATATATATATATATATATATATATATATATATATATATATATATATATATATATATATATATATATATATATATATATATTACTCCACCAACATTGACTCGCACAGATTTACACAGACACGAGGACAGACTGGCAGAGAGACTTAGAGAGCCAGAGGGGGACCGTAAGATACTGGGTCAGTTGATGATTGATGGCTGTTCATATGAAGTCCGATCGTAGGAATAATAAATGCGAATCGCGTCAAAAGTCGAACCCATCTACGTAAGAGGATTTTCGCGCCAGTCGGCCGGGTGCCTCCTGATGCAATTTCACGCTGACTTGTCGGCTTATCCCGGCGTATTAACGTCTGACTTGGGAGAGACTGGGAAGCGGGGCTTTCCAACAGAGTCCAATGTCAGGCCCGACCAACGACGTAGAACATCGAATCAGCCAAAACGACCAGCCACGCGTTAAAGATGGCGACCGGTGTCTCAAAATAAATTACCCCGGATATAGAAATTGTCTGTGGACCGGACAAGTATATACGGAGGGCGCGGGAAAGGGTGGAGGAAGAACAGCGGCCCCTTAAGAAGAAATCTTGACTCGGTGACGCACGCATATAAGGCGAACCGGATCTGAAAGAGTTGAAGGTAAATCCGAGATAAGAATGTTTAGCCAATGGTGATAAAGATGGTCCACGTGAACACATAGACGGATTGGCGTTTGGGCCAAGAGTTGTGTTGACGAGTAGGCAAATGGGAAGAGGAGACAGCAGCATCTAATTAAGCCTCGATTAGTGATCGCTAATTGGAGGTAGGATGGCGCAAGTGCAGTCTTAATGGACAGTGGCCACCAATCCATTGGACTCCACATGTGGGTATTCGGGTCCAAGCCACCTGGAAACGATTCCACACAGTTGTGAATCTTTCAGTTGAACTTGTCCTACGTTTACGTCAAGTTAATCCAATACGTTGAAGCAGAGAATAAGAGTTTCAACACATACAGTATCACAGTGTCGTTACTGAACTATCGTGGGGCACGGCAGCCGATTGGTTAGGGCGCTCGGCTTGTAATGGGGAGAATACGGGTTCAAGCCCTTCCGTGGCGGTGTATATTGTGTAGGGACCTTGAGCAAGTCCTTCACTCACAACTGCACAGCGCCATCAAGCCATTGCCGTAAACTGAGGCTTAGTCATTAGACTGTGGCGCTTAATAAATGCAGAAATAATAATATGGTATTGAAAAAAGAAAATGAGCAGGGTCGAGGTCATACGGTTGCTATAGAAACACATGTACATTTACATTTACAGAGTATCGTTATTGAACCATAGATTAATTCTTCATTAATGCAATCGATTCAACAAGTTGGCAACAACGTACCATCTGTTAGAATAATACAATCTAAAATCTGCCCGACGAGGGAAGAAGTTCAGAGAGCTGATTAAACCATCCACATACATATGTCCTTTTAATTAAAATAAGCATAATTATTTTTACACTCTCGTTAGGCAGAAAATCAGATCATGTTCTTGTTCTTTAAGTCATATCCTTGTCATTCGACCCTATCTCTTGTCGTTTTAGATCGTGTCCTTCGCATTTAACACAACCTCTTGTCCTTTAAATCATGTCCTTGTCATTCGACCCTATCACTTGTCGTTTTAGATCATGTCCTTGTCATTTGCGGATGGAATCGGTGGTAAAATGCTTATGGACTGCAGGAACGCAATGAGTGGGATATAATGCGTTCCATCCCTTGTATCCTTTGACCTCGAAGTCGAGTCCTTTCAGCGTTCGTCTATGGCAGGTCCCAAGTTCGGGTTGATTCCACTCCTCCAGCGGGATCGAGAGATGTCTTTCCCTCTCCTTCTGGTTGGAATTATTCCCCCTAGGGGAGGGGTTAGCCATATGAATCCTTCTTTTCCATTTGTTTCTGTTTCCAGTATCTTCTTTCTTCAGTCTGAGAAGCTTTAGGTCTTGCTGAATCATGTCTCCCCATCTCTTCTTTTGTCTTCCCCGACTGCGGCTTCCGTAGAGCTCTGCTGTCATAATTCTTTTAATGCAATTCTCCTCTTCTCTCCTCATCACATGACCGTACCATCTCAACCTGGCTTCTCGTACCTTGTCAGATATACATGCCACTCCCAATATCTGTCTGGGATCTGCAGCGGTAAAGTGCGGTTATTGGCTAAGCCCTAACGACCCCTTATAAAGGGTCTTTAGAAGCGTTTAAGTAAACATCGGATATGGCTTCTAGAGCGCATTTGAGAGCTGATTAAACCATCAGCATGTGTATGTATTGGCATCAATCGATGGTCGCATCAAGTGAAATTGTAATCAAAATCATAAGCTGTTGGTTAACCCAGGTTGAATGCCGATAGGTCAGAGAGACTACAAAAAGCTGAGCTACGGTGGGTAGGAAAATTGGAAGAGGTGAGTCTTCAGTTTAGACGTGAATGACATCTGCTAAACTATGCCGAGACTCCTCTCCAAATTTAGGTCAAACCCCGAAGTATTTTGTCATCATAGGGAATCACAGACCCGTGAAAATACTCATTAATAAGCGGCCCAGGTTGAAGAATTTAATTACAAAACCTGCTTTCCGTCTAAACTTCATGTAAGGCTTCGCCAATGATCTGCAACCATGTGCGATCGAGGTGCGAGGACTTAAATATTTGCCGCGTGAATTTTTATTCCGCTGCCACTTTTCGACTCGCCGGTCTGGGTCCATGCATGTCACAAGCCCAGGAAGGTCGAGGGCTAACGCAATGACTCGGAGAAATGTAGACAAAATATTTACGGGTTGGGAATCATTACAACGAGGAACTTAATTTTTGAAACGATTTCTTCGTGAGGCTCTTGGCGGTTGGTTCGCTGGTGATGGCGGCCGTTTTCGATGCTGCGTCCTTAAGTCGAGTGGGATGGGGAAGGGAAGGAGGGGCTAGACTCAGAGCCAGACACACAGAGACAGAGACAGACTCTGAGACAAAGACAGAGATAGAGACAGGGGTAGGGGAATAGACAGAGATATAAAGAGAGAGTCAAAGACAAGCAGATAAAAGACAGGGAGACGAAAGAAGCTAGGGCTAGAGAGACAGAGAGAGAGAGACAGACAGACAGACAGCCAGCCAGACAGACAGACAGGCAGTCAGACAGACAGAGACAGAGTGAGACAGACAAAGACAAAGAAAGACAGACAGACAGAAGGAGGGAAGAAGATAAAGAAATAGAAATAGAGATAGAAAGACAGAGACAGAAACAGAAACATACACAAAGACAGACAGACAGACTGAGGGAGGGAGGGAGGAAGAGGGGGAGGAAGGCAGGGAGAGAGGGAGGGAGAGAAAGAGATAGAGATAGAAAGACAGAGACAGAGACAGAGTGAGAGAGAAGGTAAGGTGGGGGTGGGTAGTCGGCGCCTGATCTGCATATCGGGAGTCTTCCGCTTCTGGAAGCAGAGAGTTAATGGATTGCGATATTCGAAGTCGGTCGTTTACTTTTGCTTTGAATCGACCAAATGTCGAATTGGACGACGTGATTCGATTGCAAAACAAGATCTCAGCTAACTATAATAATAATAATAATAATAATAATAATAATAATAATATTTTTTTACAAAAAATAACAAATTTTTACAAAAGTCATGTTACTGAAATGAAATTAGTCAGTTCTTATCAATTTGTATGTGCTGAACACGAATATGACAGTGAAAATGCCGAATTGGCTCTAGTTTTTTTCTAATCTGAAATGAAGTAATTTTATATCGCACAATGCATGCCAATAGTGATACACTTACAGTTAATATTTGTAAAAACCAGGTCATAGACTAGTTCTTAGATTTTTTGCCTGTCTCTTGTACAGCTGTTCGGGAGCATCTCTGCGGAGTGTCCAGCAGTAGTCAGCCAACATTGTAGTGGACCATTTTCCCTGGTACCTTTGCTCCATTGTTGCGATATCTTGATGAAAACGTTCGCCATGTTCGTCACTAACCATACCACAGTTGTCAGGGAAGAAATCCAGATGGGAATGAAGGAAATGCATCTTCAGAGACATATTGCAGCGAAATTTCTCGTACTGCTTGAGCATGTCTTCTACTAGTTCCTTGTAGTTTTCTGCCCTAACATTCCCCAGAAAGTCTGTAGACACTAGACGAAAAGCATTCCATGCTTGTTTCGCATCACCCTCCAGCAAGTTGTTGAAGCGGTCATCTTTGAAGAGTTCTCTAATCTGAGGACCCACAAAAACTCCCTCTTTAATCTTTGCTTCGCTGAGTCGAGGGAATTTTTCATGCAGGTATCGGAAAGCTGGCGAAGTGCGGTCCATGGCTTTCACGAAGTTCTTCACCAAACCTAGTTTGATGTGAAGGGGTGGTAGTAGGATTTTGTGAGCCTCGACCAGAGCTGGGTGCTGGATATTCTTCTGTCCAACTGCCATGTTTTGTCTGGGAGTCCATTCCTTCCGCACGTAGTGCAACTCTCTTGCTCGGCTATCCCACTCACACAAGAAACACATATATTTTGTATATCCTTGCTGCAGTCCCATTAAAATGGCAACTACCTTCAAATCACCACACAGGTGCCATTTGTACCTGTTATAGTCAATGGAATGCAGTAGCCGTTTTAGGTTATCGTATGTCTCTTTCATGTGGACAGCATGCGCTAATGGAATAGATGGAAGACGGTTTCCATTGTGCAAAAGCACAGCCTTAAGACTCAGTGTTGAAGAGTCTACAAAGAGTCTCCATTCTTGTGGGTCATGAGTGATCTGTAAGGCATTCATGAGGTCGTCAATATTGGAACAGAATACCAGATTACCTTCCTTCATAAAGAAAGGTTCCAACTGCTGATGGCGCTTTCTATATGAAGTAATTGTGACATCTTCTTCTAGAAGATTCCATTGTTGGAGTCTTGATCCTAGCAATTCTGCCTTGTTTTTTGGATAAGTCCAAATCACGAACAAGGTCATTTAGTTCTTCCTGTGTTATTCTGTGTGGGGTTGATGATGCACCACAGTGAAAATCGGGATCACTGCACGCTGACGGACCAGGAGAAGAACATGTCGGCTCACCCTTGTCCTCATCAGAGGAATCAAGGAAAATATATTCTGCTGGAGGTTCTGGAATAGGAAGTCCATCACCATGTGGAACTGGTCCCAATGCTGACGGAATGTTTGGGTAGACTATTTTCGACTTCTTTTGCTTCGTTATTCCACCGGAAAGAGGAGGAACCAAGCAGAAGTAACAGTCATCTACGTGGTTGCTTTGCTCTCTCCACACCATGGGAACTGCAAACGGCATTGATGGTCTTTTGCCATTCAACCACTGTGAAAGCTGTGTTGTACATGTAGCACAGCATATATGCGGGGGGCCATGGCTTGTCATGGTCACCAACCTTGCATTCGAAGTAAGCATGATATGCCTTCTTGACTTGATAAGTGATACTTTTCTTCTGGTTGGCAAATGTCACTTCCCCACAAATGTAACAAAAGTTGTCCACAGTATTTACGCACTTCCGAGGCATTACTGTTCTGTATTGTATCTAAATGGATAAAGTAATAATAGTTTTATAAAACAGTAACTTAAACTGTCTCGCACAAAGTCTGTAATATTGTAAATGCTCAACCGTTCCGACTCGCTTTATATAGTACACTGCTGACGTCATCTTACGTCAGCAGCCGACTGGCTGTAGTTTTATATTGCATCAGAAAATGACGTAATCAACTGTGCATGATGTGTCCATGATGGGATTATGCAATGAGGTGGAATATTACATCATTCTAGACTTATTTAGGATATTGTCGCAGTCCTACTGCATAAATTTACATGGTGAAACATAAAAAATGAACTATATGAAATATTTTCAAAACGAGAGCCAATAAAAATTTTTTATGGTTATATTCGTGTTCAGCACACCAAGATGCTACACATTAGGGCCTTTTCCAGTCAGTAACGATTTCTATGTTGACCAGTGTAATAATAATAATAATAGACCACCGCGAAATAACACCACCGGATATCACTGAGCTCCACTGTAATTACACTACGCGTATAGTACACCGTTACATAATTACTTGTGTCTACGGATAATAAGATGGATGGATGGATGAATAAAAGAAAGGAAGGAAGAAAGGAAGGAAGGAAGGAAAAAAGGAAGGAAGGAAGGAAAGAAGAAAGAAAGAAGGAAGAAAGAAACAAAGGAAGGATGAATGGACGGGTGGGTGGATGGATGGATCGATGGATCGAAGGAAGGAAGGAAGGAAAGAAGGAAAGATGGATGGATGGATGAAAAGTTGTGTTGTTGGCTGAGCACGTGACATAATTAATGCATTAATGAATTAACGAATGAATTATTAATGAATTAATGCTAAGAACGAAAGAATCGAATGAATGAATGAACGAATGAATGCATTTCTTTGAACTGGAAGGCTGAATTTTACCAAGAGATGAAGCCAGATCGTTGAAGCGATTGAAGTTCGGCTGATGATAAAATCATTTCTTCGATGATTAATTGCATCGACTAATTTCGTTGATAAATT
Organism: Norana najaformis; assembly: GCA_964023275.1. Classification (NCBI taxonomy): domain Eukaryota; kingdom Metazoa; phylum Annelida; class Clitellata; order Crassiclitellata; family Hormogastridae; genus Norana; species Norana najaformis. The sequence goes on from OZ029928.1 coordinate 5,127,175, forward strand.
CAAATAAGTGAATCACTCTCTCGCCATTGGATTAAACTCAAAAGCATTGCAAGGATCACAACCGGAAAGCGGTTTTCTTGTGTTTAATCAACCGGAAACCACTTCCACTTCCGGGAACTCGTGCTCCCTCTGAAGAGGGCAGAAGAGGTTCGTGGGTGACCCGGCAGGCGTCCTTGTGGACACTGACCACCTCCATATAATCCCATTCACGTCCTGTCTTTCGTAATTGGCCGGGCAATGAGTTTAGTGCCGTCAGTCGGAACTTCATTCGATTTAGCGGACAAATATACACGCCCGTGGAAACGAAGTTTTCCAGTTCGACGCATTTCTACTTGTCTTTTCCAGGCGATTTCTATATCCACCGATTGAAACGCATCAGAGCAGTTGGTAAGATTTTGTAGAGTCAAGTGGCAGGTTTTCTTCGTCAGAGACAGATGTTGTTGCTGAAACAATCGGGTTGTTTTGGACAAAGGACTAACCCGCTAACACCACAGACAGACACGCTATTTGCTGAACAGACTTGAAAGTCGCCAAACGAAACGTGATGAGATGCGTATGATTCTGTTGGAGATTTTACATGCACACATTTCATGATACAATGCTTTGCAATGTACTGCGATAAATTCTGCGATCGTAACACTTCATACCCTTCCAGAAGTCAAAATGTGTTGGCAGGACACGTGGAACTGCAGTGGGTGAAGCATCTCCCTCGCCTATGGAGTTATCCGATGAAAATGCTAAGGCCACTTGTCCCAAGACAGACCTCTTTTGAGTGTCGAAGTTATTATGGTGTCTCCAGCCGACCTGCTAACTGTTGGAAGTGTGGGTGCACAGATAGCAACAACAACGGACGGAGGGAGGGACGGAGGGAGGGACGGAGGGACGGACGGAGGGAGGGACGGAGGGGGGGACGGAGGCTACATATAAATTCAAAAATGAAGAGTAGCTAGAGTTGCGGTAGATACGTGTCTTGTGCTTTGTTATAGTGGCGCTACATAAGTTTAATGATAAGTTAACCGCTTCCTGTCGCATGATTCCTGTGAATTCTTGGAGAAAGGCTGCGTGGACATGCCATGTATGATGCCAGGCATGCGACCCCATTCTGCTGAAGACATTGGCTGCAGTTTGAAGAGACATTGCACTGGGCCAGTCATGCGTGACGCTTTGATTCGTGCCCTAATGCCTTCCGCCGTCTAGACAACAATGATGACGTCATAGGTCATATGGCACGCATGGAATTCAGTCGACTGTTTCAGTCCACGCTTCAGTTGTTTTCAAGCTGGAATTGGCTGCCATTTACCGGAGAAGCCTCCATGTTTAGTAGTCACGCATTCCATCGGTCATGTGGGGGGAGCGTGTCTGGGACGAAGACAGCGATGTTACTTCAAGTCACATAACTTTTCTATGGCGTCAAGCAAATGAAAACCAGAGAACGAATTCGACACATTAGATATCGAAATAGACTTATTATTAGACATAAGTATGAGGAGAGGAAGAGGAAGAGGAAGAGGAGGAGGAGGAGGAGGAGGAGGAGGAGGAGGAGGAGGAGGAGGAGGAGGAAGAGTAACAAAGGAGAATAAATGTGAATATTAGGTGAAGCACGTGACTTTGAACACATTGGAACCAGGCACAGTATACCCTGATGAGACTATAAGTTACTATAGCTAACGGTACCTCCCCCCATATCCGTTCCAGACAGGGCGAGAGCTCAGCTCAACTTTCTAGGCCCTGAGGAGAATGACTGAACTGAATCACCAGAGGGATAACATGGATTATATATGCAGTTCTATTACTGAGTTGCTCTTTAGGAAGACGTCATTCGGATAAAAAGCACCGAACGGCGGGACATCAAAGTTGTCGTCTGATTCGGCTTGCGCGGGTCATTTCCTGTTTAATGACCTGCGTGAACCCTATCTGAAAACACGGCGCTATATAAATGCCTCTCTCTAGAGTATTATAGCATCCCTCGATAGCTGAGCTTCTTCTCATTGTCCTCCTCCCCCTCCTCCTCTTCCTTTTCCTCCACCGTCTCATTATCAGCGCGGAATGAGTCGATGTTCGACGTCTCCCGTTCTAAACGGCTTAGGATAACCGGATCTGAAAGCTGGAAAATTTCTTTCCAGATAAGGCGGAAGAGATCCGCATTCAGACGAACAAATATGGCCGGCGCCGGAGAACGCCTCCGCTCGGATGTTTATTGTTCCGCGGTCGAAGTCTATGTATTCATGCGCCGCCTGGGTATGTTTACGCCCTCCACAGGAGGAGAGCTATATATAGGAAGACGGGATGAGGATGAAGATGAGGATGAGGATCGTCAAGAGACTTTGATTAGTCGTATAAAGGAGGAACGGAATGGAGATGGAGAGAGGCGGGGAGTGGGGGGAGGCACACCGCAGCGCCCAGCTACAAATGACGAATTTCCCGGATAACTAGATGTTTAATCAGCGGTGATTTTTAATCTCCAAAGGCGAGCAAGTCGCAGACGGAAAGATACGGAAGAAGACAGTCGAACAGACAGACAGAGATATAGGCAGACAACAGAATACAGACAGAAGGAAGAACGAAGAGACTGACAGACAGAAGGACGGACAGCGACGTCACTTGTCTGTTTCTTTTAAAACATCGTCACGGAACTGGTTCTAAGATTCCTCTTGCGTCATGCGCATGCGCATGCAATTAAATCCAGCGCCACCTGATGGTCACTGACGTCTAAAACAAGTGGCTGAGAATCGTTATGAAAGCAAAAGGCAAAACGAAAGCAAAAGAAAAAAGGAGAAAACAATTCAGAAGAAAAGAAAGAAACAGATCGAAAGAAGAAAAGCCAAGACAGAAAGATAAGCAAAGAATAAGAAGAAAAGAGAAAAAGCGAGAAACAGAAAAAAGGAAAAAACAAGAAAAGCGAAGGAGGAAAAATTAGCTGCGAAGTGGGTCAACGCGGTTTAACGTAAGAAAAAGAAAAACAAAGGCCGTAGAAAAACATTTATGACCCAATTCCGAATAAGATTTTTAAAAACGTTAAAATATATGAAAGAGATTGAAAAGAAGAGGAAGAGGTGCTTCTGCTGAGTGGCGACTGATGCTTAAGCAAAAGCGTCTGCAGATGCAATGTTCTGCGATTGTACAGGGTCTTCACACAATCGGTATAACTTGTACAATGGGTGCGAAAGAACAATTGATTTCTTACAAAATCGTTCTCGTGACCTTTTCCTCTATTGACCCTACTGACCTCGTCGCCAACGACCCCTTCTTTTCCTCCTCCTACTCCTCATCCTCTTCTTCGTCTTCTTCCATCCTCCTCCTTCTCCTCCTCGACTCATCTCATCCGCGTTCGATCTTTGACCTCCATGGCAATCCCGTGATTTGCTGCCAAGGCAACCATCGCTGGATACACGCAGCCATCGACTCATTTCGTGCACATATATCGACCTATTTACAAACATATACATACATTTATAAATTAAACACATAAACAAGCGTATTAGAACACAGGCTGCAGAGGGTTTGCATGTATATATATATAATATATATATAATATATATACATATATATATAATTGTATAATGCGATATTATTCTACAAAAATGCGTTTTAGATCTTTGGTCAGCGTTAGTTTTTCTTTAGAAAATGGTTTGCAGGATTTATCTGATGTATACGCGATGTAGGTTGGCGGCTGTTATGCTGATACATGGCGTTTGTTTGGCGATGTCATTATGCCACTCCTGATGAACTTCGACCTTTCCAATTCGCTCTATATGAGCATGCATATAATTATGGCATGAATACATGCAGACAGATTTACAGATTTACATATTACAGAGTTACAAGTTACAGATTTACAAATTACAGATGTACAGTGTCATTCTTACAAAATTATCACGAACTTCTAGTGAAATCTTGTACGACGAATGCTACATTACATTACGCTCCGTAATTCAATCATGCATCAGAAGTCTACAATAATTGTAGCAACACATTCAGATTGATTCATTTTTGCAAAAACAATACAGATTTTAAATTAAAACTCTGTTTTCTGCAATAGTAGACAATAGAAATATTCAGTAGGCCTAACAATTTAATTTTCAGAAATAAAATCCATGTTTTAATTGCGGATAAAATAAGAAATGACAATAAGCCTTACATTTATAAATTAACAAAATTAACAATCTATAATATATATTTATGTAAAAGCATTTCTATGAAGTAAAATGATCGTAGATGACTGAAGAGTTTAACGATATTTGGCTGAAGCAGAAACGTGACAGCATGAATACATTACTCGAAATTATTACAGGGCAACATTTCCTTACATACATGTAAGCTTCTAAGTAGCTAGACAACGAATTATTTTTTCTACCAACAAGCACCAGGATTCAAACTCCGAACGCAGAGGTGAAAGGCTAGCACAGGGGTGTCATGCCATTTAGGCATGTATACAGAGCGCTACTTTAGGAAATCTTGCTCAGCGGGTATACTCTGCTGCTATACTGCACATGCGTTTGAAATGTTCTATCGAGAATAGTATGTGAGGCACATATACAGACACACAATATTTTGCAAACATACAGACATACATACATACATACACATACATACATATATGTATACATGCATGCATACATTCATACACATATCAATATATATATAACTAAATATACACGTACATAGACCTATATATATATGTATATCGGCTGTAATAGTATTGTGATGAATGCTAATAAGGACATGAGTCGCGTATACATTTCTCCGTCTAGATGCAAATGCTGTGGCTGGCGCCTGCACCCCATAAGTACACGAGGGGCGGGGAAAGGATGACTACGAGGGCGAGGAGTGGCATGAGAAGAGGAGCGACAAGAGACATCGGCTGCTGCTGCTGCTGGTGCTGGTGCTCGTGCATCCCATTGTCGGCGACTTCATTCGGATGGATGAAGAGCACTGGAGCGGAATGCTGATAGGCTGCCCGGCAACTCTGCGGAGAATGAAGATGCGGACGAGGAGGATGCTGATATACCTGCCTCTGTATCCGAGCGTCGTGGTCGGTAGATGTATGTAGGTCGATAATAGAACGCGCAATGAAATTGGAAGGGATGGAAGGACGAACTGAGAGAACGACTGCAAGAGTTAATATATGCATCTACAGCGAAATGCAGAAGGAATGGAAGGAGGAATAGAAGTAAGAGAGGAGGAGAAGAGAAAGAAAGAAGGAGAGAATGAGAAGAGAAGGAAGAGAGAAAGAGAAGAAGAGGAAGAGTGGAGGAAGAGAGGAGCAGAGAAGGAGCAGAGAAGGAGCAGAGAAGGAGGAAGATCCAGGACGAAGAGAGAACGAGAAGGGTGAGGTGAAAACCAGCGAAAGTAGAAAATTCCTTATTAGCAGAGGAAGAAGAGGAGGAGGAGGAAGAGGAAGAAGAGGAGGAAAATGAGGAGAAAGAGGAAGGGACGGAGTGGAGGAGAATCGTGAAGGAAGAATGAACGAGGAGGAGGGAGGAGGTGAGGATGAAGTGAAGAAAAGGCAGAAATATACGAGGAGGAGGAGGAAGAGAAAGACAGAAGGAATGCAAGGAGAAAGAGACAAGGAAAATGGAGTAAAGAGAAGAAAAAGACAAAGAGCTTGATGATGATGATGAGGAGGAGGAGGAGAAGGAGGAGGAGAATGAGGAGGAGGAGGAAGAAGAAGAAAATCAATTACACTTAAACAATAAGACTAAAAACAAGACTTATTCTTGCATGTTGCTTTTCAATCAGCATCATAAGAATGCCAGTTGCAGGAGTGACGTGGTTATTGGAAGCTATGTCTGCCAATTAGTCCATCGTCATAATGGAGCGTCTTGGTTCGTCAGAAGTCAATGAAGCGAGAATCGAATGACCTCACAAACCATTTGGCGCATTTCATTCATTCATCTCATCTATAGTAGGGAATGAAATCGACCACACGACCTGTTCTGCCTGTCGCCTGTCCAACTTCCATGTATGGCTCTATCTTCGGCCTACTACCTGCCTGCCTGCTTACCTATCTGTCTACCTGCCTGCTTCTCTGTCAGCAAGTGAGCGAGTCAGTCAGTCAGTCAGTCAGTGCATTCGGGCATTGGAATTCTTCATGAGGAACTTGCGTCTTTTGGGTAATTGTCGAGCAGGTGAGGATGCGAGGAGGGCTTTGAGAGGAAGAGGAACATTGGGAGTCGTAGAGGAAGAGGTCAGCCTTAGCGACATAGCATCCAAGTGGAGTCGGATTGGCGTCCTTCGGCCGTCGAAGGAGGGACGGATGCTGGCGACGTCCTCCAGCCATTGGTCCGTCGATGGTCCGATGGGCGGACGGCGGGTCCTGAGGCTGGTGGTGCTCGGAGATGCTCATGCAGCCGGAGATGATTTACGGGCGGCGCAGGCAGCGAGGCGCGAGGTAGGATTCGTCGACTGCGAACGGCGGCGGCGCCCGTAAACTCTGTTCGCTGAAGCAAGGCCGGATTAAGCGGCTGCTGAGGTTGGTCTGAAGGAGGAGGATGGGGATGAGTAGGAGGAGGAGGAGGAGGAGGAGGAGGCAGGGCATCGGTGAGTGGATCCAGGCAGCGGGGCAAGTGGCTCAGTCGCCACCCGACTGGAAGCAACAATAGACGGGTATCATCGTCGCCATCAACATCGGCTGATTCCGCTCCACCTCCGAAGCGAAAGGACCTCATTCTTTGCCGCATCACCAACGCCAGCAGCAGCAGCAGCCCAGGTAATGTGCTTTCTTTCCGCATCTTTTCTTTGGCCTTTCATAGCTCGCTCGGTCGTGCCGGTGGTGGCAGCAGGCGTCGACCCGAACCGTTGAGGTCGTTACCACTTGCGCCGCGAAGACAGACCGCCGTAGAGCGGAGGTCCACGCGGATCAGACGACTCCTTCGGCCAAAAGGACCCACTTCGGGAGTTCAGGCAGAACGGACCGTGGTCGGAAGCAGAGGGCTTCTAGACCCAGGTGTCTTTCCTATGCGAACAGGTGTCTCGACGCAAATGCCTAACTCTTGGACAGTCGACAAGGTATATGAGTTGTGAGGCTGTCCTTGCAGTGGTTCGTTCGGAGAGAGACCCTGAGGGCACCAGCGGAGTAATAGATCTACCTGGGTGTCTTCCCTCAGCGGAAAGCCCTCGTATTGCAGCTGCTTAACTCTTGGAGAGTCTGTTTGTCCGTCTGTCTGTCGACAAGACATCGGATTTCGACCGAGCATCTCTAACACGGATTATGATTTTGACTACGAGTTCACTTGAAGCGACCATCGATTGATGCTTTATGCATTATGATTACGGCGCTATAGAAGTCATCAGATTCGATCAGATATTCGACTGTGAAAAGACATGTTTCATTCGAGAAACTCGATTTCAGGCGCTATATAAATGTGTGGAATATTCAGCTGAACCGGGTGGCAACATCGACTGATGTTTCGAGAAGTGGCCGACGCAGTGAAGCGACGAGGGTCCTTTCTTCTCTTTTCCTTCCGTCGATTACGTGTAGTTTAATTCTTAGCGGAAGCATATTTGCTTTTTTGTATTCCACTCAAAACTCGACTGGATTATGCGATCCTATAGTTTCATCTTTTGAAATTGTGGCATTCTTCAAAGATATCTTCTACCTGAGTTTATGTATTATCGATTTTATTCCGATTGCGGTAACTGCACATGTTATTCGTTTATGTAAATAACGCGTGCTTGTTGGTTTTCTTGTCAAACACATGATCCTCTTCATCATATTTCTTCACCCTGTAAGCCTCTGATCGTGAGGTTGCCGGTTCGCGTCCCGGTCGTGGCTTATTTAAGAGATTTGAATCTCGGGCTAGTACAGGTCCGTACAAATACTCGGGGACCTTACAGCTTGACGCATATTAAAATGGGCAGCAGTGGTAAAAGATCTCACCATTGAAAAATGAGCAGGGTAGGGGCCATACAGTCGCTATAGAAAACGTACATTTACATTTAGACCTCTCTGCATGGCAAGCTCCATGTTCTACATCAGTGTTTTCATACCTTTTTCCTATGAAGGAAACCCTTAAATAACATTTCATACAGGGGATTTTATCCAAAGGAACCCATATACCTATGTAAACGTTTACAGGTCAGAAAATTTTTAAAGTGAGGACAGAAATTCAATTGCTTCTATGTATATTGAAATAAAGTTTAGTTATCTTATCCGAGGTAACTGAAAAGGCTATTTGCAAAGTGCTTTTGGGCTTAATTGTTTCATTTTGCACAAGCCTTAGTGAGGAATTCTTGGCCAAAGTTTTTACAAGCACACTCGCAGTTCCTCCTCGACAGACAGCAGACGTTACTTTCTTTCTTCGTTATTAATGTTTTCCAGACATGAGAAAGTCTGTTAACAGAGCTAAGAAGTTTTTGAGATCACAAGATTTTTCATAGTTTATTTCTTATTTATTGATGTATTAGTAGCTTCCAAGGTTTAACGACATCTTATGCCATCAAAGGCCGTTGACGTCGCCCTCCTCCTTTATCCAGGCTTGGGACTTGCACCACCAGAACCATGCAGTGGCGGAGTTATTGATGTATTATTTCTTGATTTCTTATTTATTTATTTTATGATCCTCGCGGAGCTCCTGACGATGGTCTGCGAAACCCTAGGGTTTCCCCGGGAAGCACTGTTCTGTATAGCCACGGGAATTTTCAAGTTAGCAGCGAGTCCTTCCTGGTTGATTAATTATTAGAATGGCTCTATAGAAGTTTAATCTATCCTAGATTAAACTGGAGGTGCTTCTATAGTTGAAGGCAAGCGAGCAGTTGTCTATAGTAGTGATAGTCAGAGGCATGCATGTATCTGGCTATTCATATAGTGCATTTTCGGAATTTCACAACAACGACGTATATGCGCCTATAAGCATGCCATTTTGTCCGTCTGTTTCTAAAGCAGCGTCTTCTGTTCGAAGTCTTATTCTTCGTTCTGCAAGCGAAAACCTTTGAAACACTGAAGGCTTTCTTGCTAATCTATTAACCTATTGACCTATGTATGCATCGATCACACAGATTTATGCACGGAACCACACTTCGACGTCAGTGGCCATGATAGACCTTTGGGTAAAGGGGTTCATGCTGATGCTGGACATGTGAGTCTGCGCATGTCCGCGGCCAGGATGGTCGTTGGATATCTCCGTGTTCATTTTGACGGATTATTTTATCTAAACGTAACATCTCCTTCGTAATTCTAGCAGTTTGGATTTTTTCTGTTGCCGAGCTGGCACGGTGGAATTAGTTTTCGTTTCCAAAACGGAATTATTGCGTTTCGGACTTTATATTGTTTATCGTCATGACCTTACGTGAATGGACTGGTCCACCCACTGAGGGGGGACAGGATTCAAGCTTGACAGTCTAGTCTCAGACCTAAAGACCTATGTACGCCGTCAACGCCGGGAAATCTTGGAGTCGGTGAAGAAGGGCGAAGAGAGTCTTTGGAGCGGCTCCGACTGTTAGCTACAGAACGGTCCAGCTACCTACCGAAAGACGGGCGACGAAACTCCTGTCCGACGCATATCCGATGGTTCGCATCGTTCTCCATCTACGAGAGCCTTTTGGACGATGGGACAACCGTGAGTCATCGGCGGCGGATCACATCGCCCATGGTCGCTCCTCATCCTCGTTGCTACCTGCTTCAGAAACTCCGAACATGCTGTCATCATTCAACTGTAGTTGGGAACCTGTTGGTTGGGCTTTGCTTGTGTGCGCGAGCTTACCACTGGTGACTCTTCTAGTATTCTGACCAATGTTTACTTGTTGACGAATGTTCCGTTCTTAATGACATTTAACATCGTTAGCGCAGAGAGCGCCTCTGTTGAGTTTATCTTGAAGAGGCGCTATACAAATTTCAAATTACAGTTACACAGGAAGCACTAAGACCTGATGACGAAAATATCCAACACCATCACTAAAGCGAACATTTACTCAGTCGCCTGTTGGCCTTTTCCGTCTGTTTTATTATAATGAATCAGTTCGTTCTAACGGCCGCTGTCTAATGCACATCAACCGATGGAGTGTTAGGCTCTGGAGAGTCAGAGATGGCGCTGAATGTTTGGTCCTGGCGTTTGGATTGCAGCATCAGGAGTAGGCTGAATGTCTGCTGTGATGATGCGGACTCTCAACGTTTCCGATGGTTTCTGGTTGGAATTTTTAGCCGCAGTTTGTTCAAACCCCATTTTAAGCCGAGGGTGGGGGCCTATGTTATGGGAAGAGGGTTAGGGTGCGATGTGCAGCTCTGACATGTAGGATCTTATCCAGTCAGGGACGCTGCACCCTATTCCTCTCTTTCTCTCTTTCTATCTGTCTCTTTCTCTGTCTCTTTCTCTGTCTCTGTACCTGTTTCTGTCTCTCTGTCTGTCTGTCTGTCTCTCTCTCACACACACACGCACACACACATAACAGATTTCGACGCCGTAGTTTGCACATTTGGTCACGAGGTGGCGACATGTGTTGCTTGCGTCGCCTGGAGAACAAGAAGCGAAACATACTTCACGTAACAAACACAATGCAGTAACCATCGTCGTTATCATATTCGTCGCCGCCGCCGTCATCATAATCGTTGTCGTCGTCATCGTCATCATCATAGTCACCAGCACCACGTTATTTAGTAAGTATAAGACCTTGGTATGTATTTATAAAAGGACTACTTGCACAAGGAGCCTTCATGTAATAAATATGTTAAATCTGTACATACTGTACTTAATTAATTATATAACTCCGTGTAAAGTATTGTTCTTGATGCTTTCGTCTATCTCCGAGGCTTCAGAGGCAGTGTGGTGCTGGTGCGCATGCGTCGTTTGCGGGCATGCGCGTATCCCCCGGCGGTAGTTTACGCCATCTAGTGAGAGGATATATGGTCAGGGAGTTAATGAGGATATTGCCAAGTGTTCCTTCGCCAGTCGACACGATTGCCTTAATTAAGCCATTGCCCACCGCCATCGTCGCCTTTCCCTCGCTAGCTCGCCACCACTCGCTCATGGGCCAATCCCCCATCCCAGCTATAATTGGACCACGTATATATATATATTAATTAAGGCAATCGAGTATATATACGTTTATTCATATATATATATATATATATATATATATATATATATATATATATATATATATATATATATATATATATATATATATATATATATATATATATATATATATATATATATATATATATATATATATATATATATATATATATATATATATATATATATATATATATATATATATATATATATATATATATATATATATATATATATATATATATATATAGATCCAGGAGTTTATATTAATGCGTAATGAATATTGTGGTTCGTGCATATGCATATATACATGGACACATGAAAAACGCATGATATGTACATATATATGGTCATATTTGTAAAGCTATGTATGTTTGTTACTTCATCTGGATGCGCTGGTGTTGGTGTTGACGGCAGAGAAGAAGAGGCTGTTGGAACCACTTTATCTTAGAGCCAGAAGGAAAGTTAGGCCTCTGGCTCAGCAGCTGGAGAAAGTGCATAAGGAGGGAAGGAGAACGAGGGCTTGGAATTGAGGAACGAGGAAATGGAATAGGAGGCACAGACCTACAGACAGACGGACAGACAGACAGACAGACAGACAGAGATGTTGAAAGCGACAAATGCAGGTAATGCATTGTAAGAGCGACGGTCATATGTCTCTGCTGTTTGCTTGGGGGCAATGTCTGTGCCTTTGAGGGAGATTATCAGTCGACGGATATTCGGCGACAGTTAGGGTAATTAATTAAGAGACAAGGGCTCTTCTTTATGTGTGCCACCAAATGTATTACCCGTTGTAAACAAACCCCACACGTAATAGTGTAGACGTCTACATTCCAATATACTCAGTAGAGGCATTGCAATACTACGCCTTGTCTTACAGCAAAAGCATTAGAAATTAACAACGACGACGCAGAAGATGACAGCTAAGCCTACAGCAACTACAGTTCATAATTCCCACAAAATCTACTGCAACAACTCTCACAACAACAACAACAACAACGATAACAACGACGACGACAGCGATACAAATAAAACCAACTGATCGATGACGTAGTCTGCGTTGTTGATTATGTCCGTATATTTACAAGACAAATAATTGCCTATGATAACACATTATGAGAACTGATTATAGGACTGTCCATATGCCATTCGCCATTTTCTGCTTGACTCCGGAAACAACTTCGTGGAACCAGTTAATTAAAGTGGAACCAATCCATTGATATTTACCAGTCAGATTCAACGCATCTGGCGCACGTAACGAGGGGTCCCTCGCATCTTCTGTCCACAATAAAGTCTGGAAGCGATCTATGGGTCCAAGGACAGAGGGGGTGAGGCTTCTGTTGGCAGCGAATGGAACCGAGCGCTGGATCCAGACGTTGACTGAGCGATAACAAAGATTAGAATTCAACGACCTTTCTTCAGATCTTAAACGGCGCGTTTCTAAATTTTTGAAGAATTTAAGACTTTTCATATTTTTCCGACCTCTTATCGTTTTTTATAAGCTTTTCTTTTCACTTTTCTGGTCCGGCATTCCGGTTAAAATCCGATTTTCGCGGCATTGCGTGTTATATACATTTATATAGAGCCTTATTGACTTATTTAACCCTTGTTACCATACCCTCGCCTCAATCAGACAAAATAAAATATCAGATTCTCGACTGCTTCATTCCCCTAAACTCCATGAACTCGAACATGTAGCGCAACAGGAAATATATGCCGACCGACCGTTGTGCGCATGCGCAATAAGGCTCACAGATACGACGGTTCTATTAATAATAGCAGATCGTCAATGGTTATCATCGACTAGGAAGGGGTAAAGGGAGGGGTTAAGAGTGAGTGTCGATAGAACCTATATGTACGGAGGGGTAAGGATTGGGGGGGATAGAAGGTTCGTTTTGTGCGTGTTAAATCGTCTGCTGCTCACCAGCGCCGCCTGTCGACCGGCGGCTAACGAGACCATCAATTACAAATCGACTCCAGTTAGCGTCGTTAGGTGGTATTCGACGAGGCGTGAAAACTGTCTTTCCCGCTTTAGCCGCCCTCACCCCTCCTCTCGACACCCCATCCACCCATCCTCTGTCCACGCTGTGCAGCAGCAGCCGCATCAGCTGCATCTCCCGGCTTCCGGCGTTCAAACCTATATGTACGGAGGGGTGGGGAACGAGGGAGAAAATTCGGTTATTTAAGGACTTATCTATGATTAAATACAGAACACGTGGCTATCCGCAGATGACTGTATGGCAACTGTATGTATGCACGCATGCATGTATGTCTGTTTGTCTCTATGTATGTATGCTTGTTTGTTTGCATGTTTGAATGTATCATGTATGTATGTATATAAGTTTATGTATGTATGTATGTACGTACCTACGTATGTATGCATGTATGTATGTATGAATGTATGTATGTACGTATGTATGTATGTATGTATGTATGAATGTATGTATGTTGTATGTATGTATGTCAAACACCATTAAATTTTTCATCATAATACTGAGTTGAAGTAGAATCCAGACGGATGTATGAACAGTCGTCGCACTGGTGGATGGGTAGACGGATTGGAAGGACGGACGGACGGACGGACGGAAGGACGGACGGACGGACGGAAGGACGGACGGAAGGACGGAAGGACGGACGGACGGAAGGAAGGAAGGACGGACAGAAGGACGGACAGAAGGACGGAAGGACGGAAGGAAGGACGGACGGTCGCATGTAGTAAATAATGCTAATAACGCAGATAAATTCTATCTGGCAAAAGCTGCCCACCAATGCTACCACACTGAAACACAGCATTATTGACTCCTGTCTTATAGGAGCGGTCATGCATGTTGCACGAAAACCCCCATCCTCTGCCTTCCTCTGCAGCCGCAGCTGCAGCCACATGCATCACCAGGGCACGTGGCACCTGATACACATCGCTGCACAGCTCCAGGTCTTCAATGCGTGTACATTTCACGCGCGCATGAATATCTGCAGCGCCGCAGCACAACCGACCGTGTCACTCCGCCGCAGAGTGACACGCTACGCACGGCTGCACTCCCAATTGCACTCACACAATCAATCAGCAATTGAGTGCCACGAGCAATTTAAGGAGCAGAGTCCAAAGACATCATTGACTCTGAGGCAAAACTAAGCGTCTTCAAATGATTGACAGCGGTGCAAAAGGAATCATGAATATGCATAAGTTTCATCTACGTGTGTATGATAAGTCCGTGGTTGCTAGGCAGGTACTGTAAGGTAAGGTGCCTAAGATATGGTAAGAAAAGGTAAGGCAAGGTAAAATAAATGATAAAATAAAGTAGTGTAAGTTTTAGGTAATTTAAGGTAAGACCAGTTAAGTAAAATGTGATAAAGTGAACCTAAAGCAAGTTAAGATATTCTAAGGTAAAGTAAAGTAGGTTCAGGTACAGTGAGATGGTAAGGTAATTTAAGGTAACCATTGTAACGAATATTTCCTGGTACACTCGTTGGAACAATTCACGAACAGTTCCTGGAACATTTCGAACAACACTCAAGAATATTCCCGGAACGTTTCCTGAAACATTTCCTGGAAAGGTCTCCTGGTCTATTTCATGTGAAACTAGATTATTCTGATTCGTGTCGCTCGCAGAGCTGCGAAAATGCACGACGAAAACTTGGCGCCTTAGCATCAGAGAGTCTATGAAGTGGCTCTACATAAATTTCCAAGTACAATCACGCTGTTTCTTGTTCTGCCTGGATTTCCACTTGGCGCTGAAACTGATCCAACAATCTGATTGCGATACTTTTTTGGGAATTTGTTGATGAATAAGCATCAGTCGATGACGCTGAGCAGTTGTGTGTGTGTGTGTGTGTGTGGGTGTGCAAAGGACTCAGACTTAATGTCCCTACATATTAATCGTCTAAGGAGAGGCCGAGTTGACTTTACCCCCCAGGTGAGTCCAAGCCTTGGTCATTTATCATTTATTAAACACCCTGCAAATTTTAAGGCCCAGGAGCTACATAAATTATCGCATTTCTGCGAACGGAGATAACAGATATATGAGACAAAAGCTGTAGCTGATCAATGACGAAATTACATATGCAGTCCCACTTTATTTGCATTTGAAAATAAACATCATTGAATTACTACATAGGGCAATGATCATATACAATTGCGGGTTCGACTCCGCGTATACCGACCTTTGGCAAGTCGTCTGCGCACACCAAGCATCTGTCACCAAGCAGTATAATTTGGTACCGGCGTAAGCTGGGAAGTAAACGGCAAGTCCTTTGATGCACTGGCCCCGTGTCCAGGACTTTGAGATTCGTCCATTTCCGGCTCAAGGGCCCAAAGAAAAGGAAATGAGCGCCTCCCGTATGTCTCATGACTTTGTGGGATATGGGAAACTTTATATGTACTTACTTACTTACCTTATAAGTTTTCATGTTTGCTGCAGTGAACCACTGTCAAGTCCATAAGTGTATATATGCATTCGTTTATGAGCGTGTGTATATTTGTTTGTATTATGCCTGTATTGTGATTATAACTGTCATTGTAATTTGAAATTTGTGTAGCGCCTCTTCAAGATAACTCATCTGCGCTGACGATGTTAAATGTAGAGATGGAACGGAACATCAATCCATCCATTGTTGACCATTGCTCGGATGACTAGAAGAGTCACCAAATGTAAGCTCGCCCACACATGCACGCAAAGCCCTATATATGTATGTTTGTATGTAAAAATACACTTAATATAGCGCCTTTTAGGTACCTCACAAAATATTTTGCTTATGTGAATTCGTGTTTTGTACCACTGTTTAGACCTGTGTTCACATCTGCGCCTTAATTCATATATCGTCAAGTGCACACAGGAGACAAAGAAAATACTTAGACTTGAGATGTTTCTGTGTAAATAACCTATGCATGAATATAAAGACGTTACTATATATATACATATATCTATAGTGCAGATATGCAGACACACACACATATATATATGAGTCCTTTTCATTCTTGTTTGTGTGTTTGTATTGGACGTGTACTCGTGATGTGTGTCTGACTTTAGATGTTGCTTCGTCGTGGTTTTCAATCGTACTCTCGATCCTCAACAATTCCCGTAATTAATTTCGATGATATCTTTACTCAGCGGATCAGCTGTCATGACCTCGGGGTCAGTTCAGTCCCGTCGCTACCCTCCCTCACTCTGTGCCGTTCCCTTAACCCTCATCGACAGACCCTTGAGCGGTCTTAAGAGGGTTGCGGAAGGGGTCGCAGTTTGTGTGGGGTAATTGAAGTTAAATCGGGGATGAGATGAATGAAGATGTCATCGGCTGATGAGGTTTCTACAAAGACCTTCGAATCCACCTTCAAAGCAGTTCAATAACATATATATATATATATTATGTGTATAAATATGTATATATAAAGTGTGCATGTAAGTGCAATCTCTATGTATGCATGTATATTTAAACTGTCTATCTATTTATGAATTGTGTGTGTATGTATGTGTGTACCTATACAACAACTGGTAGGCATATATGTGTTCCTCTGTCACGATCAGTCTGTTTTAAGTTGAATTCCGTGCCTATATAAGAGCAAGAGTTCTTTCTGTCAAAGATGTCTTCGATGCCTGTAGGCCTTCTCTTGATGTACTACAATAGGCAGTTTCCTCGTAGTCCTGTAGGCCTACATGACACGAACACTATAGATGAGCGTCAATGGAAACCAGATTTCACATAATTTCATCTCTTTAAGTCAGTCACTCAGTCAGTCGGTCAGTCAGTCAGTCAGTCAGTCAGTCAGTCTGACTGAAATGCATCCATAGTAACTACTCAAATCTTATTCTTATCGACACAGTTACCATCTAACCAACAAAGTTACCTATTAACCACAGACAGACAGACAGACAGACAGATAGACAGACAGACAGACAGACAGACAGATAGACAGACAGACAGACAGACAGATAGACAGACAGACAGATAGACAGACAGAAACAGACGGGCACAAACAGACACACACCGACAGAGGCACATTTGTGCATCTTCATATATACCACTCTACGCCATTATCCCAAATCATTCGTCCTGATTTTCTTTCCTTCATTTGCTCTCGTAAAGATTTCCCAAACCTCTTGCCTCCATCGCGCAAAAGGGGTTAATTGGAATGATGTCATCACCCATCCATACAACTCGAGACCACTTTATGCATAGCTCAAAAAGAAAGAAGCTCATTATGCATCGCTATATATATGTATTTATATTACACAGGCCTATTTATAGGTCTATCCGTCAATGTCTATTGCATGTGCCCATAATTTGTTCCAGCTTCAAAATTTTTAGCACGATGGGTGTATATTTATTTCGGTAGCATAAGCTACGTGGCATATTCTAATGGTCTGCATCGATTCGAAGAGCCATTTCAACGATTGTTCCCAAGCCAGTTCCTCTCCATCCAGAAAATGCTTGACTTGCCTTAGGTTCCACGCAAACCCGGCCGCCACTGCAGCCGGCCTTCTTATTGGTTGAACGGAATCTGTCCGTCATCCGCATCCGGCCATTCTCACAGGTCAGCCGGCGACGCCTGTCAAGCGACGGAGGCGGGCACTGAGGCCCGGCTGAAGCCACGCCCATCGTGGCGCTAATCTCGCTCGACCATATACGCAAGAGCGCGTCGATTTTCCAGCGTCATAGTTCGCAGGTCTGTCAGGTGGAAGCAATATCTTAAACTCGGAATAGCCAGCGATCCATGGATCAGCAGCAGCAGCAGCAGCACCAGCCGACTGCAGCCCAGCCAGACACAATCCATATATGCTAAACAATGCTGAAACGGCTCAACCATTCATCGTCGTAAGTACACGTGAATACATACTCTTGCGCCATATTATAATAGGCTACCTATCCGCAGGCAGACGCATGCGCACACACGCAAACTCACTCCGCACCTCCATCGAAGAGAATTCGGCGTCGAATGTCGGCAACGCGTAAATCTTCGTCGCTTCGATTAGCTAAGCAGCCCTTAATCTCCCCAAAGAAAAACCTGTCTTCTTCTTCCGGCTGTCCATCCGTCCTACCTTCTTACACCCTCCGTCCTGCATACGCCCATCTGGTCCTTCCGTCCGTCCGTCCATCCGTCGATGGCTTAACCAGGCAGTCCTTAATCTCCTTGGACAAAACAACTCTTCTCCATTGGTCTGTCCATCCATCTTACTTCGTCTAGACTCCGGTCTCCTTCAACCTGCTATCTATCCGTCCGTTATACCTGCCATTCCATCATTCTTCTCTTGTCCTTTTATCCTCCCTTCTGTCCCATCCCTTCTCATCATTCCGTCCATCCACCAGAACTTTCTACCGTCTGCCTCCCTGCTTTAGTAGGCTGTTCATCGGAATATTGACCTGAATGCGGCTTGGATTCGATGCGCCATCGGTTGATGACACTGCGAAATTGTTCATTAGACACCAGCACTACAGAAGTTACTAATTATTATTATTAATAATAATCCACCAGCGTAGATTAGCCTTCCCAGAATAACGCTCCCCGTAATATTGTGAAATCCTGAAGGATCATATGTACTTCGGGTAAAAAAAATTATTATTATTGCAGAGTCATCCGCGCGTCATTCACTTATAGACAGAGACCATGATTTGCTTCATATACAAGAAGTATTGCACGCATCTTCAACTTACAGACATTTTCCATGATCAAGTTTTCATTCTCTGACAATATATGTCGAACATTCTATATAGATAGTCGCCTCAGTGCCTATACAAGGCATGCATCGACCGGATGGCGCGATAACAGACAAATGCTAACCTCTAAGACTTATCATTACTCCGTTATAGATCCTTAGACTGCCTTTCTCTTAACCGTATAGCTCGAGTAAATACTGCACGGATTTCTCTGTTCGTGGGATACAGTTTTGAAACACACTTCTTGAATCTGTTCCATCTGCTGTACAATGAATGGAATCCTTCCGTGCTCGACTTAAGAGGTTTTTGTTTCAACGTGCTTGTCTTCCCTATCTATAGGCTGACTTTCTGTTTCGTAGGACTGACCCTTGGAATCGCCCGATTGCGATTCTGTTTTGGAGTGACATCGATTGATGCCTATTGCATCATTATAATGGCGCTATGGAAGCTCTAAGATTAGATTAGATTAGATTTAGGATTGCATTGCAAAGGCCTTCCTTGAGCTCTATATATATAGATGCATCAGGAAAAGGGAAAGCGAACAGTTTGACATGAGACATTCACGTATCCATCCATGTATACAGAGAACTCTGTATAATTGAATATTTAGGATCTATAATTATACACCGTTCGCGCTGCTTGTCGTGATTGACTGATGTATTGCAATGCTATAGTGAATTTATTTAACGCCTGTCGCTGAACAGTCGGCATCTCTATATACATCACCTCATGACGCTCATTTGCTGACAGTGCCGCGGAAGCAAGTGATTTTTCAAGGTGATGCAGTGATGTCTCGAATGAATGAATGAATGAATGAACGAATGTGCAACTGAATGAATAACTACATAAGATCTGGTTCCATGCACCTGCACCAGCCATGACAAATTGATTGCAAGGTGCGAGAGAGTGCAAGGTTTCCTTTTCTAGAAAATATATATTCACGTGGTTCTTCGTGCATGTCACGTATAAGTTGATGACGCATCAAGTTTTAATTTAGCCATTTTGTAAATTTATGTAGCAGTTGTTTTCTATTGGGATTACTTTGTTACAGGTGTCTTTCCATGCGAGGCTGAAGTAAGAATACGATGCCTGAAATCCTGTTATCGTGGCTCCTGTAGGATTCTTTCTTCTCGAATCTGCCACTCCTTAGATACGCCGTCTGGCTGTGTTTTGATCGGATCATAAGTCGAAAATTAGACAACATATTCGTAGCTGTTTGTTTCGTATTCGCTGGAACAGTCGAGAAGAATCGGGTTTTAATTTCTTAGACTGCAACCGGAAGTAGAAACTCGAAATCGGTCGCAGCTGGAATTAAACGAATTCGAATAAATTTCATCCGTCAAAAGGAAATCGACTCAGGAAAATGCCGACAAAAGGTAAAGGATCTCGCCTACACGAGTTTTCTTTTAAAATCCAAAACCCGCCTCTCTGTCACCCTACAAATCGTGCCCTTGTCGTATGCTGCATGCTGCTGATACAGTTTACTATAGGAAATACAGACATAGAAGTGTGATGACAGTATACAGAGAGTGGCACCCTTTGCCTTTGACCCTTTGACCCTATGTCGTTTGATGTCTGAAAGCATAGACATACGGATACGACTTACATACCATTCGTAATACGCTTCTGTATGTCAGCATTATGTGCGTAATGAACATTACTTTAGGCGTGTATACCTTACCCTATAAACCTTTACGTTGCGTTACCGCATGCATTATCATCCACCTTGAATATGCAATTAATCTACCTGATCAATCAATCTGTCGGTATTTATTGATCCAGCAATCTAATGATCTATCGGTATATCGGTTTATCGATTCATTTATTTATTTATTCATTCATTCAATCATTCATTCATTTATTCATTCATTCAACCATTCAAGCTTTCATTGATATGGTTGATACGGTTGTGTATCTGTAGACGAAGACCAGCATTTGGCGTCGCATGGTAGTCCTGGTGACAGTCAGAAGAAGTCCCGGCCCAAACGAGGTGAGGACATATCCCTCCTCCCGATCGGCGACCATGAGCGCCGCCGCCGCATCACCTCCTCGCCTTCCGCCGCTGCTGCTGCTGGTGCTGTTGGTCCAGCTGCTCCAGGTCAGCTGCAGGCGCTTCGATCGCTGTGCTTCGTCTGCCCATTTATATATGCATCTTCTGTGCCATAAATCTATAGACATATGTATGCATATGTGTTGTCTATACATGATGACCTCATACATATGCGCCGATATGCAATACTCTTGTTTGTATATATACGTACGTGTACGATTGTATGTATGTATTCATGCATTTGCGTTTGCAGATGTATGTATGTATGTATGTACGTATGTATGTATGTACGTATGTATGTATGTACGTATGTATGTATGTATGTATGTATGTATGTATATGTGTGTATTAGGGTGTTCCCATCCATAATGGAGAATTTTCATGTAAGGCATTTCTCTTCCTCCAACCAATCATTTGGTGATGACTTATATTGAGACTCTGTAGCCAAAATATTTTGAAGATGGAACAAAATTCAGGACTTCCTCGATCCAGTCAAATTCTGTAAAAGTGCTCGTTTATCGTTTTTTGCCAATTATTTTTAAATTGTGCATTGCAATTTTACTTACTTATCCAAAAGCATGTTATAGTTCTCTTGACAAGTGATCTGCTCTGGCAGCTATCTTGTTTTTGAAACTTTATGATTAACTACGTACATATATATACATATTTGACATTTTTCAAATTGTTTTAGAACATAATATCAATAACGAATAGCAAAGCACAGGCAAGTTTTAAGCTGCACCACATCATAGATATCAAATGATTAGTTTACCAGAGAAGTTTTGACAATGCAAATAAAGTAACATCTGCTGCAAGTTCAGCCTGGCTGACTGGAGGGACAGATGAAAATTTCAAAACTTCAGAACTCCCTTCTGAAAAAGAAGTGTACAGGGTGCTGTTGCATTACTATATTGGAGAAAAATTGAGCTTGAAGGACAGTATAGACAAGACTTTCTCACTGCTTCTACCAACCTGGAATAAGGCAAGAGTACAGTTAAAAGCTCCTAATTATGTGGTTGAGCATATCCTAAAACTCCATGAAGCTTTCATTGTAGAGGCGACCATGTAATGCCGCTGATATTGCAATAACAAAATTATGGAGGACTGTACAGGCCCTAGAAGAGGAGGTTGTGTTTGATTTTGGCTCAGACTGGCTTTTGGTTTTGGCCCTTCGTGGCCGTCGTCGTTGTTGTGCCACTCTCTTCCGGGTAGTCGTGCTTCAGTCTTCCTGCATGGATGACTTGCTTGAGTTTCTTCTTCTCATCCGCTTCGCCGTCTTAGTTCTCCTTGAGCAAATTTTCGTCACCGTCTGTTGGTTGACTTTGTTGTTCACTCTGTCTGTGGCTCTTCGCTGGGTTTTGTCGCTGGCTGCAGAGATCGACGCCTTGTTTAGTATGTAACTCTGTTTCGCTTGCGAATAGTTTAGAGAAGAAATATATTTTAACCCAAGCTGCCATCTTCATGCATACGCCTAGAAAACCTATACAACAATGTATGCATGTATGTATGCAAGTACATATGTCTATATATGCATGCAGGTACGTATGTATATATGTTTGCATATGTGTTTGGATGTATGTATATATGTATATATGTATATATGTTACACGTGTAACACATATGCACATCTGTGCATGTATTGCTTACATGTTGTGTGTCGCAGTGGCTTTTCAGCACTTCGCTTGAACTGCAACGGGGAGTGTACCACTAGTTCGAATCTCCCACATCGAGACTGTAACTGCGTTTGGATATCTTGCTCAAGTTCTTAACGCTCAATAACAATTGCTCAGTGCCATCAATTGATGCTTTGTTGTCATTTTTAGCGGCGCTAGATAAATACACAATAGTTTTGTTATATAATATGCTATCAATAAGAATCTTTATGATATGCTTTCGAAGTGAAGACTGAGAGTTCGATCCCTGCCTGGACTGGTTGTGTGCATGGAGGTCACGGAAGGACATATACACTGCGGATATCTCTGCTTCAGTGATGTGTAGATGTCGCAAGGAACTAGCATCAATGGACCGTTTCATCCTGGATTACAAACCATGTCTCTCATTCTACGCATGCGTCGTGCACTCTTGCGCAACGCTGTCAAGCAATTTGTATCCGTCTGCCTCAATTCATGCTAGCATTTCTTTAGTTTAGCTGCAGGCTGAGGCACACATAAGTCCAGGTAATTGGGTAACTTATAAGTGTGCATCTTTGCAGATGTTTCTGCTTATTTAGAGTTAAGTAGGAGAGAGAATTGCGCATCTGAAGTTGGGTCATGACGTCACGAAAGCAATAGACGTCGTTCTTGAATCGACTTCTTTAACTTGAGCAGCAGTTTTTTGTAGCCACTGTTTAACCGCATCTTGTGGCTGCATGCCAGGGCCGTTGACGTCGGCCTTACCTTACCTTGCCTTACCTTGCCTTGCCTTGCATGTCTTGCCTTGGCTTGCCTTATCTTATCTTACCTTACCTTACCTAAACTTGAGCAGCAGCCTACAGTCTGTTACAGAGTGAAGACGTCTTTCATGCCAACCTCCATTTGGACGCATACACTTGGAAATCGGCAACAGCTAAAGGGCCTCTAGGTTCTGTACCTGGCTGAAAAATAATATTATTCCCCCTGCGGCTGTCACCCCACTCTTGATCCCTCCCTCCCTACCTCCCTCCCTCCCTCCCTTCCTCCCTCCCTCTTCCTAGTAAGGAATTCGAGGGAAACGTCGTCTGCAGCCGCTAAATATCTGGCGGCGTTTTCCATTCTTCATCGCTAGCATGCATGAACAGACAATCGCTGTGTTATATGCGCCAAGCGTTCGTTATCTGCTTGTATGGCCTCATCTGCCTCTTGCTCTGTCTGTCTGTTTGCGTGTCTGTCTGCCTGTCTGTCTGTCTGTCTGTCTGTGTGGCTTAATTTGCTCGTCACTGCTTGACTGTTTCGTTGTACGCCACTGTTCTTTAATTTATGCCTTATCTATCTGTTCCCGCGTGTTCGTTTGCTTGTATCTATCTGTCTCTTTCTAAGCCTTTGCCTATATCTTTCTATCTCGTTGTGTGTCCCTCTGTCTCTGTGACCTGCCTGCTTTGTCAGTCTCCGTCTGTCTTCTATGATATGGGTCACTGTTTGAGATCTGTCTTTGTATGCGTTCGTCTATCTTCTCATTTGCACCAAATTCTCTTTCATCGTTACTTTGGTTAAGCACTAAGATACACTAAATCGGTTGATCCAAGTAAGTAAGTAAGTATTTAAGTAAGTAAGACAGACATTTGTTGACATGTCGCCTTGTCTCAACCGGCTGAGCGAGGAATCTCTGGACTTATAGACGTGCTGCATAAGTTCTCTTTTGCATTACATTACGTTTTCCTATGACTTGTCAGCGAACTGCACTGCAGTTGAGTAAACCTTCTTATCTACACATATGAAAGCGCTATATAAATTCTAAGAGTTGCCTACTTATATTCGTTTTCCTTCGACCGCTTGCTGCAGCGTCAGTCAACCTGTTCTCCTATAAAAGCGCTAAATAAACCTGCCGAGTTACAATAAATATTGCGTTGGCTAATGACCTGAACGTGACCTGAACGCAGGTCACAGCGGAGTGAACCAACTGGGTGGAGTGTTCGTCAACGGACGTCCTCTGCCGGACTCCACCCGCCAGAGGATCGTTGAGCTGGCCCACAGTGGAGCGAGACCTTGCGACATCTCGCGCATCCTCCAGGTCTCCAACGGCTGCGTCAGTAAGATCCTCGGCCGATACTACGAGACGGGGTCGATACGACCGCGGGCCATCGGGGGCAGCAAGCCGCGGGTGGCCACCCCCGAAGTGGTCAATAAGATCGCCCAGTACAAGAGGGAGTGTCCTTCGATCTTCGCCTGGGAGATCAGGGACCGTCTGCTGTCGGAGGGACTCTGCAGCCAAGACAATATACCCAGCGTATGTATTATCTGTTATTACATATGGATGTCACTCCTCTGTGTTCTCTGTCGTTTCCTCCTTCATTCCTACGATTCAATTTCTCTCTTCACTCCTTCCCTCATTCCTATGATTATATTTCTCTCTTTGTTACTTCTTTCAATCCTATGATGCTCTCTCGCTCTGCCGCTCTCTGTCTCTCTCTGTCTGTCTCTCTCTGTCTGTCTCTCTCTGTCTCTGTCTCGGTCTCTGTCTCTGTCTTTCTGTATCTCTCTGTCTCTGTCTCTCTGTCTGTCTATCTCTCTTAAACGCCACCAGAATACGATTCTCCATCTATTACCTCTATTTTCTTGCATCGTCCTCCTCTTTTCCATCTTCTCCTTTTCCTCTTCTTTCTTCCTCGTCCCCGTTCTCCATCGCCTCTTGCTCCTCTCTCCATCCATTCATCTTACCTTCTTCCTACTAATCTAGCACATCAGCAATGTATTTGCAATGCATTCTTCACTTCCTCATTTTCCTCCTCCTCCTCCTCTATCCTCCTCCTCCTCTTTCTAATCTTCGTCGCATAATCCATGTCGTCAGTCAGCGAATTCAGTCATTTATCAGAATCTAAGATTTGGCTGTCAGTGGTAGTAGCTTTTTCGTATTTGACCTCAGATGCAATTCATCACCCAATATGCCGTTATCGCAAAAACTGTATTCCTGCCTGTTAAGACATTCATGGCCCAAAATACAGGGATGATAACAATGACTATACGACGGAGACACTGACAATGATGACGACGACGACGATGATGATGACCTTAAACCGTTTGCTCATAATACATGTAGATACGCTTGTATGTATGTCCTCGTTAATATATAGCGTATATCCAATGCATACGACATCGCAATGGCATTCAGGTAATTTCTTTCAGATGCGAACATACATTCATCATTAATCTAACCACATACATATACATTCTTGTCTCTAAATAAATGTATAAGCTAAGCCATGTCTTCCTATATATACATATAAATGTATAGGCCTACGTATAATAATAAGTCCTGGCTTAGTTGATGCTGCTGGTGGTGGTGGTGGTGGTGGTGGTGGTGGTGGTGGTGGTGGTGGTGGTGCTGGTGCTGCTGCTGGTGGTGGTGGTGGTGGTGGTGCTGCTGCTGCTGCTGCTGCTGCTGCTGCTGCTGGCGAAACTGGTTCCATGACGACGTGTGCGATGGCCGTAAAATTATTTGTTCATTACGTGTCTTCCAGTGACCATGTTTGTTCGTCGATATAAGGCTCAGATATACAAATGCATTTATATATATAGATATATACACATACGTACCAGTACATATACATATATGCATATATATATATGTATATGTACTTGTATGCCAAGCAACATTGATGCTGTCGTGAGTGGTCAGCAGTAGACAGATGCTGAGTGGACTTGCACTGGATACAATCCTTGTCCACTGCGCCCGGAGTGAAGCCGACAGGGAAAGGGTGGGGAGAAAGGAGAGGGGAGGGAAGGGACGGAAGGGGAGGGAGGGAGGGAAGAATAGGAAGGAAGAGACTGCGGTGGTCAAACGATCCGACGGCGCCATGTCTCCGGAATGTAATGACTGAAGCAGACAAATATGCATGTTACCCCACTCTCGATGTATACTCATCCTGCATACATGTCCACATATATATATATATGTACACAATGTATATATATACAATGCATATATATATACAATGCATATATATATATACTGTACAATGCATACATATATGTGTGTGTGTGGTGTGTATGTGTGTGAATACGGGCATATAGGCCTCTGTGTACATATATATATATATATTATATGTATAGTATGTATGTCTTTCTGTATATGTAGGGCATATATATATATATATATTTGAGGAGCAATAGGGTTTGTAAACTGTGGAGAATATACGGAGGTGGTGTTGATGTTGTTGGTGGACGGGGGTTCTGACGTCGTCGGTGGGTGAGGTGGTGGGTGAGGCCGGAGGGTGGTGTGGGGTGGGGTGGGGTGGGGGTGGCCGTGTGGGTCGAGCTAACATCTGCTGCACTTTTAATGAACGTCTCCCTCGTGGGTCGGTCGTCTGTTTGCGGCGCTGGTTTAATATCGCCGCTGCTTCTGATCAATTTCGATGCGCAGTATTTGCCCATCACCAGCTTCAGCAGCCAGCCTCTGTCTTTGTCCTCAGCAGTCGCCATAGCATCCTCCGAATATACATATGTCTGATGCCGAAAAGCAGCAGCAGCAGCAGCAGAGCATCTCCTGCTGCGTCTCTTTCTCCGAGTAGCCTCGTCTTTTCGCTTTGTCTCATTCTCCATCCTTATTTCTCAGCCTCTCTCTGTCTGTCCCTATATTTGTCCATC
The DNA here is from genome assembly GCA_964023275.1 of Norana najaformis. Taxonomy (NCBI): domain Eukaryota; kingdom Metazoa; phylum Annelida; class Clitellata; order Crassiclitellata; family Hormogastridae; genus Norana; species Norana najaformis. Next base: position 5,154,165 of record OZ029928.1, read on the forward strand.
TCTGCGCGTCCATCCTTCTGTCAGGATGTCCTATTCTGCAGCAGCAGCAGCAGTCGCCGGATGCTGACAGAGGAAGCAGTCATCCGTGATGGACCCGCATCAAAGACGACAGCAGCAACCGCGCAGCATCTGTATGCTGTCGACCTCCGTTGGTCCAGCGTCTAGGTCCTTCCGCAAACACGAATCCATTCAAACCCTTAATGTCCTGCGGTGCCATCCCCTCCTCCATCTACGTCTACCTCCTTTCCTCCAGTCTTCCCTTCATCTACACATCCATCCATCCCGCTAGTACTCCGTCTCCGCCTGATGCCCTAGAAGTCCCTACCACCTTCCCTACCACCTTCCCTACCACCTTCCCTACCACCTTCCCTACCACCTTCCCTACCACCTTCCCTACCACCTTCCCTACCACCTTCCCTACCACCTTCCCTACCACCTTCCCTACCACCTTCCCTACCACCTTCCCTACCACCTTCCCTACCACCTTCCCTACCACCTTCCCTACCACCTTCCCTACCACCTTCCCTACCACCTTCCCTACCACCTTCACTACCACCTTCCCTACCACCTTCCCTACCACCTTCCCTACCACCTTCCCTACCACCTTCCCTACCACCTTCCCTACCACCCACCCTACCACCTTCCCTACCACCTTTCCTACCACCTTCCCTACCACCTTCCCTACCACCTTCCCTACCACCTTCCCTACCACCTTCCCTACCACCTTCCCTACCACCTTCCCTACCACCTTCACTACCACCTTCCCTACCACCTTCCCTACCACCTTCCCTACCACCTTCCCTACCACCTTCCCTACCACCCACCCTACCACCTTCCCTACCACCTTTCCTACCACCTTCCCTACCACCTTCCCTACCACCTTCCCTACCACCTTCCCTACCACCTTCCCTACCACCTTCCCTACCACCTTCTGGCCTCCGTATACCACTTTCCCTACCACCTTCCCTACCACCTTCCCTACCACCTTCCCTACCACCTTCCCTACCACCTTCCCTACCACCTTCCCTACCACCTTCCCTACCACCTACCACCTTCCATACCACCTTCCATACCACCTTCCCTACCATCTTCCCTACCACCTTTCCTACCACCTTCCCTGCCTCTTTCCCTACCACCTTCCCTACCACCTTCCCTACCACCTTCCCTACCACCTTCCCTACCACCTTCCCTACCACCTTCCCTACCACCTTCCCTACCACCTTCCCTACCACCTTCCCTACCACCTTCCCTACCACCTTCCCTACCACCTTCCCTACCACCTTCCCTACCACCTTCCCTACCACCTTCCCTATAGCTCTTTCCCTGCCTCAGTCTCGGCATCCTATACACTATAGAACTGGCATCAGCACGAACCCGTAGAGCATCGGTGGAACTGCAGGCGAATAAAGCTGTTCTTCAGTTCTTCGATGAACAAGAATTGCCGACTACATGTAGGCCTATCTGTATAAGACTATATATAGGCCCTGCCTCGTCCGTGCAGACGTCATTCAGAGGCCTACATCATGCATGCCACGCATTCAGGAACAGCAGATCCTACGTATAAAGCTATAGAATATACGACTGAGTAGGCATCTTGAAGGGTGCTATATGAATATTCTGAACGAGTGAATAAATGAAGGAACGAATGAATGACTGAATCTTGCATATGGATTAGATTGTACGGGTCATTAACCAACTTACCTTAACTCAGTGTTTCTCAACCTTTCTCCCATGCATGGGAACCTCTAAAATCATTTTTCACTTCTCGAGGAACTCCTACCCATAAAAAGGTTAGAGGTCAGCAAAAGTTATTAAGCGCAATTCAGTCACTGCGAACTATATATGTATATATATATAATATATATATACACACACACGTGTGTGTCCATCAGATTACACTGTAAGGAAGATGTAAGATTTTTTATTGTCTTATACGAAATTTTCAACTATTCGATTACATTTTGCACTGGTGACTGGTGACTGATTGACTGATGACTGATTGACTGATGACTGATTGACTGATGACTGATTGACTGTTGACTGATTGACTGATGACTTGCAACAGGTGTCATCCATCAACCGAGTTCTGCGGAACCTGACGAGTGAGACGCACAAGGGACACCATGGCCTCGGCCAAAGTCAGATGTACGAAAAGTTCGGTCTGTTCGGAGGGCAGGCCTGGCACCGAGCGACCAACCCCTGGTATGCCTCGCCGACCCCGACTATGACCTCGCTGACGATGGGGGCTGCAGGACCAACAGCCGGCCAACACCAACTGCCACACTCCGCTGCTCTCTACGGAAGCCTCGACAAAAAAGGTACACTTCTTCGACGCCATGGTAGAGCGGTAGAGTCATGGTAGAGTTATAACAGAGTCACCACTGGTTACTTGCCTAGTTATCCGAACACTGCTTGTTCTTTCTTTGACGAACTTTCACAAACAAATAAACACCTCTGTTGAGTTTATCCTCTAAGAGGCGCTTTATAAATCTCAAATTACAATTAGAATTACAAATATTGCACTCGATCAGTGGACACCGTGAGTCTCGCTGTGCCCAGCATCCAAACTTTGTTGGTGTTTCGGGCCTCCTCCGTTGCTGGTCCACGGCTTTGCAATTCGCTGCCGAGTTCTATTCGTTCTGTCAATTCTGTGACGTCATTCAGGTCTAAACTTAAGACTCATCTGTTTCAACTCGTTTACTCATGGTAGCCTAACTTCTGGTTTCTCTGACTCATAGGAATTCGACCTGCCTTCTCCAACGGATTATGATTTTTGACTGCGATTTTGGCTTGAAGCGACCATCAACTGATGCCTTGGGCATTATGATGAAGGCGCTACAGAAGTCATTAGATTAGATTAGACTTCAGTTCCTAATTACATTTAGCATCGTTTAGGCCTGCGTAATGAGAGCGTCAGATTCGTTTCTCTTGAAGCAGCGCTATATAAATTTCTATTTACCATTACTTCTGTTAAGTCTCCGATTGTTTCCTTTCATTCATTCACGTGTGTGTAAATATCTATAGACACTTTATGTAGCGCCCTTAAGTGACTCACAAAAGCGCTGCTGTATACGCTACCTCTTGCTATAGCTAATGTAAAAGTTTATTTATACAATGTCAGGAATCTATTACAGTCTTCGTAAACGTTATCGCACATTTGTATAGCGCCTGTCAAGAAGCTTAGAGGCACTCATGAGCTCCCGCACATATGGGGCAACATGGGGCGCGTCTTCATGTTTTGTTCCCTCCTGGACAAATTTCTGTGAGCGCCCATGAAGGCAACTGGAGACCTGACAACGGAAGACAACGAGTCTTCTTCTAATCTCACAATTATACGTCATCAGCGTCAGGCGACCACGCAAAGCCTACAACGCAATTCATGTACTTACCTTATGAGGCCCTATGCATATGCGTGTGTATATATGTACACATTCGTGTATATATATACATATAGGCCTACATACACATGTATACATAGCATGGATGTGTGTGAGTGCTGAGTAAGTATTCGCATCAATCTGCGCTATTTGTTTGATGATAGAGAAGGTGGTTAAACGGTCGACGACGAGAACAGACGGCGCTGCAGCGGAATGCGATTGAAAGGCAGAGCTCTTGTATCAGTAGTTCTTGGTCTCGTCATCGTCGGCGGCGGCGGCGCTTTGTTCGAGATCTCGATAGACCGCCATAAAAGCCGACCGCAAGGGGCTCGCGCTTAAGGTGCGATGGGCGGCAAATATATTGGTTGTTACGGGGGGGGGGGGGGGAGAAGAGGAGGGACTGGGAACGCTGAATGATAATGTCCGCCCAATCGACCGAGACAATGGCTGCCCCGTCGTCAAGCGTGAAGCTCACTGCTGACGAAAAGAGGCGTCACGCTTCGACGAGATCTCGAGCGGCGCAAGAAATGATTTGAGATCGCCGGGTTAACGATGCCGGTCGGTCGGTCGGTCGGTCGGTCGGTCGGTCTGTCGGTCGGTCGGTCGGTCGGTCGGTCGGTCGGTCGGTCGGTCGGTCTGTCGGTCTGTCGGTCGGTCGGTCGGTCTGTCGGTCTGTCGGTCGGTCTGTCGGTCGGTCGGTCGGTCGGTCGGTCGGTCGGTCTGTCGGTCGGTCGGTCGGTCTGTCGGTCGGTCGGTCGGTCGGTCGGTCGGTCGGTCGGTCGGTCGGTCGGTCGGTCGGTCGGTCGGTCGGTCGGTCGGTCGGTCGGTCGGTCGGTCGGTCGGTCGGTCGGTCGGTCGGTCTGTCGGGTCGGTCGGTCGGTCGGTCTGTCGGTCTGTCGGTCGGTCTGTCGGTCGGTCGGTCGGTCGGTCGGTCGGTCTGTCGGTCTGTCGGTCGGTCTGTCGGTCGGTCGGTCGGTCGGTCGGTCGGTCTGTCGGTCTGTCGGTCGGTCTGTCGGTCGGTCTGTCGGTCGGTCGGTCGGTTGGTGGGGGCTGCGTCAATGTCCCCGGAAGTCGTTGTTCTGCGCCGATAGCGGATATGAGAGGTTCGTCCTGGCCATGAGGCATCATCATCATTACCACCACCACCACCACCACCACCACCACCACCACCATCATCATCATCCTTTTCTTCTTCTTCTTTTTCTTCTTCTTCTTCTTCTTCTTCTTAAGAATGAGACCCAGGGCGAAGAGGACAGAGAGAACCATCCTTGAAAGGAGACTAAGAACAGAAGTAAGAGAACAAGAATCCAGTGTCTGTGTTTCAATCAATGATTGTTTCAAAGGCGAATCACTGACGATGGAAGTCTTTCTCTGAGAAAGAAGTAAACTGAAGACTCTTTGAGACTGAAACAGAAAATCAACAGCATTCCATTCCACAATTTCTTCATTGAATGGCAATCTTCTTCTTCATTTGCTTCTTTTTCATCATCATCACCACCACCGCCACCGCCACTGCCACCACCATCACCACCATCATCATCATCATCTTCTTCTTCTTATTCTTCTTATTCTTCCTCCTTCTCTTTGTCATCATCATCTTCTTCTTCTGTTTCTTCTTCTTCTGCTTCTCCTCCTCCACTTTCTCTTCCTTCTTTGCTTCTTCTGAAGCTGCTGCTTCTTTTTCTTCTTCCCTTTTGTTCTTGTTTTCTTCTTTTCCATTTACTTTAAACTAATCTGCTGACTTGCGTCTTTGTTTCCATAGAGATTCTCCGTTCTATCTTTCCGGCATCCATCCGCTCTAAATTCGTTTGCAAATCCAACTACTTCCGGTTGCACATTTTTATCCCGTCGTTTTCGTTCACTTCCGCCGAATGCATTTCCTCTCTGTCTGTCGTCGCCCGTCGCCAGCAGTCGATCCAGAGCAGAACAGGAAGCCAGTGCATATCGCGTTTACTCCGCAGCCATCTCTTCCAGCTCACCATGACGCATTTCATTTCATCCACCTATCTTTGCTTCTTCCCTTCATTTCCCGCCCTTCCAATCGTGACAGACTCTATCAACGTTCACAGTGCGCTATATAACTGGGCCGGAGCAAGCGGAGATAATGGGCCGGAGATGATGTGGGCCGACCAAAGCGACATCAAAAGAGACGTCATAATTGATATTAATTTGGCGAATCTAAAAGCCCGAAAACGGTGATGAGATGACGTCATGAGATGACGTCGTTCGTTGTCGGCTTCTTTGACGCCCGTCGTAGCTTAAGCCGATATGTAATTAGCGTCACAAACTTCTCTACTACCTTACTAGAAGTTTTTATGGTCATGCATACACGTCGCACCCACACGAATCCAAGTCCAACGATGATATACCTGCATGGCTTAAGAACGGACTACAAATATTTCCTTCTTTACACCGACACAGACCTCCCGCCACTGAGAAGATCGGCTGACTCATTTTTCAGAGGACGGCTTTATCTGGTCACATAAAATGAGCATAAGAATGTCCATGTCTCGCGTGTGGCCCTTTTAATACGACCGATTATCCCGAAGCCATAAAATTAATAAGTGGTTAAAAAGTTAGTATGAATAAGTAACATATGCTACTTATTCCTATTAACTTATTACCTAAGTAACAGATGATTACCGACGTTGTGCGAATACAAAAAATGAAAATTAAGTAAAATACAATAATACTATGATATAAAAATCTAATGATAAGATCGTTTACTTCGATCTTATTTAAATTTATATCCACCTCGAAATAGGCCAAATATCCTACATATCATTTGGGGACAGAGAAAAATACTCAATTTGAATTTAATTATGTTTAATTATGGTTTAACAATTTTTAAGCATGGACATTGCATAATAATAATAATAATAATAATAATAATAATAATAATAATAATAATAATAATAATAATAATAATAATAATAATAATAACAATAATAAAATAACAATAATAGTAATAATAATAGTAGTAATAATAATAATAGTAATAATAATAATAATTATTATTATTATTGTTTAATAATAACTTTTAATAATAATTATTATTATTATTATTATTATTATTATTATTATCTAAGAACTTCTATAACACCACTACAATAATGCTCAAGGCATCAGTCGATGGTCGCTGCGAAGCAAAATCATTGTCCGAGCCAAACTCCATGGTGAGTCCGGGTCGAAAAGCCAAGGGAGTCCAGAAGACACAGAGACAGCCTACGGAGGAAATGAGTCCAGGAAAAGGTGAGTTTTTAGTAAAGATCTGAAGGCCGAAACAGACTTTGTCTAGCGAACATTTGCCGAAAGAGAGTTCCATACAGTCTAGGACCAGCGATAGAAAATGCATGCCTTCCGAGCGCTGTTCTTGTCCACGGAATAGTCAGATTTAGATAACCAGAAGACCTTGTCAAGTAGATAAGTCTTAGGAGTCAGTATAGAATGAAGATAGTGAGGCTGGCTGAAATGCAGAGTCTTGTATACAATTAGTCCAGTCTTTAACATTATGCGCTTTTCTCTGGGCAACCAATGCAACGATTTTAGGATCGGTGATATATGTTCATATTTTGAAGTTTTAGACATAGTGCTTGCCAATATATTTTGGATTCTTTGAAGCTTCATCAAATTAGCTTTGAAATGCCAGTAAGAAGCGTGTTACAGTAGTCAAGACGGCTCGAGGCCAGGGCATTAGCCAAACAAACCAGGGCAGAGAAAGGAATGTGGCGCCTAATCCTACGGATGTCACGAATGTGGTAGTGGGAAGACCTACACATAGAATTAATATGTTCACTGAATGACAGATTGGAGTCAAATACACCACCCAAACTGCAGGATGAACAGTTGCATTGTACGACCCAGATGCCTAGATGGACGGAATTCAAAGATTTAAATTTAATCAGTTGCTGTGAGGTTCCAAAAAGGAGAAACTCGGTTTTTTGATGGGTTTAAGAGCAGTCCATTTTCTGCCAACCATGACTGAACTTGGTTAAAAACGTCAGATAACAGAATGAGGGAGCTGGAAGAAGAGGAATTATCAAAGGAAATGTAGAGTTGAGTATCATCAGCATAAAGATGGTGCTTCAGAACACTTTGACTAAGTGAAACGCCTAGTGGAGTAGTGTACAAGGAGAAAAGCAAAGGGCCAAGAACAGAGCTTTCAGTGACACCGCAGGTGAGTGGTACAGTATCTGGTCGCATGGTCCGACATTGCACCACTAACGTAGACAGATTGCGTACGAAAGGCAAGATATGATTTGAACCAGTTAAGGGCCAGACCTGATATACCAAACCAGTGCTCAAGGCGATGGAGCAATATAGCATGATCGACGGTGTCGAAGGCGACAGAGAGGTCAAGAAGAGCTAGTACATTTACTTTACCACTGTCCATGGAGCAGATAATGTCATTGTGGACAGAGAGAAGAGCTGTCTCCGTGGAGTAGAATTTGTGATATGCTGACTGGAAAGGGAGAAGTAGGGAATTTGAAGACAGATGCGCCTCCAGTCGACATTTAACAATGCGTTCAAGAAGTTTAGAAATAAAATTCAAGTTTGAGATTGGTCGGTAGTTTGACATAGTTTCAGGATCCAAAGACGGCTTCTCCAGCAAAGGGTGGACAATCACATGAGAGAAACATGATGTGAAGGAGCCCTCCTCAAGCGACCGATTAATTAACGTCAAGATTGTAGTACCAAGCACATCAAAGCAGCTTTTAAGAAGGTGGGTAGGAATTGCATCTAGGAGGCACGGTTTGTCACGAGATGAGAAAACAAGTGACCGGATTTCACCCAAGATTGCTGAAGTAAGAGAATCAAAAGTAGGCGGGGGATGATCGGGTGATGAAAAGCTGCTTGATAGTGGAATACCAGAAAATTTTACCCTTATATTGGATATTTTGTCATGATAGAATTGAATGAAAGCATCAGCCAGCGCAGATGAGGAGGAGGTTTTGGGTATGGTGCATGGTGGTTTCCTGTGGAGTAACTTATTCAGGGCCTGCCAAAGCGACCTCGGGCAAGATGAATTTTCTTAAACGAAGTGTGTGAGATGGGAGGATTTGGCCTTGGAAACTAAGTTGCGAACAGTTTTACACTGTTCCGGATATCTAGTTGAAGCCAGGGTCTGAAAGAGATAACAGTGTAATTCGGTGGTGGTTTAGTTGGAAAATAGATGGAAATAGCAACGGCAAGATGATCGGAAAGATACAAGTAAGTTTCCTTAGTTTTGGAGTTAAATCACATGACCAGAACGGAAAGACAGTTATGAATGTCATCCTACTGAAAAGTACTTCAAAAGCTTGTAGTATTCAATGTGGCATTCTTCTAGCGCCGTTTGCTGTCAAACAATAATCACTTTGTGATTGAGAAATTCAAACTGCCTTTCACATAGACAACCAGCGCTTTTTGGCCAGAGACAATTTCAGGAAATGTACAGTGACGTCAGCAAACAGACCATCTTTTGATATATAGACCCTGCCTTCGGCAGAGGAGCTATAAATAAAGTTGACGACATTTCGTCGATCGGAATTAGAGAGGCTAACAAAGACTCCATTTAAATTTCACCTGCGAGTTTCTTATGTTTACTAAAATCTATGTTAATTGGCCTGACAAGTGAGCAAACAAGAAATCAAGACAACAAAGACGAATCTTCAATGGCGCAAATTTGTTCCGGCAGACGTCAGAGGTGACGACCGTTGCACGTGTTTTAAAACAACGACTTACGTACATGTCGTCTGTCTTCGAATATTACGTCACTTTGACGTCGTAAATCTATTTCAAATGTAAACGTCGAATTCAAGTGTGTGTGTGTATAGGCCTACAACCGTCAAGTATGTGTGAGAGCAACATCCAGCCATCACTCGCCAAGTTCCGGTGTTGCATAAATTAAAAAATTACCAAGACCCATGGCCTCCATTGTGCGTCTTTTTGTGGCTCGTGTATGCATGGTCTGGTTCATTTGCTGCGTCGAATGTTTCGTCGCCTGCATCGACAAAATGAAAGACTCGCTTCTTCATTTAACTTCCAGATTGTTTTGTCCGGAAAATAATTCTCGCTTCGACGGGAGCTGTCACGGCACAATGAGCGCAATTTGATATAGCGCCATTCTTTGACAGGCTGTTTAGCACGACCGCTTCTGAGGCACTTCATCCTACAGATCGGCCGCTCCAAGGCATCGAGCAACCCTGGCAGGCAGGCAGACAGGCAGGCAGGCGGTGAACACGAGCACACTGCCTGCCCGCCTGCCCGGGCTGTCAGCCGGTCCAATGAGAGGACGTATTGGTCAATGTGTAGAGAAATGATGTGGCTATTGAAGAAGCGTCACAAAAGAATCGAGTCTTGGCCGCCGAACGCCGTGTTATTTGTACAAGCAAGGCCGCCTATTAAACACTTCTCACGCTGCTATTGATGTCCGATAGATCAATGACTTTTACTCGGGAGCACTTCATTCAGCCATTGTCACGGTGTCGTCAGTCTGTCTGGGACGCACGAATGGACTACAACTAATCCCGCAGTAAACAAATATCGCGTCAGTTTGAACCAACCACAGCCCCGCTTAACAATATTTACGTTTAAGTCGCACTTCAGTATAGGTCGCCCCAACGTCTTAGACCCTGTGCTGTAAAGTATACAGCCTTTGCGAGTGTTATTGTGAAGTACTTGTCTCGTCCGTAGGTCGTGTGGTTGAATGACGTGGGCGGCTTGCGTTCAAGCCCCTGCCCAGTCCAACCCGAAGCAATAATTTCGCTGCAATTATCGGCTTAAACACCATGCCGGAGATTTAGCTGGGCGGCTTTCATGTTCTCCGCTGCGTATTTTCTTACAAAACACGCCGCCGTCTTCCGACGTTCTTCACGGCGGCTATAAGCCCTTCTTTGTGCCTTGCAAAAACCTGGTGCAAACCTGGTCTGCGATGTTCATGAGGCCCCCCGCCGCGGCGAACTTAATTTGATGCTTGGAAGCACAGTTAAGAAAAATTGCAACCTCTGTGTATACAGTATTACCCAGCTATATATTCACTCAAGAAGGCGAGGCTTTTTTGCCCGCATTAAATGCGATGGTGGCTGCATAGGGTTTATCGTGATATGTTGTTTAGTGAAATGCCATGTTTGTATTATAAGGAAATGTACTGCATTGTGCGAATTCTGAGTTACTACACCTTCATTATTGATAACCTTACGATCTTTCTTTGCTTTGAACAGCTGTCGTTGGCAAAAGAAGACTAGAAGAAGGTATATATTTATAATAAACATTTATACTCAATAAAAGGTTTATGTAAACCTATCAGTTTACACGATGGACTGCGAGTGAACTAGCAATAAAATTATGTCAACATCGATCGATCGATCGATCGATACAGTCGCCTTGCGAAGCATTAGCAGTTTCGTTGATGACCATTTCAAAACTTAGCCAATGTCATGCTCATCGTATGCCATTAGGTTTCCGTGCATGATTTCCATTGGACCTTTTTTGGTGCATATAGTTAAGATTTTCATTATATTTTAGGTTAAATTAGGCTCCGAAAGTACTGGTATTGCAGGCCTACTATTGGCAGGCGTTTTACTTTACAGATGCACATTTCTTTACATGCATTTTACTGCCTATAGGTGACACCTTTGCATAGTTTATATATTCTTGTAACAATCGATGGAGCCGCAAGACGTGCAGTAATAAACAGTGACTTCTATAGCGCACACCGATTGATGCCTATTTAGATCACTTTTAGACAGTCACAGTGTCCACAGAGCATTTGAGATGGCCTTAACGCACTACACAAAGGCTCACATAGATACATACTTACTTATATACATACATGCATACAGTAGACTGTAAGTCGCAGTGTCACACCTCATGCGCCTACTATTGAATGGAAGCGCTATATAAATGTGGTTGCATTGTGGTAACGTTGCTGCGTTGTTGCATCGCTGTAGACGCGAACAACGGGGCCGGCAGCAGCAGCAGCAGCAGTCCAAGACACAGCGGAGAGACAGACGAACAGATGCGTCTGCGGCTGAAACGAAAACTCCAGCGGAACAGGACATCTTTCACCACTCAACAGATCGAAGACTTAGAAAAAGGCCTGTCTGTCTGTCTGTCTGTCTCTCTCTCTCTCTCTCTAAAGGCACAAGAGATGGGTGGATGGGTGGGTTGGTGTGTGTGTGTGTGTGTGTGGGAGGGTGGGTGGGTGGTGGCTGGATGAATGGATGGGTGGACGGATAGGTAGACGAGTAGATGGACAGACAGCTTTCAAAGAACTAGAAGAAGCAAGAAAAACGCTGTCTTAAGCTAGCCCGATAAGCAGTCATGAATATGAAGTCTTAGCAGCGGCATGTGAGTGCGGGCAGCGGGGTCATCCCCTCGGCGTCTGATTCTTCTGCCGAAACTGTACGGACTAATTTTCTAGAGCTGAGTTCGTGAGTGTATCAGAAATTTCGAAACATCCCTGCCATGGAAAGGATTTGAACCTCTGTCCCGTGGGTTGATGGTCCAGCTCGCTAACCACTGTAAACTGTCGTGAAATGCAATTGTAAAGAGCTAAGACTCATGAAAATAATTCCTAAAGCCAACGTGCATACAAATTTTCCCAGTGTTTATTACTTACAACACGGTAGCATATTGGATACAGGGCTTGGCTTGTAACGCGGAGAGCACGGGTTCGAGCCTCCTCCCTTGAGACAGTTACTGTGTTGAGACCTTGAGCATGTTCTCAGCTCACAATTGCTCGGGACCATCGATTGATGCTAAGTCATTAGATAGTGGCGCCTAATAAATGCAGAAGTAATAAACCTTATACACAGTTTGCCTGCCTGACGCAGGCTTTTATTCGCCTCTCATTCGACCTAACACTTCAGCGATACTCCTTTGCATCTGACATCTTGTTCGTTTGCTTGACCTCTTTCAGAATTCGAGAAGACTCACTATCCCGATGTATTCGCCAGAGAACGATTAGCACAGAAACTAGATCTACCGGAGGCTAGAATTCAGGTGAGAATTTCAACAGGTCTTGTTCGCTGCCGATTTCAATATCGTAAACATAAACTCGAGATTTCTACGGCGCCCAACGAAAGCTAAGTCGCGGGAACCAGCTTATTCACAAACGCTCAGTCAAAACAAAATCGATAGGCAGGAAGGGTGCGGTTCCAGGCCAAGATCCAAGAGTCACACAGGCAGACAGTCAGTCGGCTACTGTAGATGGTGCTTGAAATTGAAGCGAGAAGAGAGGGGAATATCAATGTCAACATCTTAACGTACCTCTTACCTCCTCCTTCTCCTCCTCCTCCTCTTCCTCCTCCTCCTCCTGTTACCTCCTACCTCTCCTCCTCCTCTTCCTCCTCCTCCCCTCCTCCTCCCACTCTTCCTCCTCCTCTTCCTCCTCTTCCTCCTCCTCCTCTTCCTCCTCCTCCGCCTCCTCCGCGAGTGTTAGAGTGCTCATATCATCTTCTGCTTATCATCTGTGCAGGTGTGGTTTTCGAACCGTCGTGCCAAGTGGAGGCGGGAGGAGAAGCTGCGCAGCCAGCGACGGGACGTCGAGACGGGCATCAGCCGCATCCCTCTGAACAACGGCTTCCCTAACACCATGTACCCATCGATCCATCAGCCGCTTGCCTCCATGGGAGACTCCTATCGATATCCGGAGTAAGTCTCTCCCATCTATCTATCCCTCGATCGATCGATCGAATCCATCCATCCGTCCATACATCCATTCATCCATCCATCAATTCATCTCTTCCATCCATCCACCCACCATCCACCCACCCGGATTCTCGGATTCTTCATTGGTTACCGATGAACTCAAAGGATCTGACTGATCTGTTTCACCTTCGAGTCTAAAGGTAGATAATCGCTAATTCATTACACATATTCAAAGGGGAAAGAGGTAATTCATCAGATGTACAGTATGATTAGATTTATTAATTTATTAGCAGCAGTGAGGTTGAAATACGAAACTCTTGTTTACGGTTGAATGATTTTTGTTCTCTTCCAGTTGCATGCCACCAGTTCCTACTTACTCACTGACGACCAACCTAGCTCCGAACCCGGCCTGTCTGCAGTCAGTCAACCCAGCCTCGTCTTACTCTTGTATGTTGCCTGGTATGGCTGTCAATATCTTCTGCATGCATCTTGTTCGTTATCTAACTCTTAATATAGCGCCTTTTAAACACCTCACTGGTGTTAATGTTCATTTACATTAACTTTAATGTGTCCACTATCGGGCGGCACAAATAATAACGATATACAAGCGCAAAATGGACGCAAAACAAACAGTTCAACTAACTGAAGAAGCAAATCCTTTGCATAAACATTTGCACGAAAGAAAAATTTAAAACAACACTTTTTTATCGGTAAGCAAACAGTTCTGAGATATCTAGAAGAGTCACCACTGGCGGACTTCCGCACACACGCTCAGCCCAACCGACAGATGCCGAGCCAAAGTTCGCAGTTGACACCAAGTTCAGGGTCCCTGAACCGCGTTTCACTGAGGATGAGGAGTGACGATGGCCGATGAAGTCCGCAACTTCCCCCGTCCAGCAATTTAAGACTTTCTACCTGTCTGTCACCTGACGATTAATTCATGCGTGCAACAAAATTGCTTTAGCGCACCTGTATACACTGGTTTTCTTATCATTTCACAAGAGTTCACATTGCAATACATAGTATGACATTACATCATATGGCAGACCTTTACATTACACGAAAAAAGAACATGTCGTGAAACATTAGATCGGGTGGCGGCGTGAATTCGACGCTGGCAAACACATCTAAATCAAGCAATGAATGCCGTTGGTATTCTTATAGATGACCCCATCCGTAGAGGTCATCTGCGCCAACTCAGCAGGGCATCCAAAAGGAGTCGATAAATGAGTTCCAACAACGTTTGCTTGTTCAAAGAGGCTATCCTGTCTCTGGTTTCGAAGGTGCTTGAGAGAGAGACAGACAGACAGACAGACAGAGAGACACAGAGAGACACACACAGAGAGACACAGAGATAAAGAGAGAGAGAGAGAGAGAGAGAGAGAGAGAGAGAGAGAGAGAGAGAGAGAGAAGTCCTTCATACACGTAGACCACGCTTCGACTGAGTTTCTTTACAGACAGGCGTAAACAGGTGTTACAATTACCTTTTTTGCCCCTACTTTACATTAAATTATTCAAGCCACACGACCTGTACTAAGTGCTCGTTGCTGCTTTTGCAGACTGTGGCTCGGCCCGGGGCTACGACCCTCTGGCCCTCAGCAACTACTCTCGGTCTTCGTGCAACCCCGTTGCAGGCATGGCCTCTCATATGACACAGCATGCTGCCAACGGCACCGGTGAGTCACGGCTTCTCTCTAATTAATCAACATACACATAAGTATACGTCATATCCAAGGCATTTTGGTATAATGTGTGTATTTTGTTGTTCCTCGACTCTTGCAACCAGAGCAACACTGAAGACCTTTCCTGTTCGCTTTTGTCTTCAGGTCTAATTTCGCCCGGAGTCTCGGTTCCCATCCAGGTGCCAGGCGGAGGACATTTCCAGGACCCAGGGTCAGCAGTTGCGATGGGGGCGATGACGTCACAGTACTGGCCTCGGATCCAATGACAATAAAAGAAGTAGCCCTGCTGCCTGAGTCATCGTCATCACCCGTTCACACGCCGAGTCTCTTCCACATGACGTCGTATATACGGAACGCAATACTTGCCACGATTCAACATCTACACATCAGGATACACAGCGGAGGCAGCGCCAGACTTCCCATCATGCATAGCTCCAGTTCCGCTGAGTCCTTGCTAGTCCGACTGCTATAATAATTATGGCAGTGAAAATGATCTCTAAGCAGACGAGACAGTGTAACACGGCCTACGGTGTGCAGTAGCGCCATCAACGGTAATGATGTAACCATGATCTCCGTCATCATGACAGATTATATATATTTAAAAAAACGGAAGTATCGTCTCAAATTGTGACGACATAATAGCGTAACCATGATTCCTATACATGTGACCGATTTTTAAATAGCTGTGACGTGTCGAGGCAAAGTGTTACGTCATAATATGACTGCTGTTTTTAAAAAAGCTATGTGAGCGTGACGTCACGTAACTGATATTTGAAAAACAACACATTGTGACGTCACGACAGCGTTATCGTAAAGTCAGTAAGTCAAGTTGACTTATTTATACAAATTTCAGTAAATTAACATGACTGATTTTTCTGAAGTATCGATGCCGTTATGACGTCATGCAAAAGCGTAACCATGACATCGCTGGAAACCACTGATGTTAGGAAGGATTTCTTGCTGTGGATGACTTTTCATAATAGAACGAACTGACGGAAGATGTGTAAAGCCATTGTTCTACTTCATACGCGTTCATTTGTGAATTAGTTTCTAAACTTTGAACAACCGATTGATTAGTCATTCAGCTTAAAGCAGCATAAGAACCAGAATCATTGCAAGCACAATGCTAATAAACATTCACTTTGATTCCAAAATGTTCGGGTTTAGGATTTATTAATTTATTTAAACTTTACAAGACAGCGTGTGCTAACAGTTACAAATCTTGTTTTGTCTATTGAATATCTCAGATATATACGAAGTTTGCCGAATGGATGTTTTTCTGTAAAACTGACCTCTCTACATATTGCAGGTCAAAGGTGAAGTCAGAGTGGAAGTAAAGCACTGTAGAAACTCCTTAGAAACGTTGTCCTCATGTCGATGGATCATTCCGACTGGGGGGGGGGGGGGTATCCTAGTGCATGGTGCAGGCCGAAAGAGTCCATCCCTTCACCCCTGAATGAGCTTCGGATGAGGTCTACTGATAGAGTCATGCCATATGCATGCGTTACCTAACCTGGCCATATATTGTCACCAGCTCCTGACGTCAGTCATTTGGCGGCATTGAGTGCGAATGAAGGGGCGCCATTCGTTTCGGACGCTTGTCACGTCCAGTACCTTGTTAGTGTTTACAGCGAAGGTCAAAGTTCATGGAATAACTGAGTTCGTAAATAAAGTTTCGTATATACAAACTGTATATACAAATACAGATATTTTGGGGTCGTTAGGCTAAGGGTCAATAAACAGTGGGGGTACATCCGACGTGTCATCCGGATAGAGTCGACAAATAGCGTAGAAAAGATTGCATTGGCTTCCTCCAGACCCTGTAGGGCGTGAAAGTCTCCGCCTCTAAGCGTCCCTCTGGTGCCTGTATGTCGCCTGCAGTTTGGCACAAAACACATGACTGAAATATCGCTTGTGATTTTGTATGTGATTTTATATAAGAAATATGATTGTAAAACCTCACTTAGGCTGTGCTCAAACAGAATCTGGCATCCGCTGATGTCTGGCACATTGGGCTCATGTATGTCGCAGCGGTAAGGTCAACTTAAGACAGAGGAGGGTACACGACAAGGATAGGTAGGGCAGGGCCAGAAAAGTCTATCACCCAAGGCAAACGACGCATTTGACCTCATTATCATCATCATCATCAACATCATCATCATCATCATCATCATCATAATCATCATCGTCATTATCATCATCATCATCTGGAGCGTTGCCGTTTCCACACCGCGCAATCATCCGTCTCTATGCTGGGCTCGTCTCCAGGCCTTATGTAACCCCAAGTTCAAAGGGCGCAGGTAAGCTTCCGCTGTTCTTGTCCAAGTGTGGCGAGGGCATCCGACAGGTCTCTTCCAGACTCTTGGAGGACCGGAAATCCACCTAGCTATGAAAAAGTATTTTACGCATTCGTACTGACGTCACTGGCGGATACTGAAGTTCAGAAGAACAGGCAGAGTCTAGTTGAGAAATTCTTGGGACCTTCTTTTAGTCATCGCGAGACATTGAACGACCATTTCCTGTTGCCAGAATTTCCCAGGAACTTTTTAGTTGTCCCTCTTTTGAGTCACATTTGAACGTCATGAATGGGTTATTTTTATGACAACTTTTGGCTTATGTCATCATCGACTTACAAATACCAAATGCAAGTCACCTCTTAGAACTGTATTTGCCTCTGAAATACTTCCTCGCGGAAATTTCGCTCTGATTTAGGTGCCCCTGGGTGGGAGAGGTAAGATAAGGTACGGTAGAGTAAGAACCTAATTAATAGCTCCTTTATGATGTCTCTGTACAGATTTATAGATCAGTACGTGGGGCACGGTAACGCGTTTGGTCAATGATCATGTGGCTGCGGGTTCGACACCGTGTAACGACCCTGTGCAAGTTGTTTGCGCACGCCGTCCCTCTGTCTCCATACAGTATAATTTGGTACCGACGTAAGCTGGGAAGTAAACGGCAAGTCCTGCGATGCACTGGGCCCCTGTCCAGGACCTTGGAATTTTCGTTCATTGCCAGCTCAAGGGTCTAGAAAAGGAGATGAGCACCTTCCCTACGCCTCGCTTGTCTTTTAAACGCTGCCCTGAGGTTGATAACGAAATGTCAATTTTTAAGGTACGCAGAATGCAGAGGTGAGAAGGTCGACAGTTAGCAATCAGCCACAAATCTCTCCTACACGAAGAGATAGCAAAGTCTGCCTACTAGGGTCGGTCCCTTAGAATTCCAGATTAATTCACTTAGGGAAGATCAACCAACGTTTATAAGAATAGTTGTAATACGTTCGATATGAAGCGGATGTCATGCAGCACTTCTTCCTATGTGAAGATCTTACGAAGGGTATACGTGTTAAGCCGGATGCTTATCGACCACGTAACACGACAACTGATTCCTAATTGTTGGATCCAGGATTCCCTTTCTCTTCTACATGTATGCTTTGTCTTTGTTTCTCTGTTATTATATTCTGCTCAGTGCTGATGGTTTTGAGTCGTGCAGTTTCAAGGTAGAATTGCATCTCTACAAGTGAACGACTGTTAAGCGTTGTTAATGGTTATCTTTTTAGTCTCCTTGCCAGACTGTCTATTTTCCGTTTGTTCTTGACTTGGCTCGGGAGGCATGCGGTGTGAAGGGAAACGATTAAGTGAGCAGTGGATGGACAGCGATAGCAGCCGAATGGTCAAAGACGTGAACCAACGAGTAATGAACCCATGAACTTAGGAAGGAAGGAAGGAAGGATACTAATGAATGAAAAATCGCTAAAGGAACCGAAATTGCATTCAGAAGGAATACAAGAACGAACGCAGGAGTTATTACCACTATTGTAATAAGCGTAAGCGAGACAAAGGCGTGATACATGCTAAGAGGAAGACACAGGCAGACAAGACTGAAACAAAGCCAGGCCCTAACAAAAGAGACGAACGATAGAGACGAAACAGTTGCCGAACCCATGGATCTTAAATAGGACGGAATCGCTTCAACGCCGCGCAATGGATTGGACATGACAAGGCGTTGAACAGCGCCTGAGTTTTATTATGATCCGGGCCTTAAATCTGGGCGCTCTATCAATGGCGAATGGCGGCTGGCTTCGATGATCCTCATCGACATGGAATCGCTCCATCATTTCGATGCAGATGCTAGCATCATCGCTGCTGCTGCTGCTGCGACGGCTGACCACAACGGGAACGATGATACCAACACTTATCTGCGCTCTCACGCATCATTAGATGTCTTATCGCTGCTGCTGCAGCAGAAATATTGAGACTATCGTTCTAGGGAAACTCGGCTTCTTCTGCTGCTACTGCTGCTGCTGCTGCTGCTGCTGCTGAGTCGTTGTCGTTCATTACTCTAAGAGGCTTTGTCGACGCATAAGATGCTCGGCTGCGGAGGCTGGCGTTGCTGGGCGGACATCAGTTATTGGAAAGTTAATGAAGCGTTAAGGGAACCGAAAGGAAGGCCGACGGACAGACCGGCCGACGGACGGGCGAAGGAGCGGGCGGGCGGGCGGGCGGGCGGGCGGGCGGGTGAGGGAAGAAGGGAGAGATAGGGGAGGGGCGCGTCGAGAGGGGACAAGTGACCCTGGACATCCCTCAAGCAACTTGTGGTGTTCGGTGGCCATTCTAATTGAAGAGCTCTCTTAAGAAACGATGGCGCGCCAAGTTATCATCCGATGGACGTTGGCTCTATGGATATATACGCCCATCCATGGCATACAGCGGTTGCCGATTATCTTCTCAGGTCCAGCGGGAGACGGACGAGCGATCGATATCAATATTATGTATAGTCCGCTGTGGAATAACCGATACACGCATTTGATATACAGGCAGAAGAGTCGATAAACACATAAATACACTGCGCACTTGCAGTGGCTACTCTTACATGTATATAGGTCTTTATTCATACATGCATTATGACAGGGCCTCCGAGGAATTTCTCTTGAACAGGCGCTATACAAATTCGTGATTACAATTACAATTACAAATTCATTTAGAATCGTGTAGATACTGTAACAACGTGGTCTTGCCGGAGTATACGCTAACACATACGTCTACACGTTAGGACATGTATGCACGATTTTATAGACAAATAAACGGATTGGGGAACATTAACAGCTTGTTATTTTATTATTAGTATGAATCAGTAACTTCTATAGCGCCGGTGTATAATGCGCAAGTCATCAGTCGATGGCGCTTTAAAACTAAGTTGCGATCAGGTCAACATCCAGAAGGTCAGTCCATCAAGACAGAGAGGCAGCCTATGGTGGATAAGCAACTTGAAAAAAGAAGTCTTAAGCTGAGAACGAAATGACACAAGCGACTGAGAAGAACGAACGAAAACAGGGAGACAGAGAGAGAGTTCCGTATTATATATATGTATGTATGTATGAATACATACATATATATAAATATGTCACGAATATGACGCATGTTTGACGACTTGCAAATACCATCTACAGAGTCGATGAGAGAAATAATAGAATCAAAAACAACGCCCAACATGAACCAATTCAACAAAATAGTCGTTCCGTTTTAACGATTGAAACTATTTTCAAGCATCTTCAGTTATTACAAAATTGGATTAGAGTAAGTTGTTCGTTCTCGGAATAGTAGTACCTTTACCTGTACTGGTGAATATATAGCGTCCTTCTTTGACCTCGGTTGTACTAAGGCGCTATATAAATTGTCTTCCTGTTCTTGTTCTTGTTCTTGTTCTTCTTGTTCTTGTTCTTGTTCTTCTTATTGTTATTATTATTATTATTATTATTATTATTATTATTATTATTATTATTATTATTATTATTATTATTATTACGACAGTCTTTACTATGATAAGTAATTCGTGAGCATGCAACTCTGACAGGTGCGCGGCAGACAGCCTAGTGTTAACGGGCAATGAATTTTGCTTAGACCTAAGTTTTGATTTTGCACGACAACAATATTCAAACCTTATGACTGGGGAACTTGACCAACATCAGCTTTGAAAAGAATTGGCTTTTAATACTTGCTGTAGTAAGACTATTCGTGTCGTTTGCATTGCGTTGCCTTTGACACTGATTCTTAAACTTTGTAGTTCATGCGTAGATCAAGCAGCCTAATTGGGTCTCGACAATGGCGCAGTTTGTCGACAGACGTTTCCGGAGATCAGTCCCTTCGAGTGTAAGAGTTCACGCGTGCCAGGGTCACCAACGACCAGCAACCTTGACTGGGGCGGCTACAGTCACCGTGGCCAGGGCGAAACAATATATAGGATGTCGTTGGGCAAAACTCATTAACTGTATACATGTGACGTAACAACCGACGCCAACTGTCACAGTTGCTATGACAAATGCTATGTAAAAAGGGTTTTTAATCAGATGGGCGGGGCTTCCGTTGCGTAAGACAGATGGCGCTTCGACCAATGACGTTCGACTCAAGCGGAAATGATTTCTTAGAGTGACGACTACGTACATCTGGTTACGCAATTAGTTGACTCCGCCTCCGTCGTAGGCCTTTAGGTCTTTGTCACTTCTGATGACCTCTTCATGCAAAAAGCCGACGAAGGTCAGCATCAAAGAAACATTCTAGAGACTGGGCTAACTTATACAAGACTACGTTTCAGCCAACCTCACTATCATCACTCTTAGAGTCTATACTGACTCCGAAGACTTATCTCTACTCGACCAGGTCTTCTGACTGTCTGGATCTGTCTATACCGTGGACAAAGACAGCTCTTGGTGGTGAAGGATCTCACCCGATAAATTCACTGAAAAACAAGCAAGGTCAAAGAGGCCATACGGTCGCTGTATAAAACCGTGTACATTTACATTTTGCATTTGTCAGGCGAGCCATTCTGTCGCTTGTCCTTGACTTGCGTTGGATCCTCTCACGGAACAATCTACCATTGCAATGACGTACTGTAGCATGTCACTCGGTTCAGCATATATATATATATATATATATATATATATATATATATATATATATATATATATATATATATATATATATATATATATATATATATATATATATATATATATATATATATATATATATATATATATATATATATATATATATATATATATATATATATATATATATATATATATATATATATATATATATATATATATATATATATATATATATATATATATGCTGAACCGAGTGACATGCTACAGTATATATATATATATATATATATATATATATATATATATATTACCTATCTCAAAAACTCATTTGTTTAGATCAGTAAGATAGCCAGGCCCCATCAGAGGGGGAGGTCAGCAGGGTTATTTGGTCCGGGACTCACGTCTTTATATACTGTTTTTCGTCTATTTTAAAATGAGAAAGAAATGTTCTTATTTGAAACAAAGATTTTCTATTTATGATTCAGTAGCTAGCAACAACTCTTTCGACTTCTGTTAATTTATTTAATTATTAATATTCTCTTTTTTGGTACTATAATTCACAGCTGCATTTAGTAGGCTTATGATGTGCGTGCTTCGAGATTGGTGCCTCGTATTTGCAATGGCCCGGGCCTCTCCGAATCTTTGAAAGGGCCTGAAGATAGCAATGCGTGCAGGGCTTTTGTGAGATACTGAAAGGCGCTACATTAAATGTCTTGATACTTATATACTTGCATGTGTTTTGGTGCAGTTGCTATTTTTAGTATTTCTGCTAAAGTCGCATCGTTTATCATCGACGATACACAGTTTCAACGATTACGATCAAAGTCGGCCATGTTCGTCGTTTCAGAGTAAGACGGAAAGACTTCAAAGAGCAGGCGACTGGCAGAGACGGCGGCATACCTGTCGAAGACAAAGGCCCAGTCAGTAGCTGCATGCGCTCAAACAAGGCCGAGCAACAGTGAGCAATTGAGAGGAGGTCGTGAGCCAGTGACGTTTTGTGAGGGTTGAGGGTGTTTGAGACATGGTCAGAGGCGGACTGGATCTATTATCAATCAGCCACCTTTCCTAGCAGGTAAATCATGCACTGAAAGCAATGAAAAACGACGGAGTAAAGGTCAGGCCGGGTCACGGACAGAGGTCACGACTAACTACAGAGTGGACGAGAGGCTTCGAAAGCCAGTTCTCTTCGAATCAGTGACTTCCTTCTTAATCGCGCCGATGCTTGGATATGCTTCAACCGCAGTCATGCGTGACACTGTCTATTTATAGCCCTGCGTCCCGGTTACGCATGATTGCGTTTGAGATGTAGGCCCGTGTGAACGGTGTTTGAATGGTCAACTGTTTTAGAGGTCTTATATCATACAATACAATACAATACAATACAATACAACAATCGGATTATGCAGCTGTCGTCATAGGAAGCTCATGGTTCTCTTTCGTCAAAAGGATTACCTGAACTTCAGGGAGATAAGAGGGGTTATCAGCTGAACATCATAGTCATAATTTTAGGCATTGCTTGCGTGCCTGTTTGTCTGTGTCCGTTGGTGTCTACCTGTATGTCTGTCTGTCTGTCTGTCTGTGATAAGATGTATGGATAGATGGATGGATGAATGGATAAATGAATGGATGGATGGGTGAATGGATGAATGAATGGCTGGATAGATGAATGAATGCATGGATGGAGGAAAGGATTGGTAGACGGATGGACGTTCATTTACACTCTGCATCTCACTCATGCGAACGGACGGACGGACGGACGGACTGATGGACTGATGGACTGATGGACGGACGGACTGATGGACTGATGGACTGATGGACTGATGGACGGACGGACTGATGGACTGATGGACTGATGGACTGATGGACGGACGGACTGATGGACTGATGGACTGATGGACTGATGGACGGACGGACTGATGGACTGATGGACTGATAGACTGATGGACGGACGGACTGATGGACTGATGGACTGATGGACTGATGGACTGATGGACGGACGGACTGAAGGACTGATGGACTGATGGACTGATGGACGGACGGACTGATGGACTGATGGACTGATGGACTGATGGACGGACGGACTGATGGACTGATGGACTGATGGACTGATGGACTGATGGACTGATGGACTGATGGACTGATGCGGGTGTGAGTATACGAACGGAACGAGAGGCTCGTTGTCGTTGTTCTTGCTGTTGTCAGTCTGTTGTCCTGAGGCGAAAATGTCTCTCCATCGGTCGAATGATCGCTGATCCTCTACCTGTCTTGTCCGTCCGTCCGTCCGTCCGGCTCCTCCTCCTTCTCCTCCTTCCTCCATGCCATCCTCCTTCTTCTTTCTCATCTATCCTTTCCATTTTTGTTTCTTCTTCACACTCTTCTTCTGTCCCATCTGCTTCCTTCCGTCTCTAGTTTCTGTTCAACAACGCTGTGTCATAACAAAGATGATCAGCGTCGCCCTCCTCCGTTATCCAGGCTCCTTGGGACTGACACCACCCGGACATGGAAGTGGCAGAGTTCTGCTTCCTTCTTTTCATTTCTCTCTCTTTATATCTCCTTTCTTATCCTCTCCTATTTATCTCTTCTTATTTCTCTTCTCTTTTTGTTTGACCACCTCTTCCTCCTCCTCCTCCTCCTCCTTGTCTCTCTTTACCAGCTTCTTTCCTTTCCTCCTCCTCCTTCTCCTCCTCCTCCTTCTCCTCCTTCTCCTCCTTCTCCTTCTTCTTCTGCTCCTTCTTTTCGTCCTTTTCCTCCGTGTCCTTTAGTTTCCTTCTTTCGTCACTCCCTTTACATGTTTCTGTCTGTGTGAGATGCGAGCCAAGTGGTCCTGCCGTGACGTCCTTCCGCTGATAGGCCCTGGCTGTAGGCTATTCATCTCTGACGATGACTCGATTGATGAACATCATACAAAATATGTCCATGTAATATTGAAAAAATACATTACACAATACGTTTATATTCATTCCCATACATATATATATATATGTATTACAACAAATGCATATATTTTAATAAATACGTGGGCTTACATCATAAAATTTGTCTACGTTCAAAACCTAAGAACGCCATGAGAAGGTTTCTTGAAGTGACGGTGTTCGATTTATTTTAGTGTTTTTCATTAAATTACAAGGCTTTGTCACTGTCTTTGTTCCTGTCCAGGTCTCTCTCTCTCCCTCTCTCTCTCTCTCCCTCCCTCCCTCTCTCTCTCTCTCTCTCTCTCTCTCTCTCTCTCTCTCTCTCTCTCTCTCTCTCTCCCTCTGTCCCTATCTGTCTCTGCGTAGAATATTACTTGATGGTCTGATTCCATACTTAATATTATCGAGTGTAATCGCGAGATTGCACAGTTGAACGTCGTCCCTGACTGGGACGCAGTGGTTCCAGGAGCCAGGCATTGGACCGGAAGAACGCAGAAAGGGAGTGGCAACAGCGAAGAGAAAGCAGAGCAGTGGAGGCACTGAGCGACGGAGGGAGCGACGGAGGGTTAGAGGGAGGCAGAGGAGGAGGAGGGCGAGAGGAAACGGGGCGATGAAGGGATTTATAGTTCAAACGGGTGCCGACGGATGTCTCTCCGTTGCAATTGCGGAGAAAATTATTACGGCTGCCCGGAAACCAAGGCGACGCAGGAGGGGCAGGAGAATCGACGGTGGATGGAGGCAGCGAAGGCAGCGAAGGAGCGAAGGCAGCGAAGGCAGCGAAGGCAGCGAAGGCAGCGAAGGCAGCGAAGGCAGCGAAGGAGCGAAGGCAGCGAAGGCAGCGAAGGCAGCGAAGGCAGCGAAGGCAGCGAAGGCAGCGAAGGCAGCGAAGGAGCGAAGGCAGCGAAGGCAGCGAAGGCAGCGAAGGCAGCGAAGGCAGCGAAGGCAGCGAAGGCAGCGAAGGAGCGAAGGCAGCGAAGGCAGCGAAGGCAGCGAAGGCAGCGAAGGCAGCGAAGGAGCGAAGGCAGCGAAGGCAGCGAAGGCAGCGAAGGCAGCGAAGGCAGCGAAGGCAGCGAAGGCAGCGAAGGCAGCGAAGGCAGCGAAGGCAGCGAAGGCAGCGAAGGCAGCGAAGGCAGTTGGGAAGGATCGACGGTTGGAGGAGGGAGGTTGGCGTCGGCGGCAACGAGTGAATCTGTTGGGAGAAGAAGATCATATTTGTTAATTAATTTGTTTTGTGAATAACGTCAGCGGAACCTGTGTTCCTCTGAGGGGCGGAGCTGGGATGAAGGAAGGAAGGGGAGGGTGGGAGAAGGAAAGGCGCGAAGGCAAGAGCCGCCGAAGGCGCAGACTATCGCCAGAGGGCGGTTAGGAGGTTATGGCATTCGAGAATGAGGTCGTCGAAGGTAATGAAAATTGGAGACAGACAGACAGACAGACAGACAGACAGACAGACAGACAGACAGACAGACAGACAGACAGACAGACAGACAGACAGACAGACAGACAGACAGAATGAATGAATGAATGAATGAATGAATGAATGAATGAAAGAATGAATGAACGAACGAACGAATTAATGAATTAAGGAATTAACGAATTAAAGAATTAACGAATTAACGAATTAATGAATGATTGAATGAATAACAAAATTTAATGTCTGCGACCAGACAAGAATGAACACGAGTTAAACACGAGTTAAAAACAGCGAGTTCAACTGTAGAAAAACAGCGACTTAAAAACAGCGATCAAGAATAGCTGGAAAAGCCATTTACGGCTGTCTCTCGCACACACATAGCACAAAGAACTGTCATCCAAAGCTGACAGATCGATGATCATAAAAACTGCAAGAAATTATTAATTATTTGATATGGGAAAACAGTCAATTATCTAAGAAAATGAAATGACCCCAGGAATTTAAAGACTATAATTATTCTGGCTTGCTTGTTCTATCCCTGGCTGTTGGTTCTAGTTGGAAGAGAGAGGAAAGAAGAGGGTAGTATCCTATAGAAAACGAGAACGCAGGTATGAATGAAGGAAGGGGTTTCATAGGCCAGGGTACTGAACAGCACACGTCGCAATATTTTACCCCATATGGCGACGTCATAGCTACAAGTGACGGCTAATTTATCTATCAACCACTTGTTGACCTTTCGCAGATGAATCACCCGAAGGTTGGCTGCAGCACCTGAATCTACCCCAGGTATAAACGATGGCTATCGTCTCAAGGGAGCAGAATTGAATCATAGCACTGACTCCTCCCTCCCTCCCTCTCGAGCTATCTTCCCTTCCCGCCAATTTAGGTGCCCCTCCCTCAGCGAGGACGGGTTCTCCAGTCCGTGGAGTGGTTCGTCGCAGAGGGACAGGTGGAAACGTTGCGGGAGGATTTGGTACACGTGACCGAGCACTGAAAAGGGAATCGGATTTGGGGTTGCGAGGAATCCGGACACTTTCAGTAATTCATGCTTCACTGGACGCATACGATGGCCCTGGAAAATCGCGCTCAATCGAGCGTGGAATGCGCCTCCAAAAGGTAACATCTGTCGCGGTCTGTGCAGACGATGAAGGGATTTCACTCGACCCTCTTGGGGTTCAGTCCTTGGCACTGATACTATATATATATATATATATATATATATATATATATATATATATACATATATATACATATATATACATATATATCCTATGTATATCTGTATATATATCTATATATATCTTATATATATGGGGCAATATTTATCCAGTGGTCCGGCCTGACCAGCGTAACCCGGGTCTTCGAAATCAAGTGGTAACATGAAAGGAGCGGGGGGTGAATGAGAAGGGCGTCAACGAGAGCAATACGGGGGTCGAACAATGGGCGTCGTTAACCTGTAATTGCGTCGATCGATCGGCTTAAGACCTCAGTGTTCCTTCCAGACAAAGATCTTTTCATCTCCGGGGTTAGTCGGGTCTTATGTACCCTACTCCTCCCTCTCGGAACCAACCGCTTCCCCTTCCACATCCATTTCGATTGTCATTCCTGCATATTCTAGGTGCGTCATGAGGAATTGGCAATTGGCTGTCAAACCGCGTAATCCGCAAAGATGAAGTTGTCACGGTCCAGTTAGCATCAAAGATGTTTTGCTTTACTGAGATACTAAAGCCTCAAGGATTTGGAATGTATGGTTCAGTCCAGTGGATTGTGATTTTGGAATACGATTTGATGCTTAGAAGCATTGATTTGTTAGAAGCATCAGATATGTTGTTTAGAAGCATTGATTTATTAGAATCATCAGATTTGATGACTAGAAGTAGCCATCGAAGTGGTGCATTACGGTAAGGGCGCTATAAAAATTTCCAGATTATATTAGACATGACGCTTGATGCTTGTCTGGTCCGAAGACTCGACCTTGCAAAATACCAATCACTTGTCTCACCTTCTCAAGAAATCCCACCCTGATCAGTCTTTCCATTTTTCTCGGCTTAAACACAACCTACCCTAATCTCCTCTCTCTGCTCTTCTGGCAGCCGGACTTGGTTCTTGATCTGGCATCTTTGGACAACCCCATGGACTTGACGCAGCGTTCGTGAATAAGCTGGTGCCCTACGCTTAACTTTAAGTAGCGCTTTAGGAATTTTGAGTTTACGATTACGATTACTTGGTGGCGCTGCCGTCAACGACGCATTTGCCGGCTACACTACGTCATCTGATATCAATTCTCTCCTTTTAGATCAGATATTTCGGTGTTTTTGAACGGGTAAAATGGGCATTATAAGTTCTCAGCTGCATATCTATACAGACACATGCTCAGTCCTGATGCACTACAGTCCTGTTGCAGAGTTAATAATGAATTCGTTAGGTGTCACTAGCCAGCAACTAAACACCTACAGACACACTCTAATCTTTATTCGCTAGGTGGCACTAGCCACCAACACGAGCCCTTCATTCGAGCCCTCTATTCGCTAGGTGTCACTAACCATCAGCACTAGCCATTTTCCATTAAAAATTGCACTTGTGGTATTTGCAGTGTTTTTATGACTGTGTTCGTCGATAGGCAGGTTGCGATCTGCGGAGGACAGAGTGGAACTCTCCCCACTGATTCAGACAGAACATACAATTTCCCCATACGTGCATACATGCGTACACTCATGCATGAATACATACATACATACATACATACATACATACATACATACATACATATATGGTCATGTTTTAATTATTTTGTGCTGTTCCTGAAAGATCCTATATAAATAGCCAAATGCTATGGTTGTCAACTCTGGAGAACCCAATTATGGTATAAACTTCACGAGTATCCAAATAGCTTAAAATCCAAATAAGGGATAGAAGCACAGTGATCCCAGATTCCTAACCAAGATTTCATTTTGACAAAATTCGAAATGGGCCACCACCCTGATACTCCTCTATGACATCAATCTCGCCCCTCCTTTGAGATGCAGGGAACTATCCTGACACCCCTTCTTCCTCTTATCTGCCTCTGCTCTCCAGCCCCAAACATCCCCCACCGTAGCTGCCATGCTGTCTCTCTGCCTGACTCTTGGATCTTGACCCGGAACCGAACCCTTTTGCCTATCGATTTGGTTTCGACTGAGCACCTGTGAATAAGCTGGTCCCGCGGCGCGGCTTTCGTTGGGCGCTGTAGAAATCTTGGGATTACGATTACGATTACAATTACACTGACTACCGGAATGTCAAAGTTTTGTCATATGCTGTTCAAATTTAATCTGCAAAATTACTGACCGCCCTTCTGCTTAGCGCGCACGTATTCTGATATTTTCTATAATAAAAACCTATATCGGTCAAACCAGTGATTACATCGTATGCAGGTATGGAGTAGTCTCAGAACATTTAATCATCCACGTTGAAAGACCAGTATGAACAGTTTTATTTCAACTAAGGTCTTTAATTTCAGATTTTATAAGTCAGTTCAGTGTACAACATGATCGGAGTTATCTGAAGTTTCATTAAATCTTTCAGCGTAACCCTACAGCACTTCGTCTAACATACAATCAACAACATTTGGCCACTAGAACAAAATGCAGGCAGATGGCTGGACGCAGTACTAACTGATCTTCTCTTTGGGGCGTATTTCGTGTTAATTTGTGAGATCGTGCTTGGTTTTCCCTATTATTTGTCCCGTATTTGCGCAGTTTTTGTTTCGCCCATCTGTACACCGTCCAGTCCATAGAAGAAGATATTAATTTATCAGGTTCTTTGTTGTATCTATGGTTCTGTTGCTTCTTGTTCTGCGGTCTTTCGTAGTCACGTGACCGTTCTCCTGTTCTAGTTGTCTAATTTGACGTTTTGCTTTAAGAATTAATTCAGATTTGGCGTTAAAAATTCAGTTTGGATAAAGTGCGCTTGTAGTTCGTAGTGAAATGTAGCTTATGGAGTAGTTTAGCGGATGAAGGTCTCGTGTCTAGCGTGGCTTCTTTTGCCAGACACGAGAGCTTCGTTTTCGTTTGCTTGGGTAGAGAGATGGCCAATGAAACATTTCACAACAACGGACTGTTCAAAATGTCGACTGTCATCGAGCGATAGATCTTCGTACTTTAGCTCTTCGCGGAATTTCACGTCCAGTTATCTACACAAGACAATTAGTAGAATTAACATTCAATACAGTTTAACTAAAATAATAAAAATAATATGTGGCTGCAATCAGCCAATAACTGTATGCGTACAGCGCCCTTTTTCGACCTCGGCCGTACTACGGCGCTCTACAAATCGTATTATTATTATTATTTAGTTAACATACAGTGCTCAGACAACTAGAAGGGTCACGACTGCCGGTCTCTCCCATACAGGCAGAACCCAAAGGATTCCCATCCAGTGTTCTAAAATCAAGTGATCGAATTTCAAAGTTTACCTCTTCCAACTTGAACCTACCTGGTCAGATCTAAGACTCGTCGTAAGGAACGTGCACTGCAGTTGTGATATTGTGATATTGGCAATTTATAAAGACTCATAGGTAACGAGATACTTCAAGGGTGTTTTACAATGTCAACTGTAAGCGATGAATACTTAACTTACTTAAGTCTAGTTAAATAACAGATAGACTTTCAGATTGTCGTAAGCGTTGAATACTTAGTTCTAGTTAAATGACCGAAGTTTCAGCCAAACTGTTGTCAGCTTTGAATACTTAACTCTAATAGTTAAATAACAAAGTTTCAGCCTAACTGTTGTCTGCGTTGAAAACTTTAAGAGTTCACTAACCGATAGAGTGTCAGTTAGAACGTGAAGTATACGTACGTGCAACGTGTCCTCGTCGTCCTTAGTACCTGGCCGCATTGAAGTGAGCGCAGATGTGACGACTGCCTGGGTAAACGATCTTGCAGTCGGCATGGTCATCGTCGCCAAGGTTAAAGTGGCACAGGACGGCGTACGTTGCCCCAGCGTCGGTCTCTGGGCCGAGATAGACCGCTCGTCTGCCGAAGTTGTAGTATCCCCTCAGTGGGATGGTCCTGACGGTGTGGGTGTGCTCGTCTGTCTCGAAGGACAGGACGGCGCGAAGCCAGACACGAGACGGGAAGAAGTCTTTGCGCTCTGAGGCGGTTATGGTGACGACGGCGTGATGTGGCTCATGCTCTTCACAGCTCGTCCAGGTTGCCAGGCCTGTGTAGGAACTGCCCACGTGAGTGACGGTAACTGTGTGTCAAACAACAACGATGTTACTACAGCTAAACAATCTACAGGTAGCTAAAGACCTCTAAAAGGCCTGAGTCATACATACATACATTCATGCATATATACATACATGCATGCATACATGTAATGGAATGTAATGTAATGTAACAAACACTTATATAGCGCTCTTCAAGTACCTCTCAAAAAACGCTGTACATGCATGCATACACGTACATCCATAAATACATGCATACAGATCAGCATACATACATACCTACATACAGTACATTCTTACATACATTGCAATATAACTTAATACATACATATATACATAGATAGATGCATACATACATGAACTTGCATACATACGTATGTTAGTTCGCAATACACCCTAAAACTGTTTGTCATTGCCTTGAAAAGACAGGCAGACAGACAGACAAACAGGCAGACAGACAGACAGACGGACAGATGAGACGAGTGCTTACGGCTGCAGACTTTAGGATCTTCGTCGCGTCCGTTCTTGCAGTCCTTGTGACCGTCGCAGAAGAGAAGGTCACTGATGCACTCAGGAACATCGCCACCGCACGGGGCCTGGTGAAAAGGGCAACCGGTCCCTGCACGAAAAACATCAGCCACATCGTTTCACATCATACCTTACATTACATCACCCACGCTACGGCTTAGACAGGCTTAGATGTCACAAAGCACAGTTGCAGCGCCTCCTAGGAGTCTTGAAGGTACTCTGTATACGTCACTACCACGCAGTCAGGAAGAAAAAGGCATGGGCGCCGAAACTTATAGGGAAAGATGGGGTACTTGCTCCATACAAACTTAGGAGAAGAGGGGGTACTTGCTCCATACAAACTTAGGGGAAGAGGGGTACTTGCTCCATACAAACTTGGGGGAAGATGCGGTACTTGCTCCATACAAGAATTCACATTTAGACAGACCTGGCCCGCATTACGCATGGACTATGTGTACCGGTTTCATGTATAGCCCTCTTGAACAAATTTTTATGGGCGTTCCCACAGAAAAGACGCGTCTTTAACGCTGGACACAGCAGGCAAAAGAAATTGTAAAACGTGTATAAAATTGTTCAATCCCAATTGTAACGTAACGAATTGTTTAATGCGTATCGCAAGTGTTTAAAATGGCAGTCATCTACGTTGACGCCAGCTGTAGCCAATAAGTAGTTCAATAAATAAATTGTGCGTAACCTATTGTTACTCTAACTAGCTAATTACTGCTTTACTTAACCTGTTGCTATCAAAGAAAACCTATTGGTGCTTCACGGCCTTTAGTCTACAGAAGATGAAAGATATTCGGGAACATCGTTTAGGAAGGACTACGAATAGAAAACTGAAGATTCACTTAGTCTGTCTGAAGGTTGTAGAGCGACTATCATGAGTTTCCTTTTAAAAGGCGTTCCATAAATGTTCGATTACAATTACGCTGGTGCTGCGAGGAGCTAGATGCTTACGGATCACAGCTTATCACGTGCAGCATGTCCAGCAACGTTTCATGGGCGACACTATATTTATTTTTATTTATTTATTAAAGCACTTATGACACGCGCAATGTCAGTACAACCGAATCTGAGGCGCCAATTTCAGCTGGCCCATATGGGTCCCATAAGGCACCTGGGTCTCTTAAAGAGCACCATAGGACCATGCTGAAATTGGTAGGGATGCGTATATAACTTATACTGGCAACCGAGATTACTTACCTTCGAGATTGGTGACACGGGCCTTCAGATGCGTGATGGTCTTGTCATCAACATCGGGGCTAAGCTTTTTAAATTCCTCTTCCAGTGCGTGCAGGTCGCGTTCCAGCTTGTCGATGTGCAAGTTCTGGCTTGTTACGAGGTACTGGAAGCGTCTCTCCTTGTAGGGATCGGTGGCCGCAGCCGCCAGACCGACCAGCAACAGGATATACCACATGATGACCTTTATGGCTGCCGTCAACGACACTTGTCTTCGAAGCCGGAGGGAGCCAAATGCTGCGCTCGTTTTCATTACCCTGCGTTTATATTGACGGCCTTTTGACCGCCATATTGTTTCCAGACCGAGGCTGTAACGGTCACGTGACATGACCCGTGAATCCATTGTTCTGAGCCGCCATGTTGCGGACGGTTTTACGTCTGTTTCTCGTTCGATTTCGTAGTCCGAAGGAATTTGAACGATGGAGACGACTTAGAAGAATTGATCTTGTGTTTAAAATGTGCGTTTATTCTGTTTTTCAGGACTCTTGCACAAATTATTTACTTTGTTGCAATGGATCTAACCTCGGTCGCCATGACAGCAACCGCTTGCCAGCCACAAGCCTCTAAATCGTAGACAATGACCATCAATTCGAGGCGCATAGTACAATCGTGGTTTTGCAAAGGCGTAGGGGAGGAGGAGATGGAGGGAGGAGTGTTAGATGGTCGTCACTTTTGACCCACATCTGTTTCTTACCAAGTGATTTGGACGCTAAGCAGAACAAGGCGGATCGGAGCCTATTGTCTTCTCAAGACAAAATAGCATGCCGCCGCCGACGGTACCCTCGCCTCTGCAGACGCCAACCGGTTGCATTGTCTCGCAGAAGAATACCAGTCGTTCGAAGGTCGACCGATCTTATCTGAGCAGACGACGACCCAGATCTGTGCCTCCTCTCTACCCCAACCCCACGTCTCATCTGCAGCCCCTTTGCGGGCATCTGGTGTAGTACATAATGCCCTGCGTTCAGTCTGCGATGGATTGCGTCCAGTCTCAGTCTCTGGCTGTCCCACCACAAAACACCACAGTCACCACTGCATCGTTAGTTGTGTCTGAAAATTGCAAAAGTTAAGAATAAAGTTAAAATTTATGAATTTATCACAGCATTATCTTCTTGCACAGAAATTTAAGTACACGAGTTAACTTTCGTAGCAAGAATTCATAGTTGTTGTTATTATTTATGCATTTGTATAGCGCCACTATAAAATGACTATGCAGTTATTGTGCGTTAATATCATGCTCAAGATCCTTACACAATGACAGTCTTGTGAAGGCTCGAACCCGTGCCCTCAGTGTCACAATGCGAGCGATCAAACAATTGGCTGCCATGTCACACGTGATTGTTCCGACTGAAATAATACATGTGCAGCGCAATCTTCGTTTCACGTAACTACCGATAAAAACACAATATGAAAAATTTATATAGCCCATTTTATGTGAAATCACCCATGCTCTCTTTATCAGTAGTCTTCATTGGGATGCACAGAGAGAGAGAGAGAGAGAGAGAGAGAGAGAGAGAGAGAGAGAGAGAGAGAGAGAGAGAGA
Organism: Norana najaformis; assembly: GCA_964023275.1. Classification (NCBI taxonomy): domain Eukaryota; kingdom Metazoa; phylum Annelida; class Clitellata; order Crassiclitellata; family Hormogastridae; genus Norana; species Norana najaformis. The sequence continues at coordinate 5,188,579 of OZ029928.1, forward strand.
GAGAGAGAGAGATGGCCTTTGTAAGAAATCCCATTATTTTGTCGACTTTAATACGTATACCCGTCTATGTTCGCAAGCGAAGAAGGAGCAGACGGTATGAAATTTTATGTTACGAATATTTAGACATATAACATTCAGACATGTTACAGTTGCTTCCAACTGCTTCCAAATAACGAGTTCAACTCCTGCTGCATGATTTCCTGCCAAAAGAATGGTGGCTTTGGAGAAGTCTTAAACTTATTTCACTTAATGAACTTTGGAATACAGGTGCGCTAACATATGTTCTCGCGGAAGCCTCGTCAAACTCTATTTAGGGTACACAAGGGTCCAAGAGGAGGGAAAAACGCCCCAATGATTCAGACTACCTCTCACAGAAGATACATTTTCTTTACACATTGTCCACAGGTCTTTGCCCCAACTGGTGCCAACCTCATTCGCACTTTTTATGTACGCAGTGCATGGACCCACATTGGCCTAAAGACGTAGTCGGGGCAATCGCTCTTCTGAACAACAGATGTCGCTAATATGTTGCTAGTAGGAAAGAAGACATTCTTCAGTTGTAAGAGGCGAACTTCAGACAATAATTTCGGAACTGAAACAATAAAGGGCAAAGGCCAGAGCGACGCGACTGCTGATGTCGATACCCCACAAGACAAAAATACAGAATAATGTCTAGTGAAGATAAAACTATTTGTCGCACATATTCCCCCACAACCCCACCGTCTCTGTCACCTTGCTTGTCTGTCCAGATGTCTAGTCTGTCCGCCTGTTTGCCTCACTCCCTACCTGTTTGTCTCATTGCTTGCCTCTCTGTTGCAACATGAGGAAATAAACGAATTTAAGGCTCTATTTATATTAATTATAATTGATCATATAATTCAGTTATCTTAATTTGTTTAAGGTTCATTTATTGCACCCAACGCATACACTATATATATTCTTCATAAGGTAAAGTAAGGTAGGCCTATTATAGGGTAAGGAAAGATTTTGTACATCGTTCATTTATCATTTAATGTTGGACTCTTCGTAGAGCGACATTTGAAATTGTAAAGCACCCTTGAAGTAGCTTGCTACTGGCAAAGCTGTATAATTTGTCGTGATTACAATTACAATTACAGTTACAATTACAAGAAAGATAAGGTAAGGTATGGCAAGGTAGGTAAGGTCTAACGATATAGGACGTGGAACGCTGCCTGATATCCTTGATTTCAATGCCCTACACGGACACGGGGACCTTAAATGGCGTGGCGCCCAGTTCAAAGGGCAGCGGTTGTGAAGGACCTGACCCGATTAATTCATTGAAAAATGAGCAGGGTCGAGACCATGCGGTCGCTATTGAAAAACGTTTACATTTGCATTTACTTAGATCATGGCAGACTCAGCAGCTGCTACGGAGTTATCGGACAGTCGTTGGATTGGCTCTACTTGTTACATCCTCGATGGCCGACAGTCATAGTGGCCACTGTTTCGGACAATTTGGCACGAGCAGACGACGAGGATATGATAATTCCCACAGGTCAGCAGGCCACCACTGTCGTCCTTCGGAACCATTTTGCTCCTGAACGAAGAATATCACTGGTCGACTACTTAAGTCAACCCACTCTACGATTTTTACATGTATTCAAAGAATCCGCTGCAACTCTTCTCCACTCCGTCATTCTGACGCGTCTGGACTATTGTAACGCTGTCCTTGCATCATTGTCAAAATTCTAAAAGCATCAGCCGCTATACTTTGTTAACTGTCCCGCGAATACTCGGCCAACTTGCCAAATTTGTAGTAAGTTTTGGTCTGTATTTGCGAGACACCCTGCATTGGCCTCGGGTGAAGGACAGGAGCACATTCAACTTATTCTTGTCCTCGACCATGCAGCGCGGATTACCTAAACTTTGCGATACCTTATTTTATCTCATGGGACAGAGGCAGTCTTTGCGAAGAGAAGTTAGAGTGGGAGAGCAGTTCTTCTCCCCAGGTGGCGACGATGTTGAAGTTAAACCGCGACGAAACTTACTCTGATGAAGATATTAAACAACGTTCTTTCGTTCATATGATTACAGATCGTTTCGAGATTTTTCCAGAAACTTACTGGAATTCTTTCAGTTTCTTCCTGGGTTTTGGTACAACTTGAGTTTTAGCAACTATTATCAGATTGGAAATGAAGAATTGTTTGCATGATAGAAGCAGAATTAGTGTTTAGGACGAGAAACTGTTAGTTTAGACATTTAGACGGTAAATGGAAAAGTAGTTAAGTGGATCATTCGGAATTGTTAAATGTAATTTCCCGTGGCGTTCATATAGCGCATTTAAAGTCTTCGCAAACAAGAGAATTGCTTTCGTATGTGCACCATATATAGAGTCGCTGTAGGGCCAACTATGTTTGCTGTGCAGTGGTGGTCTGTAGTGACAGAGTTTGTTGCACGATGCATTCACATTTATTTAATGTTTTCTATAGTTCTGGTGGTGTAGTGGTATGGTCTGTGCCTCGTAACCGGAGGGTCACGGGTTCGAATCTGCCTCAAGCCACTGCGTATCGACCTTGGACAAGTTGCCCACCCACAATTGTCTGTGAGGAAGGCAACGGGAAACCACCTCACTCATCTCATCCCCACAAAGCCAATGGACCTGCCTTCAGGCAGAGAACTCATCATCATAGTTCTGTTGAAAGCACCGACGTTTGCGCTGATGGCGTAACAGGACATTTTGGATGCTAACGTCATAGATGGAAGGGAGTATTATTTTGCAGCCCCTGGCAAGAGACTCATAAGAATCAAGTTCTAGATCTCTTCTTCCCCTTATCTATGCTACAGATCCAATTCCAAACACCATCCACCCTATAGCCGCCTCACTGTCTGCCTGCCTGACTCTTGGACCTTGCTTGACCTGGAACCAAACCATTCCTGCCTATTGATTTTGTTTTGACTGAGCGCCTGTGAATAAGCTGGCTCCCGTAACTTAGCTTTCGTTGGGCGCTGTAGATATCTCGAGTTTAAGATTACGATTACGATAGAGCCAGACAATGACGGGTTCAAATCTTATCTAATCGATCACAATAAGGAGATAAAATCAAAACGTCCCGAGTAGAATGTTTAAGGATGTGGAATGCTGGGCAAAGGCTGTGAGTGTTAGACTAGAGCTCCAGCTGTTGTCATGGAAGTAAGCGACAGTGTCTCCGTTTCGCCTCCTTGCGATTGGTCAGATCAGGCGATTCATAAGCGATTCATTCTTGTCGTGTTGTCACGGTCTGAATCTTTTTCAGGCGACAAGTGGCCGCCGTTTATATGTCTATAACCACCTCTCGCTTATAACCACCTCTCTGTCTGCCTGTATGTCTGCTTGTCTGCCTGTCTGTCTGTCTATCCATCCATCCATCCAACCACTCATCCATCCATCCATCCACCCGTCCGTCCAGCCGTGTGTCCGATTGTCTATTTATTCATCTATCCATAGATCCATCCACCCATACCCACCCACCCACCCACCCATCGATCTGCCTGTCTCTTTGTCGTCTATCTATCTATCCATCCATCCACCAATCGATCCAACCACCCATCCATCCATCCATCGATCGATGGATCGATCGATCCATCCATCCATCCACCTATCCATCCACCCATACACCCACCCGCCTGCCTGCCTGCCTGCCTGCCTGCCTGCCTGCCTGCCTGCCTGCCTGCCTGCCTGCCTGCCTGCCTGCCTGCCTGCCTGCCTGCCTGCCTGCCTGCCTGCCTGCCTGCCTGCCTGCCTGTACCTTGATCCGTATATGTATATGATCTACACCTTTGCCTAATTAATCCGCTCTTAAGTTCTTAACTCTTGATACGGCATATGCCAAGACTTGTCCGGGCTCGCACAGAGCGGTTGCAAGGCAGCAGCGGACGAGGCCTAACGAGCAGTGATTGGAGACGGGGCTCAGACGGGACGACACACCGCCGCCGCCGCCGCCGCCGCCGCCGCCGCCGCCGCCGCCGCCGCTGCCGATATTCCGGCCGCCCAGACTCATCGCACCTGGCAGTAGAAACACTCGGGAACACACTGAACCAGCTAAGGCCGCATAATAGCGATCGCCAAGGCCTATTTGGACCGGTTTGTATTCCAAATATTCCGCAGCTATGACTTGCACCTGGACGACATTGATCAATGTCCCGCAACGCCGCCGGTGATTGGCTGCTGCAACCTGTTACCCGTCCAGTGATTGGACGAGCGCCGCAGGTGCGACGGGTATGTAAATAATCTGTGTGCAGGTGTGTGCGATTTCTTTCAGCTGTCTCGACATAAAAGCGACCTAGCGACCGACCGCACTGGCTGAGTCACAGACCGACCGACCGACCAACCGACGGAGCCGGAAACAGCTGGACAGCAGAGAAAGCCCAAGGGACTTGAGATCGCGATCGAGTTGAATTGTGGGAGACAGAGTCCGTGACCCGCAGAGGAAGGAACCTGTGATCATGCTGAAGATACCAACCGACTCTAAGTCGAGTCTGTTGAGGCGCCGTCCGCGCTGTCGTGTGTACCCGGGACAAAGAGTTTCGCGAAAATACCGACGTGCAGTTGTGCGAAGAGTGGAGTACAGGAGACTTCAGAAACTAATTCCAAACATCGCACGCAGGAGAAAAGTTCCAGAGGTAAGCACCTAGAAATGGGCCTCACTAGAGAACAGCCTTCTAACAACTCCTCCGATAACTTGAAAGTCACCAGTGGGCAGATTAGAAGTCTAGAAGTCCATCTGAGGTAGGGCCATGATAAGCAGAGAACTTTCTGAGTACACTAAGATATGATATCATATGACGTTACGTGCTTTCCAATGTGCAAGAACCTAATCTTATAAAATACCAACCGATTGGTGGCGCTCTTGTTGTTGCTGACATAGTTATGGAACCAATCGACGATGTCGTTTTATTTAAAGTGGCCAAATGAACGTGACTGTATCATTCTGACCTGACCTATATCACACTCTTCCGCCAAGTGGCGTTTTCTTATGCTGACCACGACGCACTTTGAAATGCTATCCATCCTTCTCCTTTTCTCGCCTGGCATCACAGTTGTGCTGTTAACATCAATTGCAACAAACATATACGAACTGTCGAATTCCATATCTAAAGCAAGGAAATGTATTGTGAGTTCAGGTTAGATACGGTAAAATAAGGTAATGTAGAATAAGGTAAGGTAAAATAAGGTAATGTAAAATAAGGTAATGTAAAATAAGGTAATGTAAAATAAGATAAGGTAAAATAAGGTAATGTAAAATAAGGTAAGGTAAAATAAGGTAATGTAAAATAAGGTAATATAAAATAAGGTAAGGTAAAATAAGGTAAGGTCAAAGTGAAACAAAGTAAGATACGGCTAAGTGAGGTAAAGAAAAGCTAGGCAGATAATTGTAAGTAAAGTAAGCTTAGGCAATCTAAAGCATGTCATGGCAATGCAACGTAAGTAAGAAACGGCAAGGCAAGATAAGGTGCAACATATCCTCGAGGTTTTCCTGCCAGGATCGCCTCTTATCAGCCTTTCTGTATAGACCTACGAGACGCTGCATCCATGTATTTGTTGAAGAAAACCAATGCAGTGTTGCCGACGTAGTAGACTTTGTAGCAACGACAATTATTACTGCAGTTCGTGATTTCGTAGGAATTTCTGGTCTTGTCAATGTGTTGTGTATAGGAGTGTTTTCATTTGTAGCTGACTGTGATACTCGAGGCTGTCAAATACATCGACAAACTGCACTCAGCAATCGCCGACCGAGTTAGAACAATAAGAGGTACATATGCAACTATCAAGTAAGGGTCGTTCATAAAAGGGTGTTGGTAGAGGCGGAGGGAGGGGTCGACCAAATATGGGCATATGCAGACAACTATAGTTGTAATTGTAATTTGACATTTATAAAGCGCCATTTCAGAATAAACAAGGAGGAAGAGATTCGGCCCAATGCAGACGTCAGCATCTAAGTTTGACGCATGCAGTTATTTGAGTGCAACCTATGCCTTAAGCACCAACTTCAGTCTGTGTCAGCGGGCAGTCTGTGTCAGCGTTGCATAGACTCCCTTGGCAGGACACGGCCTTGTCTAAGTACCCCATTTCATAGCACTGTCAATCCTGCAAGGTCAACAAGGTTCCCTTCTCTAGGCCTTAGTACTCCGCATTATATTATTTTTTATTTTTTTATTTTTTATTGTTATTATTAGATCTTGACGATTTCTAGCCTTCCAAGATGTTTTCATTCTCCTGAGAATTTTTTAAATCCTGAGGGATCATATGTACCTTGGGTTAATAAATAAACAACCCCCACTGGGAAAACTTATAGTCTCCCTAGCTAGTGTGCTTATAATATGGAAATGGAGGTTGGGACAAGAGGGATGGGTTGAGATGGGATGGGAGGGTAAAGCATGGGAAGAGACGGAATAAAGGGGAGGGAGGATAAATGAGGGGATGGACACCACCGCCATTCGTGACAAAGTTACGCCGGTGTTTGACAGCGCATGGAATTCAGCTGAGATCATGAGCCGTGACGATGAAGAAGCGACGGAATGTGTCACAATTATTCATAGTTGTCTGAGCGCGAGGAGGAGACTCTCTGCTCCATTCTATGGGCGTTTTGTATGATCAACGGAAGTCGATTCGCTAAACGCTTAACAGCTTTGTAGCAATTGTCAGCAATGGATTTAGCTCGTGTCTCTCATCCTACTCAGACAGACAAACAGACAGACAGACAGACAGGCAGGCAGGCAGGCAGGTAGGCAGACAGGCACGCAGGCAGACAGACAGACAGCCAGGCAGGCAGGCACGAAGGCAGACAGACAGACGTAAGGACGGACGGACGGGCAGGCAGGCAGGCAGGCTGACAGGCAGACATGAAGGCACGCAGCAGACAGGCAGAGATAGACAGGCAGACAGACTCACTGACAGACCGACAGACTGACAGACAGACAGGAAGGCAGACAGACATGACAGACAGACAGGCAGAGACAGACAGGCAAGCAGACAGAGACAGACAGGCAGGCAGGCAGACAGACCCAGAGACACACAGGCAGGCAACAGGCAAGCAGACAGACAGACACACAGACAGGCACACAGGCATACAGGCAGATAAGCAGTCAGACATACAGACAGGCAGAGACAGACAGACAAGCAGACAGACACAGAGACAGCCAGGCACACAGACAGACAGTCAGGCAGACACATACACAAAGATGCAACCACATGTATCATCAAAGAAACCTACAGACAGTCAGGGGCACTGGCACAAATACAAACACTGACGGACGCAGACGCTAGCAAGGGTAAGAAAGGCAGACGGAGAGCGTGATGTGTACACAGAGGTCAAAGGCCAATGCGTGGGTGGTAGAATAGCGCCAGATTTAACCCTCTTTCGGCCACTGAAAGGGATCTTGTCGTACAAAATTTCAAAAGTTAAATGACGTAAAGTGGGAAGGGCTGCTTTGTGGGTTTTACAAAAGCGTTTAAATTCTACATGAATAGAACCTGCAGATCTACACGCAAAGGCTTTTTTCAAGAACCGTTGAACATCAGTGACGCATTAAGTACTATCGGCGATTGAGGACCTAGTGATGGTTAACTTGCTCGACTTTTCAAGGAGAGGTCGGCAGTTCAAATCCCCACCAGGGCAGAAATTTTTTTCGAGATTTCGTTCCACTTACATTCGCTCGCCAGTTCGGCTGCAATGAGTACACGGGCTGTACACTGTCCGTGGAAAGATCAGGCGGCGAGGGAGAGAATTGGCCACCCGCCTTCATATGCCGAGGCTAAGCAAAATGAAGTCGCTAACCCTTCATATTCGTGTCTGCCTCTCAGGGACTGTTCTTCCTCTCTTCTGAAGGACCTATTACGATGGCTAAAGCGGTAAAGGGAAATAAAGTAAATAAATAAGTAAAGGGAAAGGTGACACCCTTGTGCACACCCCTCAGAAGAGTCGTTTCACAGAGTTGTCCAGGGTCGGATGGACCCATGGGTCGGGTCGGGTTTTGTCAGAATTTTTGGGGAAGTTTGGTGGATCAGGTGAAGAAGGCCGCATAATGACTAACCTCGGCTAACGTTTAAATCTGCTACACAAAGCAGTTGTAATAGATTATCTCTCAGCAATTCAAGGTCTTTCTTTTCGTTTAGTTTACGAAGACCAGTTTGCAACATAGAACGATTTAATGCAGATTAGCATGACATCAGTTTCTATTTTTGTCTGCACTAAATAAATGCATCGAATTGGGTCAGGTCATAATTTATGCGCTAATGCTGGGTCGGGTCGCACTGGGGTCAGCGTGTGATGGGTCAGGTCTAGTTCTTAAAAACGCGAACAACTCACGTCCCGTGGTTGACTGAGGCGCAAAATTGACCACAGAACCCAGTGACAAGACGCCTTAATTGATAACCACCCAACTTGCGTTGCTACTCATTTACCGACCTCGAGTGTATGGAAGGCTGAGTGAGCGCCAGATGGCGCAATATACTCCTGCGACGCACGAACTGTCACCGATTCAAGTGCTAACCTGACTTGACATTGATTAACTTAACTACGCCCCCCAGTGTTGGATCAACAGCGCCAAGCAGCCATGTTTTCGCACAGCTCGACCAACAGATTGAAGATGACCTATTCCCAAGGCGTAGAATCCGGGTGGTAGAGGCCGCAGTGGCTCCCATTCAAACGGGGGGCAGCGGTGGTGAAGGATCTGACCCGATCAATTCATTGAAAAATGAGGAGCAGGGTCGAGGCCACACGGTCGCTATAGAAAACCGTGTACATTCACATTTACATTTATAGAGCAAAGCGTGGGTCACGACCTTATTACCCTCCTCAGTTTTAGCCATGGCACTCCTGCTGAGCTGACTGGGGTGACTCAGGTTGACTTTTATGGGCCGATAGTAACCACGGGTGAACGTCGAGCTCTGTAGGAAGGCGTTATATTGCAGCGTAGACGTGACAAGCAACACAACAGACCCCTTATGCGTTCGTGGAGGCATTGCCACGCAGGGCATTCTTACCGAGATCTTCTTAGTCGAGTGGCCTTACAACTCCCGGCCATCTTCCACCCACTGGGCCGTAATAATAGGGTGCAGATTGACTGCGTGAGGGGGCGTAGCAGGGAGCATATGATCGAGCGATGGACAGTGTGTCTGTCTGTATGTTTGTCTGTCTGTCTGTCTGCTTCTCTCCGTGTCTATTGTCCCTTGTGCCTATCTATCGTTTCCTCTTTCAATGGAACGTCGTTGACGCTTTATTGTGCGCCCTGTGTAGAGGGCCTCATGTTCCAATTTACTTCAGCGAGTCTTCTTTCTCAGTCAAACATAAATCTCAGACTTAAGGCACTTAACTCATCGACAGGATATATATATATACACATATGTGTGTGTGATATATATATATATATATATATATATATATATATATATATATATATATATATATATATATATATATATATATATATATATGTATACACATATATATGTATGTATAATAGATGCCTGGTTATTCTTTGGTCTCTGCCCGTGGATAAAGGGCGCATTGTGCGGCTTCAAATGTCCAGCTTCCGGTGGGGGTATATAATAGTGGGCAGCATGAGGAGATTGGTTTGGGTGGGTAGGGGATCGGAGGGGGAGACTCAATTGCTCACGTCTACAGAATGGGTTGACGCAAATGGGCGTTGATTCAGTGGGGAGGATCGTTGTTAGTGGGTGGGGCAGAGGACATTGTGACGTTAATAACATCTGTTCCCTATCCCTGTTTCTGATCGGTGGGGGTTCTGTCTGTGTCCAGGTCTTCAGTCCGTCGCCGATGACCGGAAGGACGTGACGTCTGCACGGTGCAATGACGTCACGAACGATACGACGCAACAGGTGGTTTTCCTGACCAACCGGACTTACCACCGGCAGACGACGGCAGGTGGCGCCGCCTCGAGATTCGGTCGCCTCTACCCGCATTCGTCATCCGCTTCGTTCCCAGCATCCTGTGCGGCTGCTGGTCATCAGAAACATCCATTCCGCCGTTACATGCATAGCAGACGAACGGTTGCAGCATCAGCAGCCGAGCGCAGGGAATCATCAGTGCCGAGAAACTTCGAATGCCAGCTTCAGCAGCCGCTGCTGTTACTTCGAGAGACAGTTCCTGTCAGATGTTGACGACGCAGCGCCATCTGGCTGCTGTTGACTCTTTCCCCTTTGCCACGAACAATGCACCTCAACACAAACGATAAAACGAACTGCAGCTGAAATTACGCGTAGCCTTTAAGCCAATACTGTATATCTGCGTTTAGATATTCCAACTGTTTTTTTATGTGTATTTAGGAACCTTGTATGGGTCTCATTCCACTCCCATACTATATGCACATCATATAGTGGCGGTATATATATGAGTGCAGTGGCGGATTTTGCTATAGGCGTGGGGTGCGGCTAACCCCCCTGCGCCATATTGATTTATGCCTGTCCCCTCAGACCTGCCAGAATGTGGCGCCCCTCTGGAAATGCTTCTGCCCCATGCAAGCAATCCCGAAGCCGCCACTGATAGGTACATATATATGACAGATATAACCATATATGTAATCATATATGTATAATGTATAATAGATTTATTGTGTGTGTGCGTGCGCGCGCGAGCGTGGTTATGACGTATACTTATCACAGTGGGATTATACGTGCTGTTGTTGGCCTTCATATTACAAAAGCCGCTAATCCTATACAAAGGGACGATACATGAAATTTATGAAAGAGGCCAAATGACCCATTGGTCCCTTCATCATGTTGTACGTGTATCAACTGGACGCTGAATTGTTATTTGTACATTTTTATAAGTCTGTATAATTCATCAGTTATTAAAGAAAAACGTCGTAAAGATAGCATAGCTTAATTGCGAGTTCTAAAATTCAGGTAGTATTTGCACATCAGAATTTAAACTCTCGGGCTAACACGGTCCGTGCAAGGGGACCTTAATTGGTGTGGCGCCCATTCAAACGGGCAGCGGTGGTGAAAGATCTGACCCGATAAATTCATTGAAACATGACCAGGGTTGAGGCCATGCGGTCGCTATATAAAGCCGTGTACAGTTACCATTTCCATCTGATTATAGAAGAACAGTCCCTTGAGTTAGCTTAACTCCGAGAGTCAGTCATGGGTATGAAGTGTGAGCGACTTCATTTTTCTTGTCCCGGGCAGACGAAGGCGGGTTGAGAGTCCACTCCCTCGCCTCCTTATCTTCCCACAGACAGCTACTCGTTTTATAATGAGCACAAGTGGAGCCGAAATTTCTAAACAGCTTTCTACTGTGGCTGGGATTTAAACCCCGACCTCTCGGTCGAAAGTTTAGCATTCTATAACCTCTAGACTATCGTTCACCCCTAAAGTAAAGTAAGTGAAGTATCTGATAACTACAAGTGAGACATTGAGGAGGTGCTCATCTCCTTTTCTTTAGCTCGAGGCACTGGAAGCTTGTATTTCTGAGATTTCAATTCGAAAAAATCTTGAATACAAACGTTGATTCTGAACCTAGTCCCCACCTCTAGTAGTTTCATATCATTACTTATCCATTACCCTAACCCTAGCGTTACTAAACAGACTATGAAATTATTCGATCCAACCGGTGAGTCAGAGCCTAGATATGACTAGTAGTTTTTCCATATCATTTTCTAACCAAATCACTAAATGTGTGACGCGATTTATCTTGCCCTAACTTTCTTCTTCTTCCTCGTTTCTTCTTATTCGTAAGCCCAACCCTAGGGTCACTAAAAGACAATGAAATGTTTCGATCCAAACACTGATTTTGAATCTAGTCTCCACCACTGGCAGTTTTCTATCATTTTTTAAAAATCACTGAATGCCTTATTCTTTTTTTGAGCCGCAATGGATGAATCCCAAGGTCCTGGACACGGGACCAGCGCATCGCAGGACTTGGCCTTTACTTCCCAGCTTACGTCGGTACAAAATTCTACTGTTTGGTGACAAAGGCACGATATGCGCAAACAACTTGCCCAGAGTCGTTACACGGAGCCGAACCCACAACCGCATGATCATTGGCCTAACGCGTTACCGACAGACCACCGTGCTCCTACATCTGATTATAATCTGTAGTATAAACTTCAAGAAAGCCAGTTATGATTTGACCTGTGTGTCACCGTCCACCAAACGCTTCACCAGACATCAGCGTGTGATTCATTTTCGATTCCAGATGAACCCGCATAACACGAAATGACAACAAAGAGATAACCCAGTGTAGGGCATTAAATGTCACGAGGAAGCCTTGCTTACGAAAGCAGAATTTCCACAACTCTATATTTCGTAATCTCGAAATTTCCAAAGCTCTACCTCTCGGCTAAGAGCATGCAACCAGCCTATTTACGCGTGTCCCGTCACGTCAGAGGGGTGTCCAGAAGTATTGTAAGGAAGTAGAAGATAGGGAGGAAAATACAGTAGCTGTTATGGCTGGTGGTATTTAGGCTGAAGCAACTGAAAGGTAAAAAATGCCTGCCTATCTTAATTTAAGTCGTGACAGGCTAAAAGTGTTCAGACTCCAGAGACTGTAGGGCCTACACGATCAGCTTATGAGTGCGGCAGTATACGAAGAAGTAACTCATTGTGATGTCTCTGGTCTGTTTAGTCCAAATGAGCGAGAACTGTCAACAAGGTACAGTTCCATGTATGCATACATGTATGTAGTCTCTACATGTATATTATACTATACTTGCTTGCTTACTTACTTACTTATAGCAGGCTTATACAATTATTAACGGAGTACGATAGCCGATTGGACAGAACGCTGGGCTTATAACGCCGAGAGTACGGGTTCGAGCCTCCTCCCTGGAGACGGTTGCTGCGTAGGGACCTCGAGCAAGTCCTTCACTCACAATTGCTCAGCGCCATCGATTGATGCTTAGTCCTTAAATATTGGCGTTTAAGAAATGAAGAAAATAAGAACTGCATAAAAAGCAGCCTATGAGATTAGCCTCAGAATCTGCTGCCCACTGATATACGTCTGTACATCCTGACAGTAAACCACTTGTACTAGCATTTTATACCTACATACAGGTGTTTGGCAGATGGGACGTATGCAGTGTAGTGGTACCTGTAGCGGACATTCGCTCCTAAACGCAAGCCCTATCATATTTAAATCCGACAGAATGATGATCATTGAATTACAGGACACACATGATAATTATTATTATTCATCATTTTAATGTAATTGAAATAGCATTGAATTGGTAAAACGTTTCTTAAAGGTTTCAGAAACATTTGTGCAAGTTTTTGCGCATATAATATTTAAAAATCAAGATATTTTATGTTTATTTGTGCCAATAAATTATCAACCATTTAATTATTTAATTTAAACAAACGCAAATCCGCTTTGTTACTGAATCTACAGTAAATGGAATTTTTCTGTTGTTTCTACATTTTGAAGCTCCTGAGATATTTTGTAGATTTACTTTTACGTTTGGTAGCTCCATGTAGTCATAACGAAAATATCAATAAGCCATAAACTTCAATGCTCAGTTAGGCCAGCTACGGATTCTTCAGCTTCTTAGGCATGTAGGCCCTAATTAGCGCCGAATCCCCTATACTTAGGCCTAACATGCAAGGGAGGATGCACATAAACAGTTAGCTGCCTATATATAGGGTTCTGCCCCTGACTTCGTAACTTCAATACCATTAATGTGTCCAAGGACAACGCAATAAAGCAACAAAATGACGTCTTCCTTGGATCTGAACTAGCCCTAGTCACGCAACTCTTGTCAACGAATGCTCAATTTCAAACGACGCATCTGGATTCGAACCCCAAACGCCATGGTGAAAACCCTGTAATCACTGGCGTCGGCGAAAGCGACTAAAGGCCTTCGTTAACCTGTAGGCCTCTAATTATTATGATGGTAGGTTTCTGTGTTAAATGCGAATTCCCGAAGATGAGTAGAACATCCGCATCGCTTTGTCACAGTAGCCTTAATTAAATTTCACGCATACACAACCACACAGCAGAATCCAGCATTTTTAATTCTTAATATGTATACCTGGGAGTTTTTTAAAATAATTTTTAAGGCTGAATCAGCTGCATTAGCTTCTGCTTTTTGTATTCATAATACCAGGGATAGCCGAACACGTACGAGCATGCTTTGACTTGAACTATCACGCAATTTTTGTTCACATTGTCGTAAGATGGTTGCAAGCACCTGCTAATGAGACAACTAGGGAATTATTGCAGTGGCTTTGCATTTCTCACGGACCTTGGGCGCTGTCTTACCCGCAATTCCAGAAACCCAAGGGAAACAAACGATATCTTCTAACGCCTCGCAACAGTAACCCAACGCTTTAATGCTCTCGCTTTCTGCGATACCTTTTCGCTGCCGGCTGTTGACGAGTGACTGCTGTTCCAGGTAAGTTTCTTCTTCTCCTCCTCCGGACTGATTCTACACTGCCCTTGGGTGCATAACACCTCAGGGTATAAAATAAATAAATAGACCTAAATAAATAACAAGTGTTATATATTAATAAATAGGTCTAAATAAATAACAAGTGTTATAGATAGATAAATAGGTCTAAATAAATAAATAACGTCTTATAGATAGATAAACAGGTCTAAATAAATAAATAACAAGTGTTATAGATTAGGTCTAAATAAATAACAAGTGTTATAGCTAGATAAATAGGTCTAAATAAATAACAAGTGCTATAGATAGATAAATAGGTCTAAAGAAATAACAAGTGTTATAGCTAGATAAATAGGTCTAAATAAATAACAAGTGTTATAGATAGAAAAATAGGTCTAAAGAAATAACAAGTGTTATAGCTAGATAAATAGGCTTGATAAACAACAAGTGTTATAGATAGATAAATAGGTCTAAATAAATAAATATCAAGTGTTATAGATGAATAAATAGGCCTTATAAATAAATGATATATTATAAAAAACCGAAGTCATATATTAACACTGGGCGCGCAATGCACCTGTCGAAGAAGAGTAACAACATCCGCGTCACTTTGTCAGATAAGCTTTAATTAAATTTCGACCCCCCTCCGGTGCATGTTGCCTCACGCATGCGCAACCACACACCAGATGTCAGCATTTCTAATCGACGCGTGTAGCTCTGCTGCACAGTTCAATCGTCGCACGCCTGCTCCATTGCAATGCACGACGATTGGAACCACTCGGCCGTATCGCCTCCTGCAATCTGTTTGCATTCCTCTCCCTTTCTGCCGTCCGTCACGCTTGAATGATTTCCAAACCTCAGTAATCATTCGATTTCGTGACGGGTTCGATGGATGAAGAAGGGACAATTGAGTGATGCAGACAATGCGAGTCTGGGATAATTTGGACGAATTTACAGTCGTAAAGAGAGTGTCAAAATTCAGTCAAGTCTGTGGGGACACAATGAAGGCGGCGACTGCGTGCTACTTCCTCGACGCATGGACGACGTTGGAACCACCTGCCGTTCGTCGTCATTCCTCTTGTCTCAGCCTTCACGGCTGATGACTACAGTACACAGACATCCGGTTATCCTTTTCTCAAGCTGTGCATTGTATAATATATTATATATGTAGATCTATAATCTTTGTAATGTCTGTGTATAGGCGGCTTGATATAATTGTATAAATATCTTTGGTCTTTTTCCTGTCTCTCTCTTTCTTTTATTTTTTCTCTGTCACTCACTCATTCTCTTTGTCTCTGTCTGTCTGTCTATCTGTCTGCCTGCCTGTCTGTCTGTCTGTCTCTCTTCTCTCCCACTCGCTCAGTCTCTCTCTGGCTTTCCCTCTCGCTCTCCTTTTCGGAATTCGACCGGGCTCCCGGCTTCTCCATATTTCACCTGAAGCGACCATCCCCAGATGCCTTGGGCATTATTATAACAGCGCTACAAAAGTCTTTAGTTTAGATATCCGTCTCCCTTTTGCTCTCCGTCTCCCTCTCCGTCTCCGTCTCCTTCTCCGTCTTTCTCTGGCACTCTCTCTCTCTCTCGCTCTGACACTAAAACACAATACGGTCTGCAGTTTTTCGGTCTTGTGCTTTTTGCTTCTCGCAATGCTCACTTATCTCTTCGTAAGAATGTTTATCTGCATCTGCACATTTACATAGCGCCTTTTGAGTGCCGCTATAAAGTACTGGAACATGGCAAGAATTCCTTAAAAGGTGTCTCTTAAGTTTAGCTGAATGTGTGTCTTGTACAGCAGACGGAAGAGTTTCTATCATCTGTTTCTTCAGTTACTTTCTTATATATCCTATTTTTCTTCCAGAATCGTGTGCTCTGGATAACTCTCTCCCTCTCTCTCTCTCTCTCTCTCTCTCTCTCTCTCTCTCTCTCTCTCTCTCTCTCTCTCTCTCTCTCCTCTCTCTCTCGCATATCTTGCTTTTCTTTATTTAATGTTCAGTGTTTGATGGTCCATCTCACAGACGTACTTTACGGGAAGCAAAAAGGTACCAGTAGGCCCTTCTCCCACTTTTTGGACTGGCGTACCGTACCCCCACTTTTTCATATCCTGAATAAGCAATGTTCTTTAAGTTCAGTATGAGCTTAGCATTGTCTGCGTGTATTAGTCAATGACTATTGCGTGAAGGGGAAATGAGGGGAAAGAAATCAGTAGCCTTAGTCGCTGGACCTAAGTCACGCCGCTGGTCTTTCTTGGATGTATGACCTTTGTTGTTATTCTGTCCGTCTGCTTCATCTTGCCTCTCCTCCTCCTTCTCTCACTGAATACATGACGAGCAGCGATGAGTGATTGTCTCACTCATTCACGCACTCGCTCGATCTTGCGTTTCGAGCATCGACGTAAATTACAAAGACCTCCTTCGATCGCATGCCAGAAGCCCCCGAGGGTAAATCAGTTCGTTGCGCAGACTATGGCGCTCACCTGCCTGCTCGCGGGCATCGCCGATTGTTCTAGCCGGCGCATGTAAGTAAAGAAGAGGCTAAATAACATCGTCCAGTGTAGCTGCTAAACTCACTTTTCCCACCGATCTCCTGCGCCTCGAAGTAACCGGTGCACTGAGAACGACTGACGCATCGCTCGCCTACCCGCGGCAGGTGCGTCTTTCGCGCCAATGTAGATAGATCTCTTCGGCGGAAACTATAGACGGTGCTCTGGAGCAGGTGCGCGAGCCATCGCCGCCCTTCAGACCGCTTCAGATTAAGCATGGCGTGGTAGGCGGAAAAATAAGCAATGAAAATCTCTCATGGCCTTTTCACTCAGATCAAGAATGCCTTTTCGATTACTAATTATCCGGCTGTTTCCGCCGAGGCTTTTGTGTCACGATGGTACATCGATTTCGTGCAATCATGCAACCCCGGGTTTCACGCTCTGACCTGTAGTAAGACTGGCACGCGACTACTGTCCAACTGCTGCTCTGAAAGACATGGAGTGAAATGTTGACGGCCACGGCTGAGGCCAAGCGCTGAAAGACATGGAGTGGAATGTTGACGGCCACGGCTGAGGCCAAGCGCTGAAAGACATGGAGTGGAATGTTGACGGCCACGGCTGAGGCCAAGCGCTGAAAGACATGGAGTGGAATGTTGACGGCCACGGCTGAGGCCAAGCGCTGAAAGAAACGATTTCGGCAGCAATTTTCGTTAGTGAATTTTTTGAAAGACTAACGAAGAGTTTCTTTGTTACATTATACAAGCGTGAAATAATTTGTAGTCTGAAGCAGGCGGAGAGGCCGATATGTAAGTGAAATATCCCATATCCCAAAAGTGAGACACAGGGAATCGTAATAGTAATCGTAATTCCGAGATTTCTACAGCGCCCAACGAAAGCCGCGCCGCGGGGACCAGCTTATTCACAGGCGCTCAGTCAAAACAAAATCGATAAGCAAAAGGGTCCCCTTCTAGGTCAAGATCCAAAAGGCGATCATTTCCTTTTCTTAGGCCCTTGAGCCGGCAATGGACGAATCTCAAGGTCCTGGACATGGGACCAGCGCATCGCAGGACTTACCGTTTACTTCCCAGCTCTCGCCGGTACCAAATTCTACTGCTTGGTGACAAAGGCACGGTGTACACAAACAACTTGCCCAGGATCGGTACAAGGAGTCGAACCCGCAGCCGCATGATCATTGAACAAACGCGTTACCGATATACCACCGTGCCGCATACAAGATATGCCAGAGCGAAGTAAATTGGGGAAATACGTACAAAACGGTAAACGATCGAAAATGAGGCGTCGATCCGTTGTAAGCATTGGGGGATCTGGGCCTATAATGGGAGTCTGGGAATAAAGCCCCAAATGGGTTCAAAGTCCAACATCTCAACAGACAAAAAAAATTAGAAATGTCACTAAATTATCTACTGCGCAATGTCAGCGTACACAAAAGTTATGAACAATATGTCAGTAATGTTAAAGTAGCGGAATCTGAGCAAATTATTTATTCAACATTGAGCTTCCCGAAAATGTTCTTCCTGACTGTGCTTTTTAAATAATGCCTATTGTTTAACTACTGTCACGAAAAGTCATTAGAGAGACCATTTTGGATATATTAGTTTAATCTCTCGTAGTCAACATTTAGTTATGAGCATGTTTAAGCTTCGTAGACTGTCATCTACAGTTCTTATCACTCTAGTGACAGAACCGACACTTGAGTCGATTGTGCTCAAAATATTGCGGGGCCCGGGTCTCGGGAGCACCAATATGACCGACGACTCTGCTTTTATCTAACCCTAACCCTCCTCCATTTCCTCTGCTTCTTCTTATCCGTAACCCTAACCCTGACGCAACTAAACAGACAAGAAATTTTTTCAATCCAACCGGTGATTCCGAACGTAGTTAGCAAAGTAGTTGTTTCCTATCATTTTCTAACCAAATCACCGAATGTCTTATGCTATTTATCTAACCCAAACACTCTTCCTCTGCTTCTTCTTAACTGTAACCCTAACATTAACCGTCACTTGAAAGACAATGAAATGTTTTGATCCAAACGCTGATTCTGAATCTAGTCCCCACCTCTAGTAGTTTCATATCATTACTTATCCATTACCCTAACTCTAGCGTTACTAAACAGACAATGAAATGTTTCGATCCAAACACTGATTTTGAATCTAGTCTCCACCACTAGCAGTTTTCTATCATTTTTTAAAAATCACTGAAAGCCTTATTCTTTTTTTCTAACCCTAACCAAATAACTTTCCTACTAAATGTGCCACTCGCAACAATATATTACCGGTAAACAGAGGGAGCTTTCTTCGGTTATCGATGCACAGACTGCGGGGATCGGAATTATAAATAGCAATTACACGAATATGGGTGTAGAGATACATCTCACAATTACAAAACCATATGTACTACACGTATGTGGTTTCATAGATGAAGAAACTAATTAAGAGCATAGGCTTAAACACCCCTACTGCTAGATCTGGTCCTCCTGCATGGGGATCAGTCAGTCTGGCGACCTGTGTGGCTGTGTCTGTATGTCTCCCTACCTGTGTGGCTGAAAGTGTCTGTATGTCTCATTACCTCTGTGGCTGAAAGTGTCTGTATGTCTCACTACCTGTGACTCAGTTCGCTTGGTCGACCTGTGTATGATTATAAGTAAGCCTGCATAAGTAATTATCGTTATCGTAATTCCGAGATTTCTACAGCACCCAACGAAAGTCGCGCCACGGGGACCAGCTTATTCATAGGCGCTCAGTCAAAACAAAATCGATAGGCAAAAGGGTCCGGTTCCAGGTCAAGATCCAAAAGTCAGACGAGAGAGAGCGTGGCAGCTACAGGGGTGGTGTTTGGGGTTGGAGAGCAGAGAGAGAAAGAGGAAGAAGGAGTGTCAGAGTAGGATCTGTGAAAGAGGAATGTTTTCAGCTTTGAGTGAAAGGCCGATGCAGAAATTGCATGATATTAACGCACAGACTGTGGGGATGCAAGTCAGGAAACTGCAAGATATTAATATATCTGTCTTTCTGTCTGTCCCTTAGTCTACCTAAGCGAAAGGTAGACAGACAGCAATACCTAGGGAGATACAATTGGAAATTACGGATTGGCATTGTTAACTAACGTCTTAAACAGAAGAATGAGAACTTTGATCAGTCCACAGCTGCCTTTACCGATTTTACAGCTAAAATACTGTCGGGGTCCAACCAATGGCGGGCGCAAGCTCAAAAATATTGCCGAGGTCTGGGCTGTGGGGCACCCATATGGTCGACGCCTCTGGGTCGGAAGCAGTAAGGGCACACTTCCTCTCTTTCCCTTACAGAAAGGAGTTTGAGAAGTAATCCAATTTATCAGTAAAACCGTCCTTATCCTCTGGTCAGTCAGGGCGAAACAAAGAATCTGAATTATACACAACAGATTAATCCAACATTAATCCATCCACTGTGTGTGTGTGTGTGTACGCGCGCCATGCTTTCATAATTAATCTGTACTTCTCATTTGCTCTAAGCTGCAATACACTGAGATTTTCCCATAGCTCCTCCGGCCATTCAGTGCTGGCACTGGAAACAGCTGCATTATGGCAAAAACTAGGTCAGTCACTAGAATAACAAAGGCTGAAAAATTTTATAACATAAACTTAAGACTGCAATATCTCCAAACACTTAGGCCAGTCAGGAACACATTCTAAAGGTCACTAATAATAGTTGTTTAAAATATAATACTAGAACAAGGTCTTTCTCACAAAAGCACACTGTCAATTAAACATTTTCTCACACAAGTTTTATTCAAATAATGTCATAGTTTAAGTGTTAGGCTTAATGGCAGTTGTAAACTTGAGACAACTGGTAATTCCTGAATTCTTTAGAACTAGCCCCATCCGTACCATAATCTGCAGGAAACACAAAGGCCATATGCCAGTGTTCCCATATGGGCTTCATATGTCCTACATAATAATGATATTACTGTTGAGAACTGGTCTGATTGATCCCAATGTTTGCTGGCCATGAGAACATTCTGGAAGGGCTTTGTTACACGGCCGTTGGATTTAAAATGCATCCATATATAGCTACAAACTGATATCTGATTAATGCGTCAGTGACAATGCAAACATCGTCCATGCACACTTACCACATGTCACTATGTATTGACAACATCCAAAACACCGCTTCTCATGCGAGCATCTGTCTGGAACAGTCTCCCTCCAGAAATTCAAACTTCTGTCCCCTTAACAGCTCAAGAAACATTCTCGGCCCATCTTAAAAAGTACCTTTTTGGAACTTCTAGACAGTCATGCCATAGCACCTTCGTGAGCTTGTTAAAACATGCTATATAGGTTCTTAGTTACATACATACATACCTACTGACATTAAGAAAAGTATGAGCAAAAAACACTCTTCCCGTCAACCATTCAATGATGAAAAATAACTGATTAATGAGCATGAACCATTTTACTGATTAAATAACACGAACCACAAGCATAAAAATAATTCATGCTATCAACAGACTCTAGTATCACTAGAAAGTTCATAGGCAGACACGTGCATAAGTACCAGAAAAGTAAGTACCATTAACTGTCAAAAGACAAGCGTGATTTACCAAAAGAAAACTGTCTCCGCGCTTTCTAATCACACTAGTTTTTTCTCTTACATTTGTTTAGCACCAGTATCCAGTTACAAGGCATCTACCAATGGATGTTGGTCGTTACTCAGTAACCAACTCAATCAAGGCTCAACCCATATTACTTTTATTATTAATTTCTATCATGCCGGTGTCTATTATTATTAATTAGATATTTAGATTGTACTAATTTATGAACGCACAAAGCATCAATCAATGGCACATCAAAACCAAACCACAATCAGGTCTCTATCCAGAAGATCCGTCCACTCAGACAGGTAGGCAGCCTACAGTGGATAGGCAATTTGAAAAAGGTACATCCTAAGTCAAGAATGAAATGACACAAGTGACTGCACAAAAAGAACAGATTTCCAAAATCTAGGTCCAGCAACCGAAAAAAAGTCCATTCACCAAGAACAGTTCTAGTCTTACATAAGACACGAGAAAGGCAATCAGATGACCTGGTTGATTAATGTTTAGTCTCAGTAGTAAGGACTAATTTTATGTAGTGTGGTTGGCTAGCATTCAATGTTTTATAAAATATAATCCCTACAAGTTCCTACATTTCGTACTTAAATGCCAACACCCAACTGATCATACGTTGGCTGCAGTCAGCCTACTCAAGGGCGTAGGCCCTCCTGTTACAGATACTGAAACGATCACATACAGAATTTCGACAGCTAACAACCAAATATGGACACTTTGATTCTTCATTTTTGCACATTCAAAAAAGACCAGTGACTCTAAAAATTATGCCCTATTTCCAGTGCATAAGAATAACATGTGAAATCATGAAACATGGCAGTCACATTGTTCAGCAATGATTAGCAAGACTCTTGGGATTAACTTAGACAAACGCAAACGCACCCAGAACCAAACGCGCAGAATCTAACACAGGCCTTAGTCACCTAAGTCACTTTCAGACATCTTATGGTACTACCAAATCCAAGGGTTAAATACAGACAGTAAAAGATTTTCCAAAAAATAGTAGCAGCAAAAATGTTAAATCACTTATCATGCACCCGATGTTGGTATATCTCAATCAGAGGATAATTAATTTACATCAAAACAAATATCAACTTGTTTCTAATTTGGGTTTATCCTTCTTACAGACACTCAGATACAAATGTACCTTCAACTAAGCTCATGAAATGGCTGGCTTAATTATCTGCTGCCTTCCGTATCCAATTACGAAACAAAATCATGAAGTCAGCAGACACACCAAAGCAGTCATACTACAAAGAGAAGAATTCTCCTATGGACTACGAAATTAAACAATTAAAATGTCGGGCTGAGTTTTGAAGATGATGGGCTGAGTTTTGAAGATCAAGGATGCCAAGAAAAAATCTCTACTCCAGGAGTAGGTGACCTGCATTGGGCTTTCCTTCATGCACGGTTCACCTCATACGTGCCGTTCCAAATCCTGAGAAAAATAACTGACGGACAAAACCACATCCTTTGTAGCAAAACACAAATTTATGACTGAGAAACAGGTGCATAGCAGTGAATACAAAACTAAGGTAAGTCAGATGTACAGGAGTACACAATCCAAGTCAAATCGGCATCTGGAAGCAACACGCTGCAACACCACCAGACAATCTTCATTAGGACATAAAATTTCACAAGGAAACCTAGATCTAAGCTACCCATCATCCACAGCATACCCACAGTCAACCCCCTTACAAAGTGCCCAATTTCACCAGCAGAAGTCAGTTACGACACTCCTCACTCAGCAGGATTGCAAACCTATATAACAGCTACTAACTCTGCAAGCATCTACTCTTCTCACTGTATGAATTTGAAATACATGAGTATGTAAGTTTATATTCAATGTGTACCATCACTAAATGAGAAATAGTCTGTCCAAGTGTGTGTGTGTGAACAGCACCCTGCACATCTAACTGTGGGGTTCCTTTTGACAGTAGAGTTCCTTAAGCGATTTAAGTTCGCTGATCAGAGTCTTGTTCTGGTTCTCTAGCAGTGCAACGCGGTTTTCAAGGCATCGAACATACTCCTTCTTTTTACGCCGACACTCACGTGCAGCTTCGCTGAAATTAAGAACACCATTCGTTACAAGCTTTTATCACAATCTCCTAGGCCAAAAATGACATACACTGCAAGACAATAGCGTGTCAAACCCTTCCTCCCTATCGATTTTGTTTTGACTGAGCGCCCGTAAATGAGCCGGTTGCCGCGACTTAGCTTTCATTGAGCGCTGCAGAAATCTGGAGCTTATGATTATGAAGATATTCATGTTTGCAAGTATCTAGCATCTAGTATCAAGTGTCTCATAAAAGTGCTGCCTACACTAGCCTAAACAGCCTAAATGGCACTAAATGTCATTAAGAACAAAGTATTTGTCAGTAAGCAAACAGTGCTCAGATAAAGAGAAATGTGAACACAAAGGCAGGCTTCCAAACATATGCAGAGCCCAACCAAGAGATTCCCCAAAGATAAGTCACAAACTGTATTTATCAAAACAACTAAGAGTTTAAACCTTAGGGATAAATAGATCAGATAACACTGGCCAACAGAAAAATTTTTTTTTCTTGTTGCCTTCGGTTTTAGACCTGTTCTTGGGGTAATTTTGGGCGCTGATTCAGAAAATGTCATTGGATTGAGTGCATCAGGTCTAGTTTCTGAGATATCGTCGATTTTGTAAAGAAAACCCAGTCCACTCTTTAAACGATGTCTTTGGCAAAACTAAAATGTCATAATAAGCTTTATTTATGGCTAATTATAATTCTTGCTGATTCATATAATGCCTACATCCTTATAATGTAAAATCAGCATATCTTGCCGCGTGCTGAGATATTGCTGATTCAACGAAATAACTATTCCGTAGCCTACAGCTTACTCAGCACTAAATTCATGGCCTCATTTAGAATTTATTTGTGCTTATACAGCGTTTCATGGTTTCGAACTATGTAAATAGATTATGCTGAAGTCAGCATTTATAGCCTATATAAACCGCCTCCTGAAAGCTAGAGCAGCCGCAGTCGTCTTAGGGCATATTAAGAGTTGGTCGCAAGAACAATCTGTGAATGTGAGCATTAAATAACTACATGTTCTTACTATTTTTTAGGTTAGTCATTTAATTCCTCAGATGCGAACATCCTTAAGGTTATGGCTACTTCCAGACGGAGCTGCATTAACCATCCAGACATATTCTGCTACATTTGTGGGGAATACACACTAAAAGCAAACAGGAAACCGATTTCTGAGTTTGTAAAAAGAGCATATGTAGGTTATTTTGGTGTCAAACTTGGAGATCAAGATAACCAATGGGCTCCTCATACAGTATGCAAAACTTGTATTGAACAATTGCGCCACTGGACAATTGGAAAGAGAAGCTGCCTGAAATTTGGTGTACCGATGGTTTGGAGGGAACAGATAAACCACTTCGACGACTGTTACTTTTGTATGGTTAATATCATAGGCATCAATCGAAATAATCGTCACAAGTTGTCTTACCCTGATATACCTTCAGCCAGGAGACCTGTTCCGCATTCGGATATTGTACCAGTTCCACCTTTTCGCGAACTACCTCAGCTCTCAGACGATGAGACTTGCATGTCCAATATCGGACAAGATGACGAAAGTGAAGAAAGTGGGGGCAGTGACAGTGATTTCCAATCAACTTCACACAGTGAACGTTTTGACCAAAAAGAGTTGAGTGATCTGATCAGGGACTTAAATCTTTCCAAAGAGTCCTCTGAATTGCTTGCGTCCAGACTAAAGGAAAAGAATGCACTTCAGCCTGGAACGAAAACTACAATTTATAGAAACAGAGAAAAGGATTTGCTGCCATTCTTTACCGAAGACAACAACCTAGTATTCTGTAATGACATCAGCAACTTATTGAAGAAAATTGGTCTGTCGGATTACAGCCCAGATGAGTGGCGTCTTTTTATCGACAGTTCAAAACGTAGTCTGAAATGTGTGCTTTTAAATAATGGCAACAAATTTGGTTCTATTCCAATCGGTCACTCCACCAGGATGAAAGAAGAGTACAATGCCATCTCTTTAGTACTGGAAAAGATAAAATACAAAGAACATCAATGGGTAATTTGTGTAGACTTGAAGATGGTAAATTTCCTCCTTGGTCAACAAAGTGGCTACACAAAGTATCCCTGCTTTTTGTGTCTTTGGGACAGTAGAGCCAAGCATGAACATTGGACAAGAAAAGATTGGCCTTCGAGGAAAGACATGGTGGTTGGAGCTCAAAATGTAATCAAGGAATCTTTGGTGGCACGAGATAGGATCATACTGCCACTACTACATATAAAGCTAGGCCTGATGAAACAATTTGTCAGGGCTTTGAATAAAGAAGGTTCATGTTTCGAATACATAGTACACAAGTTACCAGGAATTACAATGGAAAAATTGAAGGCTGGAATCTTCGATGGTCCACAGATCAGGCAACTTATGAATGACCCACTTTTCATACCATCAATGAATGAAATCGAATCTTGTGCCTGGTCTTCCTTTGTTCTTGTAACTAAAAATTTTCTTGGCAACAAGAAGGCAGACAATTATGCACAACTAGTAGAGGATATGCTTCTTCATTTCAACAAGCTTGGCTGCAACATGAGCATTAAAGTCCATTATCTCCACAGTCACTTAGATCGCTTTCCAGAGAATCTTGGTGACTTCAGCGAAGAGCAAGGTGAAAGATTTCACCAAGACATCAAAACAATGGAAAATCGATATCAAGGAAGATGGGATGCACACATGATGGCAGACTATTGCTGGAATATTATGCGCGATTGTTCCGGCAGATGCCACACTCGGAAATCGTACAAAAGGAGCTTCTTCGGTGTCGAATGACTTGAAATTTTTATAACAAACTTGTTCTGTTTGGTATCATATAAGTACAGTTTCAGGTACTACCATTTTCTTTTAAGTATTTGTATTATTATGTTTATTTAGTGTATCACATAATAAATTGAGCACTACATAATTATAGCTATAGCCTTATGTTTTATGGGCGAGCAGAGGCAAGAACTGGTATATGGCATAATGTTCTATATCTCGAAAACTAGACCTGCTGGGAGAAAACTGGTGCCTTTTCTGGAATCAGCAGGTCAAATATACCCAGAAACAGTTCTAACATTTGAGGCAACAAATTATGTGTTGGCCAGTGTAACCTTTAAAACATCATTTGTCTCCGTGAGACTGTGTGACACGGTGGTCTATCAGTAACGCATTTGGTCAATGATCATTCGGTTGCAGGTTCGACTTCATGCAATGACCCTGAGCAAGTTGTTTTTGCACACCATGCCTCAGTCACCAAGTGGTATAATTTGGTACCCTCGTAAGCTGGATACTAAACGGCAAGTCCTGTGATGCACTGGTCCCATGTCCAGGACTTTGGGATTCGTCTGTTGCCGGCTGAACGGCCTAAGAAAAGGAAATGAGCACCTCCCCTATGCTCCTCATGGGAGATGGGAGCTTTACTTACTCCATGAGTCTACATTTCAAACTCAGCCTGATGTGGACAAAGACATAACACTGTGTCATAATGCCAAGTAATACAGTATTACTAATCATACCACCACAAGGTTTTTTCCCAGATGCTATCACTGGCCTCCATTTGGTACCTCATAAAAAATGTTAGATGCCACAAGGACTTCAAATGCACTGAGCAGAAGCAAATTCCACAAAGGAACGGATTTGGATTACAAATGATACATTTTCCATCCATGTGCTTATCAACTTGGTACACTGATGTCAACGTCAGTGAAAAACCTACAGCTCAACTCTATCCCAAATGTCAACTCTTGGGCATGCATGAATTTCGTCATTAAGAATTTTATTTCTTTAAATACTGGAAAAGGCAACAAGAAACTATTAACCAACAATCTGCAAAAACTGGACTCACCGGTTTTTTAGGAGTCGAAGTTCCCGTTTCATCGTGAGCTCTTCAGCAGCTTGGGGAGGACTGCTGACAGAGCCGGAGTCTGATGTCTGAACCACAAGTCCATGAGGAAGAGTCGTCACATTTGACGAAAGAACTGTGGTAAACAATCACAAGTCCTTTCATAGCAATCGGCAATAACAAAGTGGCGACATCTCTACACTGAAATAAAGATGTCACTTATGGTCTTTGCGCTAGCTCCAGCTGCCAGGTATAGACACAGTGCTTATTACTAGATAATTTTATCAAGACAAGGAATTCTCTGTCCAGACCATCGCTGAAGGAAGAATGCAATGAAGGAAAGCTACAAGAAGGCCAAAAATAGTGATGATGGACAAGATGACAAGTTGGACAGTGCTATAGCTATTAATAATTCTAGTTTTGGTTTAAAAGCCAAACAATGAGTAAAATTTGAAGCAGTTAATATTGGAACCAATGTTATGGAATGAATTTTGCAAATAAACAGAGTTTTTAGAACACTGCATTTCCGAAATAATTGCTACTAGTTTTAACTGAATGTATACACAGATTATAGCAAATTCAAATCATGTTAGAAGCCGGTTTTCAACCACTTTTGGTAACTTCTAAGGCATAAACACAACAGCCAAAACCTGGAGTTGGTTCCCTTTATTCTAAAGATGTCCATTTCGGGGAACAACGTGAATGAAGTTCTAGGTTCAGCGCTATGAAGAGTCGTACCACCAGTACCTCCAAACTCCAGTACCTCATCCCATCCTCTATGTTCTCTAGATTGTCTGGATCTATTTGTTCCCCACGTTAAGTCCTCGTTTGCTCAGCAGAGGGCTTTTGCTGTTGTTGGCCCATCTCTATGGAATGAACTTCCGCTATCGTTTCGTGCAAGGGTGAAACAGCTCAGTCAGCTCGTTGTTTAAAGACGTTCTTATTTCCCAGGGGTTCTCATGCTGGAAGCGCCTCTGAGTAGTTTGTCAGTAAGAAGCGCTATATAAGTTATCAAATACAATACAACTATGAACTGCCCAAAGACAGAACACCTGAAGATAAGGCCTATGGCTACTTTTCATAAAAAAGTTAACAAATTATAATTATCATTTCTTTATTATTTATTTATTACAAAATGCACACAAAATAAAAACATTCTTTGACCAAATTTGATCTTCAAACTATTTTTTACTCAATTATCCAACTGAACTGAGTTTTGCTTCTAAACATTTCAGTAAAATAGTTTGCAAGCTCTTTTAAATTACAATTACTTATTTTCCACATAAATTTACTTCCTGACCTGAACGCATCGCAGAATAACAAGCAACATATACTCCATTTAACGATGCTCAAATATTTCAAACTGCTATGCATTGCATTGCCTTCAAAATAAGACTGTTGCCACTTACTCAAAAACTACAGCATGACAGTCAACAGAGAACTTGGCAATCTGGAATTTCTCAAACTTAGCATATATCAAGGCACCTGATATTCTCCTACCTTGTTAATTCAATTTTACCAGTTCAAAGGCTTAGTAACTCAGAGCCTCTAAAATTTCGCACCAGCAAAAAGTAAATCATCAACTCCTGGAATGCATTTATTAAGGAACAATCCTGAAAGTTCTCAACCTTAGGCACACTGTGTTCAGCAACCCGCAGGGACCCCTACTTGATCGTTCAGTTTTACCACTCCAGCACAGAACCACTCCACTTATTCAGTCACTTAGAGGTCTTAAAATTTTAACTGATTTTCCACCTCGGGCAAACATAAATTCTCAATTCCTGAAATGCATTTATCTATGGTACAGGTTCATGGCCCTCACAGCCCCTTTGCCCAGTAAACTCAACGCATGCATTAAATTTTTACGGAATTTCTTCTACCTGGTACCGGTATAAAGAAACGACCATCTGGTCCTTGGACAACCGTGGTCACATTAGAAGATGTATTTTCAGAAGCTGTGGTCAGCGCCAGGTTTAGCAAACTGCCTTCAGGCTGCTCAGAGCTTTCCTCATCGGCTGCATCAAACAACAACAGCAACAAATTTCTCAAATACAAATTTAAAAGAAAAAACTCAGCCAAATACCATTCATCGTGGGGAGCAGCAGCCGAAATGGTAATGGCATTTGGCTTGTAACGTCGTCAGTACGGGTTCCAGCCTTTTCCAAGGCAATTACTGTGTAGGCAAGTTAAGGATGACATGCAGGCACTGATGCTCTGTCACACAGTTGCTCAGAGCCACTGATGCTCTGTCACACAGTTGCTCAGAGCCACTGATGCTCTGTCACACAGTTGCTCAGAGCCACTGATGCTCTGTCACACAGTTGCTCAGAGCCACTGATGCTCTGTCACACAGTTGCTCAGAGCCACTGATGCTCTGTCACACAGTTGCTCAGAGCCACTGATGCTCTGTCACACAGTTGCTCAGAGCCACTGATGCTCTGTCACACAGTTGCTCAGAGCCACTGATGCTCTGTCACACAGTTGCTCAGAGCCACTGATGCTCTGTCACACAGTTGCATGTGCACTTCTGGACTTTGGAAGAAGGGCAATATCAAAAACAGTTGTACTTGTATTTTATCTGCAGTTGCATTCTAGACCTTCCTCATGGGGAAGGCCTCAATAGTCAGCGTGGCCTCTGGGGAGATCCTTGTTGCTGTCTCAAACCAGCCATGTTGGCAAACACTCTTCTCAACAATCAGTGTGGACCTTTTCTACCCGGTACCGGTATAAAATCCTGCACAACTGTATGATGACTAGGGCACACCAAGCTTTCTCATCCAATGAACCCTCTTTTTGAAACAATCTTCCACAAAACATTATGGAGCAATATAGGAAATGTTCTCAGTAGCTATGCTGATTAATTATTTTATATTTTATAGAAGAGCAGCCCTTAACCTAGCCCCGAGAGTTAGCTGTGGATACGAAATGCTAATGACTTCAATTTCGTAGCCTCAGCGTATGAAGTCGGGTGGCCTGCCTTTTCCCTTGCCGTCTGATTTTCCCACTGGTCACTGTATTCATTATAGGCGAGTTGGCTAGGGAGCACAGGTGGAGCTGAAATCTTGAAACAAATTTCTGCCCTGTCGGGGAATTGAACCCCTGATGTTTTGATTGACATTCGCACACTAACCACTAAATAATATAACATAGATCTTTCATTATATTTCACTACATCAGTGCTTCTGAGAAGTAACGGATTAGTTGCAGGTCATTCCCCGTTCTGTTACATTCCCTGCTGCGGTCACTCTTATTTCACTACATCAGTGCTTCTGAGAAGTAACGGATTAGTTGCAGGTCATTCCCCGTTCTGTTACATTCCCTGCTGCGGTCACTCTTATTTCACTACATCAGTGCTTCTGAGAAGTAACGGATTAGTTGCAGGTCATTCCCCGTTCTGTTACATTCCCTGCTGCGGTCACTCTTATTTCACTACATCAGTGCTTCTGAGAAGTAACGGATTAGTTGCAGGTCATTCCCCGTTCTGTTACATTCCCTGCTGCGGTCACTCTTATTTCACTACATCAGTGCTTCTGAGAAGTAACGGATTAGTTGCAGGTCATTCCCCGTTCTGTTACATTCCCTGCTGCGGTCACTCTTGCCTGCCTTCATCACCAGCAGAACTGACTACTGTGGTGCCATCTATGCAGGCCTTCCCTTGGTCTATGAATTGCAGATTAGGCAAAAGGCGCATGTGATACAAGCAGCTGCAAGGTCTGTTGGCAGTATTTCTAAATTTAGTCACGTTTCTGATTTGCATTCAGATTTGTGTGAAGTGGGTGCCTGTCTCAAAGAACATCTGTTTTAAGGGTTGCTTGTGCCCTTTGCATGCACTCTAAAAATGCAATGCCCATTATTCTCAGAGGTTGTGCCATCCACTTGGAATGGACTTCTTCTAAAACTGCATCTTCTGACTAGGGATATTTCAGGAACCTTTGATCAATGCTTGAAAACGTTTTGCAGCGGATGAGCTGCCAGCTTTGTAAATAAACACCTCAAAGAGGCACTATATAGAATTTATAGAAGTTGAAAGAAATTGTCCTACAGCCCAAAACACAACCATGGCTTCTAGTTAATGAACCGATTGTTACCTAAGTGAGCATTGTCTTCATCATTATCTTCATTTTGACTTGAATAGCTATTGCTCAGCTCCTCCCTTTCACATTTGACATAAGCGATCTTGATGGTTTTGCTAGCGTTCTCCTCAAAAGACTTCCTGCCCATAACACAGTAAATCAGCAAATACTTCAACCACAGCACCAAGCATTAAAATGAATGCAAAATTATTGAAATTCCACATTAATCTGACATATGCAAGCATTTAAACAAATAATAAAAACAAGAAGCAAAGTAAAGTATCCCATACTCAACAAGTGAGACGTAGGAGAAGCGCTCATTTCCTTTTCCTTAGGCTCTTGAGCTGGCAATGGACGAATCCCAAGGCCCCGGACACAGGGCCAGTACATCGCAGGACTTGCCGTTTACTTCATCGCTAACGCCGGTACCAAATTATACTGCTTGGTGACAGAGGCACAGTGTGCGCAAACAACTTGCCCAGGGTTGTTACACGGAATCAAACCTGTGTAATGACTCTGGGCAAGTTGTTTGCACACAATGTGCAAGAAGCATGGGGAACATCTGTTCGTTTGCTGGGTGACACAGAGGCAGACTGCTAACGGTTTAACCTCTGCGTCACGGGTTCAAACCCATATTAGTCATCTTACATAAAATTGACAAATTTACTGTCACGCTATGTAACTTATAAGGAAGAGTTGTCCAGTTGCATTTTGCTGACACTAAAATCTGCCAGTTCCATGCGACATAAGCCTGTTCTCCTTCACTTAATCTGGTTATTCACAGAGGCCGTGGAAAAGAAGCTAGAAGCCTTCCAAGTACTGTAACTGAACAGGATCTGTGCATTTCCTGCACAAAGCACATCACTAAAGCAGAAATCTGCTCAAGTACAATGTCAGTTCATCGATAAGGTTAGATCCAAACAAGTGAGCTTTGGATGCTAGGACACGGCCCCACAAAGACGCTCTAATCCAAAATTCGATGGTGATGTGTCGATATCTCTTTCCTTTCTACTTCAAAAGTCATCCAAGTTAACATTTTGATGGTGTTGCTCTAATATCTTTGTGTATTCGGTTGCTCTGTGCCTAAGTCGGACATTCTGGAATTGTACGCAGATTCGGACGATGTTCCAACATCTATTATCACCAGTGGTGGGTCATGACGACCGGTGCATGGGTTCACGTAAAATACATCATCACCCATCTTCACGTCATCTGTAGCTCAGCCTGTCTGGACAATGCTGTACTCAAAACAATGTGCCGTTGGCGACTGAGAATCATGGATTTGGTTTTCCTTTGGACAGCATCAGATCAACATCAGCAGTCCATTCTGGTGAGGTTCTCGTCTGTCGGCACTACATAAATTCATTCAACGAATGCCAGGCCATGTGATATCAATTCATTTAGCCATGATTTTGGGGACTGTAAATGAGTACCAGTGCAAGTTGGGTGGTAGAATAAGGTACCTTATTACTGTGTTACTTTATCACTGCATTTCAGTGATCTTGTTTGCACCTCAGCCAAATCATCATTCAACACCGGAACATTGCTCATGAAGAGTTTTTGTAAATGTGTAACTAATGGCATTACCTTCACCTATTTTTCACCCTAACCCTAAAAAGCGGTAATAATAAATTAATAATAATATAATAATAATTTAGCAATAAAATCTTAAATTAAAAAATGAGACCCTCTGGTTGTCTTCAAGCAATGGTAACACTCCGAGCAATTACCTTGGCTTGTGAGTTTCTTTGTTGGACTGACTCACTTCTAAATCAGTGCCAGCAGAAGTCACCTAAAAGCCAAGTCACACAAAGCAACATTATCAAAGGAAAATTTTTTTGTGCATTCCAAACAAATGGTACTTACAAAACTTCAGACAGAAGTTCCTATTTACTGTCAGTTATTATTTCTAAAACAATGAAGCATTGTTCAGTGGTGCGTAGCAACTGTAAGTCTAGCAATTTCTCAAGGTGGCAGCTTGTCAAATGCATTTGACTTTCACCTCTTTACCTGCGTTTCCAAATCCTAACACATCAAGTAAAAAGACAACTATTTGTCAAACCGTGGAACCCGTACGCATGCTGTTGTGCAACTGACTAATACATTGTCATTAGACATCAGTGCAAATACGTAAATCAACAATAATAACAATAATAATGACACCAATAAGCATCACTGCTGCTGGAACACATCCAGCCTCTCATTCAGTTCCTCCTGCATTGACCAAACAAAGCCAGACAGGCAGAACACGTAAATGTACACATTTTTCTATGGCGACCATATGGCCTCGACCTCGCTCATTTTTAAATGAATTAATCAGGTAATATCCTTCACCACCACTGCCTGTTTGAATGGGCACCATGCTATTTAAGGTCCCCTGAGTACAGACCTTGCTAGCCAGCCCGAGGTTAAAATCTCTGAAATAAGCCACTATCGGGTTACGAACCAGAATTCTCACGCAGAGGTGCCTTGACATATTCCTTTACTGATTTAGCTAACTAGGCCAGTACATGCTTACGAAAGCAGATATTCGGGACAATGTTAAACTACTTGCAAACACAGCCACGAAGACAAAGTAATAGCAAGAAGACACATCAACCTGGAAGATATTGTTGCCCACTTTGATCATCTGTATTTTTTGGCCTGTCTCAGAGTGTAAAACAGTCGGCTGACTTCTGTTGCTTCCAGTGCTAACGGTAGGCATCTGTACAATTGAAAGTGGTACACTAGTCGACTGGCTACCTTCACAACTTAGCAGGAGGCTTGGAACGTGCTTCGCCATCCGCTGATCTACTGGCGTCTTACCCTGCAAAGAGCACATTTTAAGACTTCTGTACTGATTGTGAGTCTTACTCAGTTAAAACAAAGTCTTCACCAATGAACTAGTTTTTAATAATTCTAGTTTTGGTTTAATAGCCAAAACAATGAGTAAAATTTGAAGCAGTTAATAACTAATACTTTATTTCCATCAGCACCTGAAATCTTTTACTTTGGAAAAATTACAAAAATACTCAAGCTGCTCACTAACAAACTGCATCCCATTTTTAAACAATTATGAACTCATGACAACATACTTTTCAGCCAAGCCATGTACCTTGCTACGCTTGTGCCTAGCACATGCCACCGTAATAATAATTCTGATAAAATGTGGTCTGGGACATGCATTCTATGTTTAATTCAGTCTTAGAAAATGGTCTCATGACATAATGCAAAACTGTTACAGGGCTACAAGACAACACTATAACAAATTTCTTGTGTAAAATTTAAATCAAACTCCAACAGCAATTGTACAAATGGATATTTTCTACTACAAATTTTTCTGATACATAAAAGCCGTTTCTCATCCACAATATACATGCTCAAAAACATTGAAGCAAATAGTCATATTTAATTTAATTCATAACTTTAATAAAAAGTCTCAATCACTAAACAAATAATTACATATGAAAGATGTTAACGTTTGAAAGTACAAACCACCTCAAACGCATGCTGCAAACTTCGGTTACGTTAGTGTACATCATACAATGAAAGTAGGTCACTATCGGTATGCAGCCTATCACAGGAATTCACTTCCGCGCCGTTCTTGCACATAATCACTTGAAATAAAATGTTATAATTTCTGTAAAGTCACTTAAAATTATTATTATTGCAAACAATATTATGGTGAAATGCCGGATATCTCAGTTAGTCTCTAATGTAGGCCACCAATGACGTAATCCTCGTTCGAAGATGGCAGAAACTATCCCTCGTGAAATTCTTCGTCTAAAAGAACCCAAGTTTTTGCGCGACTGATCAGCCGGAACGCACCGGTTGAGACGGAATTAGAGGAAGTGTAGGTAGCGATGACGCTTTTTACAGATGACTTATCAGAGGCTACTTACCAACTAGATTACGTTTTAGGTCAACTTCGTCACTGAATCGCAATGATCTACGTAGTGCACAATCGTCATGCGCTGGTCAGCAAAGCCATATAATCAGTAGATTTTACACCAATGACGTCACTCTACCGGAAATTATCTACTAGCGCTATCTGCAGATGGTGGCATAGCCTGGTGTTATTTGATAAACTCGGCATTTATTAAACGCCAAATTTCATGAGTCTGATTTCGAGCCATCAGTAAGCGGAAATGTAAATGTAATATAAAGGCAAATCTGCGCAATTTCTCAGCGCCACACAATAGCCGCACCAGAGAGAGTAGCTTATTGCCGACGCTAGTTCGCAAAGCCAGTTGTTTGGTCAATTTTGGAGCCAGAACATAATCCTGGGGTCAAGTTTGGGAAAGAACTTGCAGGCGCCCATGCAAAACAATTTCGCTATTGCCTGTGTGGAGTTCGACTAAACTCCGGATGTAAAAACATATAGCAATGCTAAAAAAAGAAATTGTTGTATTTGAAATTAGAGAATAATCGGAATATATTTGTAACAGTCAACTTTACTAAACTTTTCTGTTTATATATTTGGCACAAAACTGAACTATGTTCTCTCTGTTCTTTTGGCAATCGTACTTTGTTCTCCTTATGGCATCTTTGGACAACGCCTCTGACTTGAAGCAGCGGTCGTGTATAAGCTGGTGTCATACGCTTATCTTTAAAATAGCGCTTCAGAAATTCTCGAGATTACGATAACATTTACGAGGCTAACCAATCACTTGGCAGTGCTAGCGTATTTTTGCCTCGATGGATGGTTTCGCGATCTACATTAAGTGTAGAAGCCCTTATTATGTAATCTGTGGGTTGCTCAGCGATATCTATTAATAGATACCGGTTTGTTATAGCCCATTGGCCCAATAAAGTTTGTATTATCGCTCGCTAGAATTTATGTGATTAAATCGTTGGCTTGTAACCGTAATCGTAAACTCGAGATTTCTACAGTGCCGAAAGAAAGCGAAGTTGTTTATTCACAAGCGCTCGGTCAATACAAATACGATAGGCAAGAAGGGTGAGATTCAGTTCCAGGAAAGATCCAAGATTCAAGCTGGCGGACTGTTTCGGATATTTTATAGATGCTTGTTCATATTTTGGATATGATGGAATCGTTTAAAAGTGGGATTATCGCTCGTTCCCAGAAAATGTTGTGTGATGTTTTCGAGTTTGCATTCTAGTCAAATTATTGGGTTTAAACGAATGTGTAGTGTTCACTTGTCGTGATGTGAAGGTTACTTATGTAAATGAAAACAATGTAGATGAGACTGCTGAAAATCGGATACATGTAAATGTACACATTTTTATATAGCGACCTTATGGCCCGACCCTGCTCATTTTTCAGTGATTTATTCAGGTGAGATCCTTCATCACCGCTGCACTTTTTGAATGGATGCCATGCCAGTTAGCTGAAGATCGCGATGAAGTTGGTCCAAGGATAGGTGATCAGTTGTTAATTCTCAAAAGCGTTGACATTTAATGGATATGTGTTCCCTTTGTTAAAGTTCTTTTTTAATTCACCAGAATATAATTTTACATGGTTACCATTGGCATAGGCTGTATGGAGCAAATGGAACAACTGTGGGTGGAAGAAAATATTCCAGTGATGCTTTACTATGGAAATTGAGTGAAGCTGCTGTGTTTACTCAGATGTTGAGTCTGATTGCTTTACTTATGAATATTATAAAGTCAAAATAATTTTACAAATATTATCAATTACATTATGTATTGGATTGACATTGATGTATTGTTTGCACAATCAGGGATGTGAAGTATTCCACAAGTATATATGCAAGTGAGAACATCGCCTATGCAACAGCCGTCGACAGCAGAAGTTGATGCCAAAACTCCAGAATTTCAAGCTCGAGGCACTGGAAGCTTGTATTTCTGAGATTTCAATTTTAAAAAATCTTGAATACATGGAATTTGTTGCCAATTAATTCACAGAAAAATGAGCAGATGGCGGCCATACGATCACAACAGAAAATCGTGCACATTTACATTTAACGTGTCACCATTAATACTTGGCTGCACTACCACGGCAGCCTGCAATTTAGGCATCTTGGCAACAAGTACGCTACGTACAAAATGCTAGTGCTGTCATGTAACAACGAGCAAACAAGACCGACAACATATTCGGCAATAAGTGTTTTTCTAGCTGCTGTGTAAGCAGATACAAAAACTGACTGATGACTTTCAGTACAAATACCTGTTTCCTTCTGAAAAGAGCTAGCTGGAGGATCCTCCAGTCAGGAAATGTGAATTTCAGCTGGGTTCTTTTCAGAAGGAAACAGTTATTTGTACTGAAAGTCACCAGTCAGTTTTTGTATCTGCTTACACAGCAGCTAGAAAAACACTTATTGCCGAATATGTTGTTGGTCTTGTTTGCTCGTTGTTACATGACAGCACTAGCATTTTGTACGTAGCGTACTTGTTGCCAAGATGCCTAAATTGCAGGCTGCCGTGGTAGTGCAGCCAAGTATTAATGGTGACACGTTAAATGTAAATATGCACGATTTTCTGTTGTGACCATATGGTCTCCATCTGCTCATTTTTCTGTGAATTATTTGGGTGAGATCCTTCATCACGGCTGCCCATTTGAATGGGTGCCACACCATTTAAGGTCTCTGTGTATAGACTTGCACAAGATTTGTAAGTATAGGAAATGGGGCTTTTGCAAATCTGAAACCTCTGGATCAGCAGATTTAAAATTTGATGGCTGTGATTATTTTGACGAGGTATATGTCGGTGATTGGATTATCGGTAGCTCCCTACATATTTTTTTGTGTTTAAGTTTTACAATCTGGTTTGGTTTTTATGTGATATGGCAAGAGCAGTTGGTGTAGTGATGTGCCGTTTTGACCTGAGACGTTTCAAAAAGACCAACAAAACTTAGCTTTGGGGAAAATATTAAAATGTACATACCGTATGTGACCATCTATAAAATGTCAATCGCATGCACAACTTAGCTGTTTTTGTGGCCAAAAAGGTGAAAATCCTCCTTTGTGGGTGTACCAAGGTTTAAAAAAAACTACACTTATATCGAGTTAGGTGGTTTAAAAATTTGTCTCCACTCAGATACCTGTGATGTAATGCCTTAAATTAAAATAACTTGTTAGGATGCTTAACACGTGACCAGTAATTGCATTTCGTGGTTAGATGCCAGTTGTATAGGCCCTTAGAAGCCACAGCCAAAATATCTTAATGGGATTTACGCTTTGAGAAATGACAGGGTCTGGTGACAAATAATAAAATCTGGATGGCAATTGACAAAAGGCTCAGGAAGGAAGATAATTCAGGTGAATATCGATAGTGAGGAAATAGTTGAGATGATGATTCATCTGTCCAGGGTGGCGGGATGGAGATGCATCTTGTGCAACACATGTATGTACTGTACTGTGCCACTTAAACAAGGTGCACATAACTATGTTCAGGATGTTGGTTGGGAGACCCATAAAAATAATTTATCTCTGCATAATTGCTTCTGTAGGTTTAACCTACTGAGCAGTGGCAGCTCCAGGATTGCTTTTGTGGGGGGGCAAGAGCATTTTCAGAGGAGTGCCATATTTTTGGCAGTCCACCATGCACAGGTCTGGTCTGATGGGCGCAGGCATATAACCAAGAGGAGTGTGGGGGGAACCCCCCACGGCTATAGCTGAATCTGCCACTGCTACTGAGCAGACTAAATCTTATTTGCCTTTCCTAATGGTTACCTTTTGTTGTTGGTTTATCATATTGGATTACATCCTTTCCACGTCAGTTTTTCAAAGCCCTTCTGACGACTCCCTTCTATAGCAACCACATAGCCACTGAGAAATGCTGCAACGAATGGGCTGCTTGGATACCTTCTTGAACTCACTATCCTTAACTATGCAGTGAACATGGTTTCTCTTCTGCTGGGGACATACTCCATGTAGCCTTATCGATGATGATGTGACACCACGCCTTCGTGTCTTGGGCTCTATTCCAAGCAGTACTCGGCCCCAAACCATGACATTGCGGATTCTTTTCCACTGTAAGGCCATACGGTCGCTACAGAAAACATTTACATTTATGCTGGTCCATGTGGCTCTTGGTCCACCACGTGGTCTCGTCCAGTCCTTGGGGCATTTATTCATTGCGGCCCATAGAGCTCTTCTATAAATGTAAATGTACACGTTTCCCCTATAGCGACCATATAGCCTAGACCCTGCTCATTTTGCAGTGAATTGAGCGGGTGAGATTCTTTGCCACCGCTGCGCGTTTGAATGGGTGCCACGCCATTTAGTCCTCATCTGGTGGAGCAGGGGCAACATGGCCAAAGAATAACAGGACTTCTTCGTTCTCTGACGATGGCACGTTTGCCGTTCTTGCTCTGATGTCGTTTTTAGTGACATAGTCAATGTATGAAACCTTGAGAAATCTCCTGAGGCACCACGTGACAAACTATCAGGCTTCCGTTCAGGGCTTCCGTCGTCCTCTATGACTCGCAGCCGTAGAGCAGTTCTGGCAAGATGTACAGTTTGTATACAGTAGTTTGAGCTTGGTGTCAAGCGTGATACTGGAGTGCCAGATGTTTTTTTATCAAGGAAGACCATGCAAGACCTGGCCATTTCTCTGGCACCACTGGAAGTGGTATGGTTACCGAGGTATGTGGAGGCATCCACAATCTCCATTGTATCGTTTTTGGGCTCTTTGGGCATGTAGGCCAGGATCGCCATCAGCAGGACCTTTCAGAGATTCAGAGAAGCTCGGGCAACTGCAAATACGAAGCTCCCACCTCGAAGCATGCACATGATAAGCCTACTAAATTGCAGTTGTGAATTATAACCATTTTCAAAATCTGAGGCCTCTTCTCTGTGTGAGGCCCGGGCCAAATGGCTCTGGCTATCAGTGGTTGTCTGGATCTTGTCTTATCCCAGTTCAGCTCCAGTCTTAACTCTCCTAACATTTTACTATTCGATCCCCTGCACTACCCATCTGCTGTATTTTCATTTAAGGTAAAGATCGTGCACAGCAAGGCGAAGGGAATGTTGTGCAACACAACGATTGGCAAACTATTCCATGTAGTATTCCATGTTGTAAACACACGTATCATGAGAATACTTTCACTTATTCCTCGTATAAGCAGACAGTCTTTTAAGTCACAAGCCTACATTTCTGCAAATTTAAACTCTAATTAATCACGTTTTATTCAAATATACCATCTGAATAGGAAGAGAGGTTCTCAGCAGGAGCTACATAAATTAAGGGCCCTGTAAAGAAATCTGTCGCGTCGTCTTAATTCATTAGCCTTGCGAGTTCTTCTTCCTAGGCAAATATCGTAATCGTAATTGCGCATTCATATAGCACCTTTTAAAGAAAATTACTGGGAAGTGCTCCCTACCTGGTAACACAAGACCACAAAATATTCCAGCAGATGGCACGAAATATGTCAGTATATAATAGGTGACATAATCGTAAGCTCGAGCGTTCTAAGCGCGAGACTTCTACAACGCCCAACGAAAGCTAAGTCGTGAAAACCAGCTTATTCACAGGTGCTCAGTCAAAACACAATTGATAGGCAAGTAGGGTTTGGCTCCGCATCAAAATCAAAGAGAGCAGGTAGGGTGTACAAGTCAGGTATACGGTGTCCATCAACCTTTGCACTCTTCTGCGTTCCTTTAACATCTAGGCCTAACTGCATAACTTTTACCTAAATACAAATGTACACCAGGCAGAATATTTGCGTTACATTCGCCTGCATACCATTTGCGTTACATTCGCCTGCATACCATTTGCGTTACATTCGCCTGCATACCATTTGAGTTACATTCGCCTGCATACCATTTGCGTTACATTCGCCTGCATACCATTTGCGTTACATTCGCCTGCATACCATTTGCGTTACATTCGCCTGCATACCATTTGTGTTACATTCGCCTGCATACCATTTGCGTTACATTCGCCTGCATACCATTTGCGTTACATTCGCCTGCATACCATTTGCGTTACATTCGCCTGCATACCATTTGCGTTACATTCGCCTGCATACCATTTGCGTTACATTCGCCTGCATACCCTTTTGTGTTAATAGCACAGCAGTGAATAAAAAATAAACGCCGAGTTAACAATTGCATCTGGAGTGTTTACCCTTTCTGTAGCTGCTTTGTACACCTGTATACATTTTTGCATAATTTACTACAAATTTATCCATATATTCAGCGTCCCGCTACTTCGGTAGACGCGCTTTAATTACTAGTGAGATCAGGTTTTGTTTTCTTTGCTAGTCGAACGGAGGTATCTGTCCGTTGTCAGTCGTGGTCCGCCCGCCACTCCTTAGAATCGACTGCTGCATTCCAAGTCCAGTCCGTTGTCGGAGATAGGACTGTGAAGGGAAGTAGTTGCGCTCGTGGTGGCACCACCAGCGTCGACTGTGGTTGTGGTAGTCGTGGGGGAAGTGGTGCTTCTGGTGGCGTTGATGATCGGGTAAGTGGTGGTGGTGTTCGTGTTGGCGGTGGTGGTGTAGCAGCGGTTGGCGGTAGACTGGATGTGGGTGGTTTTGGTGTAGCTGGCGCTGTCCATGGTGGATGGTGTGGAGCGGGCGTTGAGATCGGCGAAACAGGTGGAGAGGAAGATGGAGAAACGGTCGTTGAAGGCGACGTAGATCCACGGATTCGTGCAACTCGTTAGACTCGCCAGCAACATGATTATCACCATCGCCTCGCCTACAACAGCGTAACAATAGTCGGCATCACTGTTTCATCAAACGTGACGACTTCTGAAGCGCCACTGTAATAATGCTCAAGGCAGTGGCGGATCCAGGACTGCTTGCGCAGAGAAAAGGGGATTTCCAGAGGGGTGTCCGTTCTGGCAGCCCGTCATGCGCAGGTCTGGTCTGAGGGTCGCACCCGGTCTACAGGGAGAGCCGCCACTGGCTCAAGGCATTGTTAAGATGTCGCTTTAGAAGCCGTTGCAAAATCGGCGTGCATGACAAAATCAGTGGCGAGTCCAGTGCAATTGTGAATGAGTGAACTGATTGAGTGAGCGAGCGAGTGAGTGAACGAGTGTGGGAGGGAGTAAATGATGGATTGAAGGAGTGACATATCTGAGAAAAGACTTCAAGAGCCGACTCTTTCTGAACTTCGAATAGACTTACAATTACTTCATGTGCATACTTTATAAATGGACACGCTGCACACCTGCGCTACATAAATAACTTCATAGAACGTTTTGTCCTTATTTCTATGAAGTGTATTTGCATTGCCTTGATGTTAGACTTACTGTCTGGCGACAGTAGACCGTTTTTGCTAGTAAATCCTTCACCTGGAAATCGTCTGTTCGCTTTAAAAACAGTCACAGTGTGTTTATCGGCTACGCAACGAGACATTTTGGGTGGAGGCTGTAAACCGGAATTGTGTGACTTACATAACCAGATACTGACCTGCCTACCCAGACACACTGGGCCATGACCAGACACTGTAGCGTACACAACTAGACACTGCGACCTGCATAACCAGACAGTTTCACTGGCGGCTCCTGGATTGGTTGTTTGGGAGTGGGGAAGAAATCACCAGAGGGGTGCCATATTCTAGCAGTCCACCATGCATGGGTTTGGCAGTAGTAGTAGTAGTTCCAATGTTTAACGACATCTTAAGGCATCAGTGGCCGTTGACGTCGCCCTCCTCCTCCATCCAGGCGTGGGACTGGCACTACCCCCAAACAAGGCAGTGGCGCAGTTCACGGGTTTGGTCCGAGTTGCGCCGTCATATAACCGAGCGGGGGGCGCAGAGGGGCAAACCGCCCCTCCCCAAGCCTATCGTTTATTCTGCCAGTCGATTGTTGACCCACGTTATAACCAGACACCCGGTGTAACCTATACACACCCAGACATTGTGAAATTTTATGGTAATCGGACAAATGGTCCGACTAGAGCCGGTATATACCGAACAGATGACGACTGCGAGTATCCTCACGGCCTTCTAAATAGGAACGAAGGCCGTGGTATCCTGTCATGCAACGTCTGTGGTTGCTGGCCATACGCCGGACACTGGAGGTCACGTGTTGCTTAATGAATGTCCGTCGTCGTCGTTAGGAGACGCTTTCTCAATCGAAAGGCTTTCTTTCGCAATCAAGAGAACCTCGTACGCGATTTCATCTGCTAACTGAATTGTCTGCCATTTCATTGTGATTGATGATTGCAGTGTTTTAGAGGGCAACATAAAAAACAACTAGGCTAAAGGAGTGGCACAGTTTTCAGAGCAGGGAAGGCAGTAGCCGATTCAGAAAGTTCCTAAAACTTGAGGGGATCTTTTCTTGACGACGAGTCACCCTTTTTGTCGTTGAAATTTTGCCATCTGAATGAATGAATGAATGAAAGAAACGATTTCTTGATTCACCAACCTTTTCCATTACTGACAATATCACACATTGCAAACTTAGACCTGCTGGTATCAATAGGGCAATCCAAAAAGGTTAAAGTCTCGCAGGACTATTATAAGCCACTCCTTTAACAATTAATACTGTTGAGAATTTTGACTTCTCACACTTTAGTGCAGTGAAGGCTCCAGGATTGCTTGCGTGGGGGCAAGAGCATTTCCAGAGGGGCGCCACATTCTGGCAGCCCAAGGATCTGCTCTGATGGGCGCCAGCATATAACCAAGAGGGGGAGGCGAACCGCCCACTTCCACTTATTCATTCCCTTTCTTTCGAAGCAGGCCTTTTAACCAAACTCAAGCTCAGGCATACAAGAAATTTAATTTTCCTGGTAAAACGTGGGACCAAAAGCACCTCTGACTAGGAAATTTCCTAGCGGGGGACCATAGCCCTCTTCAGCCTTGTGCCGGCGGCTGTTATCATCATCATCAACAACATCAAAATAATAGCGACGCCCCCTCGAAGGTAAACAAAACATTCTTATGGAATAAGAAGACAC
Source organism: Norana najaformis (assembly GCA_964023275.1). Taxonomy (NCBI): domain Eukaryota; kingdom Metazoa; phylum Annelida; class Clitellata; order Crassiclitellata; family Hormogastridae; genus Norana; species Norana najaformis. The sequence goes on from OZ029928.1 coordinate 5,232,786, forward strand.
CGTATGTATATATTTGTATATGTAGCTTCGAGGAATAGACACACACGTCAAATTTATATGAACGTATATACATAACTCCGCCACAGGTGTAGGCCTACCTGTGCCAATCCCAAGCCTGGATAAAGGAGGTGGGTTGGTCGGTAGGGTGCAGACACCACCGGCCGTAAAACAAAAGGACGGCAAAAATCGACTGCAGATTACACATCAGACGGCAACAGAAGGTCACAAAGGCTGAGGTGTGAAGACGAGTGCGTGGCGCAAGAAACATCGTGCAGCAAGTAATGGAAAGGAAATTAGATCTCTCTGAACACATTTGCAGATTGGATGGTCAAACAAGTGGTGTTTGGAATGATGGACGGCGGAGGGATCAGAGGTAGACCGAACAGAGAATGACTGGATGACGTCAGAGAATGGCTGGATGACGTCAGAGACTGGCGCGGGACTGACGTGCAAAAGGTGAGACTGTTGGCACAGGACAGAGAACAATGGAAATCTAACAAATGCGATCGACACCAACGGGCGATGATGAGCCCATCGACCTAAAGATATATATATATATATATATATATATATATATATATATATATATATATATATATATATATAATGGTTTTCTATAGCGACCGTATGGCATCGATCCTGCTCATCTTTCAATGAATTGATCGGGTGAGATCCTTCCCGACCGCTGCCCGTTTGAATGTGAGGAACATCATTTAAGACCCCGTGCATGGACCGTGCTAGTCCTAGATTCAAATAAACAGGCCTACATTGCGAATTGTTTTACAGCTTTCCTCACTGTCTTCTTATTCCATAAGTTTGTTTTATTTACCTTCGAAGGATGCGTCGCTATTTGTTGCTGCTGTTGTCGGTTTTAGTAACGGCCGCCGGGATGTCAGGACCGTATAAACCTTTCATGATCAGTCTATATATACATAATATATATAGTAACACACATATATATATATATATTGTATAATATATATCATATACGTGAGTGTGCATGTGTGCGTGTGAACTTGTTTACCTTCGAATGGTGCGTTGATGTCCCAGGCGGCCCACATCTGTGAGACGAAGTAGGGTCCGTAGCAGAGGACGTAGTTGGCAATAACGACGAGGGTCAGTTTGACCGTCTTCAGCTTCGCCTGAGACACGAAGCGGACGTGGGCGCGCGGTTGGGAGTGGCCCTGGCGGTGGTCGACGGGCGACGGCATCAGAGGAGACTCGAGAACCTCACGGTCCTTGGTCGACTCGGCCTTGAGGTTGGCACTGCGCCAGACAGTCAGACAGATCTTCGTGTAGAGGACGATGAGGATGACCAGCGGAATCAGGTAGATGGACAGAGTCACCCATGTCACGTAGAACGGTAGAGTCCACTCCGGCTGCATCAAAAACAACCAAGTATGTTGTGCTGAAAGGAAATTCAAACAGTGTAATGGAATCCAAGCAACGCACCAGAAGACAACAACACGTTGTTCTTATAACTAACGCAGGTTGTGTTGCATGCGATAGAATTATATCCTCCTTTCAGACTTTTGCATCTGAGTCTCCATTTCGGAGGTTATCTTAGGTATACTCTGGATCTCTTGCACCGTTGGACGGTAGTTTGTCGCATATCACCCAAATCAGACCGCCATTTTTAATTGGTCAAATTATAGCAGGTAATCTGGTTCCGTTTGGACGTGCCGAGCCCCCCCCCCCGACTTACATAGAATATGCCGTTTAAAATAAAGTATCCTATATCCCACAAGGGAGGCGCTCATTTCCTTTTCTTTAGGTCCATGAGCCGGCAATGGACGAATCCCAATGTCCTGGACACGGGGCCAGTGCATCGCAGGACGGGCCGTTTACTTCCAAGCTTACGTCGGTACCAAATTGTACTGCTTGGAGGCAGAGGCATGATGTGCGCAAACAACTTGCCCAGGGTCGTTACACGGTGTTGAACCGGCAACGGGATGATCACTGACCAGACGCGTTACCGATAGGCCACTGCGCCGTTTGCGACCTAGAAATCTCGGATTCATTGATGCAACAGTCAGGCAGAGTCTTTGGAATGCGTATCCTGCACAGACCTGGTGACCGGAACGATATCTGGACACCGTGTCTTCTACCATCTACGAGGGAGTGTCAGTAGGTGAAAGTAACCGTGCGTTGCATTCGGCTCTTGTCATTCCTCGCCCTCAGTCAACCACGGACCAGGAACTCAGCACATCGTGTCAAATGTCAACTCTGGATGGGACCTCGTGATACCCTAAACAGGGTTGTAATCTTTGATCTACATGGCCCGTGCAGGTCCTTAGTAAAGTAGTTCTCTTCATGTCTTTGCATTACATTACAATATACGCAACACTACATCCCTTATACCCGTCTGGAATAAACTCCTAACCGTAAACTCGAAATTTTTGGAGCGCTATTTAAAAGCTAAGCGCAGGGCACCAGTTTATTCACGAGCGCTGCGTCAAGTCCGCGGGGTTGTCCAAAGATGCCATATCAAGAAGCAAGTCCGGTTGCCAGGAGACCAGAGAGAGGAGAGAAGAGGAGGTTAGGGTGGGTTATTAGAACTACAATAATTATATGACCCAGCATACGAACTCACCGACACTCGACCTCTTGCAATCTCTGCGCAGGTCTTTCACTCAACTCAAAACACATCTCTTTCACAATTCCTGTCCTGATTCCTCGTCTTCCCTTTATCTCTCTGCTCCAGTTCCAAATACTATCCACCGCAGCTGCCCGCCAGCCTGCCTGCCTGCTGCCTGCCTCTTTGATCTTGACCTTGAACCGATCCCTTCCTGTCTATCAATTTTGTTTTGACTGAGCGCCTGTGAATAAGCTGGTTTCCGCGACGTAGCTTTCATTGGGCGCTGCAGAAATCTCGAGTTTACGATTACGATTACATGACCGTGCCGTGCGGAGGCTCTTGCGTATACCTCGAAAGAGCCAATGCAGTCGTAGATGCCGTCTTCCGGTGCTGCACCTGGGTGCTGGACGTAGCTGAAGATGAAGACCTGCGGAACCGCGAAGACGAAGGACACGGTCCAGGCAGCAGCTACGAGCATACGCATGCGACGCCGACCCCAGGCGTGCATTCGCAGCGGGTGGCAGATAGCCAGGTAGCGGTCGACGGCCGTCGTCACCAGCACATAGGACGCAGCGAACATCGCCACCAGCTGTGCGTAGGTCACGAACTTGCAGAGGAACTGGCCACCGCGGAACTGGAACGTCATCTTCCAGGCGAGCTGTGGAAGGACGTTGAAGAAACCGACGAAGAGATCGGCAGCCGTCAGGTGGCCGATCATCACGTTCATGCGGCTGAGTTTCTTGTGACGGGCGATCGAGGCGAGGATGAAGATGACGAGGGCGTTGCCTGCGACAGCCAGGAGGAATATGACGGCAAGGACGGCCATCTCCACCTTTGCCAGGTTCTCGTTACGCTCGATCAACGACCAAGCGGTGGCGCTGACGCCGGTGCTTAGTGCCTCCTCGCCGTCAGTCGAGACCGCTACCGAGATGGAAGTGGAAGAGGAATAGGTGCTGTCGTTGGCGGATGCGGGATAGGAGGAGCGGTTTGGGTTCAGATGCATCGCTGATGGCAATTGTGGCTGCTGCTGTGTGGTGGTGGTGGTTGATGTGGTTTCTGAAACGGAACAGAAACGACATAGAGGGCTTTTGGGAGGTGCTTGAAAGGCGCTTTATAAATGTCTGTTACATTACATTGCATTGCATTACATATACGTTACGAAAAAGAGCAGTTCCTTAAGAGGCATTCATGGGCATGCAGAGTTAATGACTTCGGTTTTCTAACCTCGGCTTATAAGGGCGGGTGGCCAGTCCACTCCATCGCCGCCTTATACTCCCTACACCAGAGTAGTAGCTCAGTCTACCTATCTGAGTCCGCTAGGAGGCAAGTGAAGCAGACATTTTCGAAAACTCTCTCTTTCTCTCTCTCTCTGTCTCTGTCCCTGTCTCTCACTCTGTCTCTGTCTCTGTCTCTTTCTCGCTGTCTGTCTCTGTCTGTCTCTGTGTCTGTCTGTCTCTGCCCTGACAGAGATTTGAATACCTGCAGAACTCGGCGCCGCTAACCACTGGGCTATCGCTTGGCCCAACACTTTACGACTGAGGAAAAAAGAATAACTGGAAGAACTTACTCCGCTGACGATCCCCCCCCCCCATGTATCTGTGTACCTAAACGTTTATATGGCGCATTTAATGAGGCTCTCAAAGGAGCTATTCCAGTTTTTAGATCACCCAACTGTGACAAATCCAGAGTTCAGACAGCTGCAAGCCAGAACAAGACATCACCCGATAAATTCATTTAAAAATGAGCAGGGTCAAGGCCACGAGGCCACATGGTCGCTATAGAAACACGGGTACATTTACATTTACGTATGCTTACGGGGAATATCTTCTGCGGAAAATGAGCGCTTCTGCACGAGAGGTTCATAGGACTGTATGGAAATGTTCAGATATACGCATACACCATAACACGGCCGAGAGAACGTTCGTCTAGGGACACATAACGACGTCTCGTAATAAAGAACAGCGTCTATATGGAACTCCTGGTATTAGATTCCACAGTCACCGTGTTTGGTCAACCGCCGAGTAATTTGCGCGGCCTTTCTTCACACACCGTCCGTCGTCAGAAGTGTTTCTTGTCTAGGTCGTTAGACAGACAAGGTCAATTGTCTCACGTCCACTGTTTCTCGGGGTGAGCGCAGAGGTGCTATGTAGGCATCATCGGCGTTATTTTCGGTCCGAAGTGCCAACACAGTCGTGTTACAAGGGCAATGAACACAGTTCTTAATTTAAGGCTAATGTAAATAAACGAGTTGAGCCTCGTAGGGGGTTAGGGACGGGAACTTCCTCTCACTGGTACCGACCACCTCAGTTGGAGGCGGTCCTTTTCCTAGCCATTAAGCGATTAGACTGCTTTCCGTCGCTGTTTCTAATTTATCGGCGAAACTGCATCCCGTCGATGGTAAAACTATAATAAAGACCAAATAGGATTTTATTAAGTGAAGAATGATCCCATCATGCTGGAATCGAGGATTTAGGAAATCCCGAGGAGGCTTTGATGCCTAAAGCTAAGCGTAAAGAAGGCTGGGTTTAGCACAATCGTTTCTTGGTTCTGAAGCAACTAACTGCAGAACTCCAGTTCCAAACACCACCCACCGTAGTCGTCTGCCTGTCTGCCTGTCTGACTCTTGGATCTTAACCTGGAACCGAGCCCTTCCTGCCTATCGATTTTGTTTTGACTAAGCGCCTGTGAATAAGCTGTTTCCTGCAACTTAGCTTTCATTGTAGAAATCTGGAGTTTATGTTTAGGATTAGGAGGAGAGACCGGCATCTCAGTTCCAGTCTCAGCTTGTTACCTTGAACGATGCCATCTTTTGCCTACACAGAGCATAGATGGTGGTGCCATGGGTGGGGATGCAGTGGCGGCTCCAGGATTGCTTGTCTGGAGGGGCGACAGCATTTTCTGGCAGTCCACCAAGCATGGGTCTGGTCTGAGGGAAGCCGGCATATAACCAATAGGGGTGTGTTGGGGGGGGAGCTAACCACCCCAGCCCGCGCCTCTAGCTAAATCCGCCACTGCGGAGATGAAAACCGCGGCATTGCTTAGCAACGAGTGTCCAGTGCTTTTTCGGCGGTTTCTTCCCGCTAGATAATGGCGATTTATGTGCAGAGATATTACGCTGCCGGGTGCAAACAGTAGCAGCAGATGCAGCAGTAGTAGTAGCAGCAGCAGCAGCAACATCTCGAATAGAAACGAAGATATAGAAACCAATCGTTCACATAAATATGCCACTTCCCTTTCCTCCCCTTCTCCGAGTCTCTTTCTCCATTTCCTCTTCACCTTTTCCCTTAAATCTTCCATCCTTCCATCGTCCAGTTCACCTCCTTCTCTAGTTCCACTCCTTCTCTTTCATGTAAATCTCACATCGCATCTTCCATTCACCTCCTACACCATATCCTCCTCCTCCTTCCAAGCTACCGCCGTCCATCATCTTCCCCTCTTCCCACTCCTCCTCCTCCTCCTCCTCCTCCTCCTCGTCTCATCTCATCTCCTGATCCCTGTCCTCACTATTCCAATTCGGCTAGCCACTCTCTTCCAGCTCCGTGCTCATTAGAACCTATGACTTCTCCTATCATTCTTCTTTCCACAAATGTTCTTCCTTATCCACCTCCTCCTCTTCCTACTCCTCCTGTTGATCCTTCGTACACTTGGCTCATCGTCATTAAGTCATGCGGCCCAGGAGAATAACGAGGAGGCGGAGGAGGAGGAGGAGGAGGAGGAAGATCAGTACGAAATAACAAATCCTCCTCCTCCTCCTCCCTCTTCTCTATTCATCTTACCGTTATTTTTCGGCGGCTGTATATCAGACGTTTCCTGAAACTTTGAACTCCGGTGAACGACTCTACTGTCACTAAGAAGGAGACTCGAAACGCAGCATCAAAAAGTCAGTCGACGAACGCCAAACACGTGCAACCGTTATCTCTTCGGCATCAGCCGGCGACGACGTCCAGGTCTTTGCCCCATCTGCACCTTCCCCTTCCACCCTCTTACATAGAACCCCAGCTGCTCGAGGAACCTTTCTATCGCTATAGATGTCGCCACCATGACCTGCATCGTGAAAGCCAAATCTCGCGCACGCTAACTACTCGGTAAATCATGCTGGTATATAGCACTGGGTAAAATACGTTGCACCTCACGAACGATTAAGAAAACACAAGTACTGACAGTTCACATAATGTAACATGTATTATTGTATGCAACACTGAATCTCTTACTGCATATGGTGCGATTTTTCGTTCAAACTACGGCAGGCGCTTTACATATAGAAGGGCTTCGAAATTTTGAAGGATGGGCAGGTTGCCTACTGCATACAGCAATTACAAATTAAGTTTTGGAAAGATATTTGTACGTGATCGTCCTAAAGGCGGTGAATACACTCTTCTGGATAGAGCGGGATTAGCCAGTATGCAAAGTATGCAATTGCATGGGGCTGACAGGGGCCCCAGACATGAGTCAGAGTTTTTGGCATTGACAAAAACCGACGTGGAATTCACTACACCAATACTGAAGATATCTATTGTGTACACTTTTGCCAGCCATGATGCAAATTCAAACCACGGCAATGTTATTGTTGCTGTATTAATTTTCACGGAATATCTGTATTTTTAAATTTCAAAAATCCTAGATATTGTTAGGGGAGCATGACCATGGGTGTGCCCATCGTAATTATTGGAGGCACGTGACCACCTGCCCCACAGAAATGGCGCCTGTGATGATGACCTTTGACATGGTAGCTTCGCCGCTGTTGGTCCTTCACTCTGGAACAGACAGCCATATGCGATCTGCCACATGAGCTCCCTGTTATTTCTCTGCCTCGATTTCACCAGCCACTGAAGACCATTCTGTTTCATAGTGGTCTTGTGTTTTGAGGTCGGGAGCACTTCTGAGTCTTTTGTTTTGAAGAGGTGCAATATAAATGTCCAATTACGATTACGATTACTGTTTGACGCTGAATTCAAACTCTACGTGGCGTAACTTTGGTCTAGAAACTCGGGGGTGCACCAATTTCGTTTCATTCTTTCTCCTTTCGTGTGATAATTGTTGTTTGACTAACAGTTTGAAAAATCACTGAAGAATGCCAGGCTTATACTAAACTTACTAAGCATTATTAATTCACCTGATGACAGAGTGCGGGTACGATATTCCCCAGTCCATAAGTTGGGGTGCAGGTAATCCCATATTCCGTAAAAATATTACACCTGAGTTTATTCTGATATGCGTAGGATTCCTTGGCTCAGTAAATTAAGCCCTCATTTTGGAAGCACCCGTAGAGCGCCGTTTCCTGAAGTTGAACGCGTCGCACATAAACTGCCTAATTACCGTCGTGCAAATCACTACGCCGCCGTCGCCGCAGTTAGCGAGTCAGTCTATATTAGCCATCGATCACAGACGTCAGCCGTACTTTATCCAAGTATTCGCTAAATTCGTTTAGCTTAATTAAGCAGGCAAACATCCAGAAGCCGATTCCCATCGAGTGCCTTTTGAGAGACGTTTTCAACGGGCGCTACGATGTATTCCAACGGGCGCTACGGATGTATCCTATCCTGACACCCCTTCTTCCTCTTATCTCTCTCTCCTCTCCAACCCCAAACACCACCCCCGCCCATAGCTGCCACGCTGTCTCCCCGTCTGACTTTTGGATCTTCATCTGGAACCGAACCCTTTTGCCTATCGATTTTGTTTTGACTGAGCGCCTGTGAATAAGCTGGTCCCCGCGGCGCGGCTTTCGCTGGGCGCTGTAGAAATCTCGGAATTACGATTACGATTACGATGTATTCATATGGCCTACTTCTACACAATGGAAAGCGCTGTCATTTCATAAGATTAAAGTCGATCGTGAATGGAAGACATCAGGCTATTAATATCGGTTTGTATCACTTCATAGAATTTAATCCCAACTCTATGTTTAGGCTCATGTGTTTCTGGGTCCTGATATAGCGTTTTCTGATGCTTCTCTCTACAGAGGTGTTGAAATGTTCCATCAAACTCATATTTGATCTATAGAGCCACTACCCCGTTGGTCGGCCCGCCGATATGAACAAGTAAGTAAGCAACAAAGTAGACCGAAGTAAGTAAGTAAATGTCATTAATAGTCTCCGGACATTTCTCTTTCCTTAGAAATGACACTTACCTCAGGTAAAATAGTCAGTCAGCCGAAGAGTCAGCCATTCGATTCATCAATCAGCCAAGCGGTTGACTGAGTTCTCTTGCGGAGAACTCAGTCAGTGACCTTCCGGCGAAGATTTCGACTGACTGGCTCCAGGCAGACGCAGGCCACTCTCCTCACGAAGGATCGACTGACGCCAAAGCATCATTGGCCACGAGGAATATCATCGGACAGCCCCGAGTGACTAGACAATTCGTGGAGGACGTCGCATGAAATGCAGAACACTCCGTCATTGTCAGCGATTGACTGAGTGTTAAATCTATCACACAGTCCACAACCCCTTATATGTTATATGTTATATATATTATATGTTATATATGTCATATATATATATATATATGAAAAGTACTGTGTCTGTTAAATGTGTTATTTATGGGACTGTGGATTATGTGTGTTCCTGAGTTAATCTCCAACTTCACCCGTCGAATGATGGCGCATCTTTGATGCAACATCAGGATCGCAATAGAATAAACGATTATAAATCGACCAGATGCACATCAGATTATCTGGCAGTATATATATATATATATTATATATATATATATAAACAGGACCGAAATACATATTGCCGAGCTACTCATCAAAAGTTATATATATATATATATAATATAGAAGGAAGAAAGGAAGAAGAAAAGAAAGATAGATCGAAAGACTTAGAAAGATAGAGAGACGAATGGATATATTATGGATGGATGGATGGATGGATTAATAGATGGAGAAATATATATAAATAGATAAATATAGAGAGATAAATATATGGAGAGACAGCTGGATGGTTGGATAGATGGATGGAAAAGTAGATGAAAGGATAGATGGAAAGATGGAATGATAAATAGATATATGGATAGATATGTAGACAGACAGACGAACAGACAGACAGACAGATGGATAGAAAGATAGAAATAGATAGAAATAGATAGAAATAGAAGGAAGTCGATAGAAATAGAAGTATACAGACAGAAACAGACTGACGGACGGACGGACGGACGGAGACAGCCATACAGAGAGGTAGATAACCCAACAGGAAGAATTCAAGACAGCGAGAGAGAGAGCGAGAGAGAGCGAGAGAGAGAGAGAGAGCGAGAGAGAGCGAGAGAGAGCCAGAGAGAGAGCCAGAGAGAGGGAGCGAGAGAGAAAGAGAGAAAGAGAGAGAGAGAGAGAGGGGTGAATAGATAAAACGAAACATATCCCTGCATAAACAGATATAAATGAAGAGAAAAGTGATGTGTCGTCGTTCTAGATCTTTTACTAACTGTCCAAGCGGAACGCATCGAAATTGCATACGTCTGCCGCCGGAAAGCGCACGCGCCGTGACCTTGACCTTCAAAGCTCGTTGCATCGTCTGCGGTGTCTGTGTATGGATACAAGCGGTGGGGGAAAGGTCATTATGACGGTTCAAGCATCAGCGATCACCCGCATCAGTAAGTCACCCATTCCAGAAAACTTTACATAGTCGATTGTGTGGCTGTCGACCATCTAAGCAACAAATAGCGGCGACTGCGTCATGAAGTCTGTATGGTCGTCAATCGACCGGAAGACATTCGAAGACCTGTGGTTCTTCTAGCGCAATATCCGAAACAAAGATTTGCACTCACCTCATCTTTAGACGGACCTCCCACTCGTCCGATCGCTGTGAACATCTCGCTCTCTGCCGCTGGACCAACGAAGCATCACTGAAGCGAGAAATTAACGAGGTTCAGCTCCGAGTTTTATCCAATTACATTTTGCCTGACCGAGCACTGGCCAAATGCATTGACTCACAGATCCAGCAAACGTACATCCTATACATCTGCGGACGGACAGGAAAACGGACAAATAGATCCTCCAGGCAGACGTATACCCCCCACAGTTGTGAATGGACTGAGACACAGACAAATGGTCGCTTGGATGGATCCGTGGGTGGGTCGACGCTTAATCCGACAGACACATGCAAACGTATATATATATATGATATATATGTATATATATATATATGTTATATATGTGTATATATCATATATATATATAGGCTTTCATGTGCCTAGCTGCTTCTGCTTCTGACGAAGCTGTCTGCGGTTTTCGGTGGTAGTTGAAATTCTTCTCCTGGTTATGCTAGTTATGCTTGCATGATCGTCACATGCATATGCCGATAGCGTCGCTATATAAATGCAGAACTGAGAACTTATAGTAGTGATGATGCTTCGCATGCTGCTGATGCTGCCGCAGCGCGGTTTGCGTGCGATTTGCACTCGAATGGCTGATATAAGTTTGAGAGCAATTGTCGGATGACAGGTCACGACGAAGATGACCAAAGAAACGAGTGATCCAGGAAAGCACCTGTATCTCATCTCATGCATCTCATAGATGTATATATATGCATATATGTATATATGTGTATGCTATGTGCTAGGCCCTATGTGTTTATATATAGAAGACATACTTGCCCTCCGAGTGTAGGCCTACATTTACACTCATAATGCACGGAAAGCGAATGGTTAGAGCGCTTGGCTTGTAACGCGAAGAGCACAGGTTCGAGCCTCCTCCTCTGAGGCCGTTCTGTGTAGGGACCTCGAGCAAGTCTTTCACTCACAACTGCTGAGAGCAATCGATTGATGCTTAGTCATTACATATTGGTCAATTAAATTACAATTACATGTTAGTGATGTTACAATTTAGTTACTGCATTACTGCCAACTATCACTTGTAGGCCTACGATAATGTTGCCAAAGAGAAAGAGTAAGTCTAATAATTTAATTAGGCTAATGTCACTCAGTATCACTGTTGGTGCCGGCTGCATGCAGTTAATGAAGACTGGACTCATTGTCTTTAATCTGATTCTTTTTGGCTGGAGTCTCGCCTGCTGTGTGTTTGTGTGTGTTTGTGTGTATGCGTGTGTGTGCCTGTATGTGTGTGTTTGTGTGTGTATGCCTGTATGTGTGCGTTTGTGTGTGTGCTTGCGCGAAAATTCTCTCAACCGGAGCCGAAGATGGTGGAATCGAAACGACGTTTCTTGCCGCTATGTAGGTGCATTTGACTCATTTTCAGTTTCATGCAGATCACGATTGTAATCCATTTTTTAAGTTCAGGCTTTCTTTTTAGTTAAGTTATATTCAATATTTGCTCAAATGTTTGTCGCCACATGCATTATTTTGTAATAGGAGGCCCTAATTTAGCCGGCCTAGGTCCCTTTTGGGTCTACCATTTCTATCCCAATAACCTGTATACGCTTTAATGCATAGCATGCAGTTGTTCTTTTAGATTCAATAAAAAAGTTTAAGTTATATGATACTTCCTTCAAGCCATTGTAAGTGAGCTTGTCTTCAGGCACCCGAAGAATTGATCAAACCATTTATGGTTTGCTTTTCAGTAATTTACAAAAATTAATTACAACGTGACAATTACAATTACACCATTTCAATTACAATTATAATTACAATTATAATTGATGGTTTCACAAATCAATTACAATTACATGATAAAACTGTAATTAATTACAATTGAATTATATTTACCATTACAGCTGACCCAGCTTGGTCTATATATCTCAAATATTTATATAATAGGCCCTCTATATGTATATATGTATATATATGCTATCTTTGTATCTGATGTATATATATATATATATATAAGACAGACGCTATTCGTGTACAAGATAAATGGTAAGCCTGTATATATGATGTATGAATGCATATTAAGCATTATGATGCGAACTGTGGAGCATACGTTGACGCGCGATGATTGCTTTGGAGTCTGCAAATGACGCCAGATAAATCACATGAATCGATCGCTTAACTGTCCCCTGTGGTCAGTCAGTCACATATGGACCCCGGATGATGGGCCTTCCTGCCTCGCAATCCACCCAGTGATGCACGAAATGAGATCCCTTTGCAGACTGTGCACATATACAGGCTTACAACTTGAATATATATATATAGATATATGATGTATATAAATATGTATAGGCCTGTCATATGTGTATACATGGATATTGTTCGGCGTATAGGGTGGGACCAAATAGGTTAAGTTGTCGCACACTGTATACCTTCTGCACGTATTGGCGGGAATGCCGACCTTATAGAAGGTGTTGTGTTTAAATTTGGTTCAGACTGAATTTTTGTTTTGGTCCTGCGTAACCGTTTTTCTTGCCAGTCTCTCTTGGGTAGTCATGGTTACGTCTTCTGCGTGGATGATTTGCCTGGTTTTACTGGGCATTTTGTCGTCTTGGTTCCTTTAGATCCGCCTGTTGGTGAGTGTTTGTGTTTGGTCTTCGTGAGAGGCTGTTCGCTGTACGAATCATATGGATCAAAGGTAGGAAACATTGACCAATGCCGGTGCTACATATGAACAAGATCGGCTGCAGCATGAGGCGGTGAAGTGTTTTATCAGCTCAATAGATACTGGAGTTTGAAGATGCTTGCCACAGAATACCCAGTGAGTACCATATATATATATATATATATATATATATATATATATATATATATATATATATATATATATATATATATATATATATATATATATATATATATATATATATATATATATATATATATATATATATATATATATATATATATATATATATATATATATATAATATATATATATATATATATGTGTGTGTGTGTGTGTGTGTGTGTGTGTATATATATGTATATGTATATGTATATATAATATATATGTGTATATATATTTATATGTATATATATATATATGCCACTCATCTAAGTAGTATCTGTAAACAGTTGACATTAATGAAGGCCTGACTGTAAAACGCTTGTGGACAGTGTCTTGTATCAGGGCACATTTGGTTTGCCTACTACATCTGATTGGTTACTTCAAAAGGCTAGAATACTGCATGTGTAACTAAAAGGTCACAGTGGCAATTCATTTTAGCAGACAATTCATGTCTTTAAGCGTCCTGTCTACTTACTTTAGTGTCTGCTGTTTTCAGACATTAGGCCCATTTTGGAAAGACGCATTCATATATGCACACGACTCCTTTGCCCCACTATATACACGTCGTTCTATATGAAACGGATATCGAATTCCGATGGTCGAAATTGACAAAGGAATCATGATTAATATCAAACGTGACACTTAAAAATTGATGCCCGACACTTTATGGATCCAGAAGCAGTCCACAGGGTCAGCGCCCCCACTCGGCGAACTAGGCGGCCACCTATAGGACGGCACAGTCTGGGGGGCGGATAAATAGGGGCCTATGCAAATTCCGCCCTTCCTGCTGAATTGAACGAGAAAAACATCAGATTTTAGAAAGGGTCATCGCTTTGGTGAGAGTTCGTGCATGGTATGCAAAATCTGGCCTGACGGGAACTAGAAGACAAACTGCACGGGTGAAATTATGCACCACGAGACGACTACCTTTTGTTTTTACAGCGCAATAATCTATGGCTCGTGACGATCACAGAAAACGCAATCGAGGCTCGGACGTCGCTCGTGTCAACGAGCTCCACGGAACACGATTAAATGTGCAATGGACACCGACAAAGTATTTGCCGACGGGCTTTCAGCTCACGAGCAGACATGATTGTGGTGGTGGCGGTGGTGGTGGTGGTGGCAGCGGCGGCGGTGGTGGTAGTTGTGGCAGTAGCGCCGATTGCCTTTTTGAAACCTATATCCTGAACCGGCAGGAATACTTTGTTTGGATTTCGAAGACTTCTATAGCGTCACCCATGTAGTAGTGTTCAAGCCATCAGTCTGTTACTGCTATGCGAAATCGGCGTGTGTGCCAAATTTCAGGGTGAATCCCGTTTAAAATCAATAGGGAAATCGGAGAGGGGTCGGCTATGGCCCGCGAAGAATGGTAGACGAACTGAAACCGCCGTCTTTTGCAGAAGCTGGAGTGGCAGCGCTTCAGCGTAGACCTTGACATCGTAAAGAGACGCTATGTGACTAATCGAAAAACTGAGACAGGAGACAAGTGAACATCTCTGTACTGTTCACTTATCTACCCACTGCTAATGTAAATGTTAATATACGTGACTCTACAGGGCAATATGGCCTTAAAGAATTTATCGGGTGAGATCCTTCACCACCGTTGCCCGTTTGAATGCGCGCCACGCCATTTAAGGTCCCCGTGTACATCTAAGGACCATGCTAGCCCGAGATTTAAATCTCTGTCGGTATGCGAAGCGACATCCTCACGCACAGAGATGCCTCGACGTATGCTTTAACCAATGTAGGCAACCAGGCTAGCTGTTATGCGAAGCCAATTTCGCAGTTAACTCAGGACACTTAGATAAATCACGCACACATCATTTCGCTAACCCATGTCACGTGACAGGGTGAAAACGACTAAGATGCAACTCGATGCTACAATTAAAGCTACATTATTCCTGTCTCAGTTAAACGAACTGTCGAAGTCTTTTTATCCTGGGGTTAAAATACAGAATAGCACGCAAGCACCGTGTCCACAAGGTTTTTATAAATAGTTTCAGACTTACAGGCTATTTTAAAAGCGTGTAATCCATTATCCACGGAGATGGGTCAACACAGAACATCTGCAACGACTCCTCACCCCTGAACTTTTACAAAAACAATTTATGATATGAAAATGCCTGTATTTTAAAACTCATACTGAAATGCACAACGCTTATCTGAATACTTTAGTAAAGACCACAGCTGTAGGCTACATGGATGCCATTAGCATCAGGCAATTGATCATCCTAATCGTCCGAATAGGCCTATCCCTCCCTAGTGGCGCCAGGTCCATCGCATTCGTCAGTAGCCGACCAGGCGGTCGCCAAATGACGAATACCTCTGTCCGTGTATATGGTGTGCAAGATCCTGGCTAACCGCTGCCTCTCCGAGTTCGGCGCCAATGTTCCCTCGAATTTGTTTCTTGCGTGAACAGTAACATTTGAGACCTGAGTTATGGTCCGCGTAAGAACGAATATCTTTTGGGCTTAAACTAAAAGGCTATAAATTTACTTTGCCATGTATTGAAATAAAAGACGATCAGGACAAGTTAAACTTAGGTATATTAAGGTTATCTCTAGTTTGTATTTCGATCGTCCATAGAGGACATTCAAGCAAAGACTTACTTTCGACCCTCCCTACCCTTGTCTGGATTTGTCCGCATTTGGCATTACCGCCCATCCTCTTTGCCGACTTCCGCACTCCAGCGAAGCACTATGGTATATAGATTGGGCTTCCCTGTTGATCTTGCAGGGCCAACTGAGCTATATAGTGGGTTACTTTGAAAATGCTGCACCCAGCAATGGGATTCTAATTAGATCCAACGTGATACGGACTGTTGTCTGACTGAAGTTGGTGTTTATGGCACAGAGTGTATTGAAATAACAATTTAGATTGGGACATCCGCATTGGGCATAGCCCCTCCCCTTGTCTGCATTTGGGTTACCTCTTCTTTCGCCCTTTTCGGGCGTCCTTAATGGTCGACCCTTTGTGCAATTGCTAACGATCGCACATATGATCCAGGCTGATTTCTTCCAAGGCACGTCTGTTAGGTTTAAAAAAACCTGTATGGTTGCGTCCTGGAGCATCTTGAAAATCTAACAAATCTAATGACTTCTATGACGCCGTTATCATAATGCCCAAGGCATCAGTCGATGGTCGCTTCAAATGAGAAATCGTAACCATAATCCATAGGGCAAGCCAGGTCAAATTCCTATGGTTCAGAGCAACCAGAAGGTAGGCTAAACGAGATGAACGAGATGAGTCTTAGGTTTAGACCTGAATGACATCAAAGAATTGACAGAATGAATGAACGAATGGAGAAAATGCCGCTTATCTAGATTCCGACTATTTGTGACAGAATCAACATAGTCTACATTTCTGTGTCAGGTGTGGCTTTAAATATAATCCAACTGAAATACATTCCATCGTTTAACACAGATGCATTTGTTATGTCGACATGAGCGTTAGCTTTCGCGCAAAATTTTCCCACTCACGAATAGACTACAAAGTCTCGTCACTTACCTACAACACACTTCATTCCTCCCAACCACCCTATCTTCGTCAATTATTTACAATTCAACCACTCCGTTTAACCCGATACTCTTCTGCCTTAACACTTTTCCGCCCTCCCATCACCTCATCCTTAAAATTTAGAAATCGCTCCATAGCCATAGCTGCTCAACCACTCCGGAATAAACTCCCACCAGAAGACAACAATTATCTGATCCATCTTACGAACTCACCGGCACTTCACCCCTTGCAATCTCTGCCCAGGTCTTCCACTCAAAACTCAATACACTCCTCTTCGCAGATCCTATCCTGATTCCTCTTCTTCCCCTTATCTATCCTGCAGCTCCAATTCCAAACACCACCCACCGTAGCCGTCTCACATCTGCCTGCCTGCCTGCTTGCCTGCCTCATGGATCTTGACTTGGAACCGAATCCCTCTTGCCTATCGATTTTGTCTTGACTGAGCTCCCGTGAATAAGCTGGATTCCGCGACTTACGTTGAGCGCTGTAGAAATCCCGAGTTTACGATTACTTTTACGATCACCATTGTGAGGATTTTCTCAAGCACGGTCGCATATTGCAAATAATGTAATAGGATTTGTCACGAAATGTAAAGCTTCCTTCAAATACCACGGTTTGCGTTCTGCACCCAGTGACGGCAGTTCAGTCTCGGTTTTATTCATTTAGCCACTCTGTCTTAAATCAATCACAAGTTGTTTTCCAAGCCAAAGAGCCCCTGATGGATAAGTTTTGTCTTGACAATTTATTTAATCGCAAACGGTCGAATATAAAGAGTAGGCCTATTGAGCTGTAAAGTCAAGCACACTATTCTACAAGAATAAAATAAGCCTACTAAACCAAGAGTGTGTGTGCTATATAAACAAAGCGCCACTTACATAGCAGACCGAGTCATACGATATATCCGAGACCACTGAACAGTAAGTAGATAGAGATGTCATTCATGCTTTGCCTCTGGATCAAGCATCCTTGATAAAGAGGATAGAGTTCAGAGTTCAAACAGCGCGCGCACCGTGAGACTGATGACAACTAGTGACCAGCTGTTTGGCCAAATCTATTATGTGGACGAAGCGGGATGGGTCTTCACATTCTAGGCAGCCGTATGGCTTTGCAAAATATGGAATATAAAATTTCGCCATCTGAGCTAAGTGGGGCAACTATGTCAGTAGCTGTAACAGTGAGCTCAATTTAACTTTAAGTAACCGGAACGCCCACAAAATGTGTGCGCTAGCAGAAAATTGTTGTGCGCGCTATTCTCAAAACTTGTGCGCGCGCACACGCGCGCAGCTTAGAGGAAATATTATATCGGCGCAAGCGGCATATAAAAATCTAAGCTCGATAGTGACACTGCGTGTAACAGATTGCTTGAACACGCAGTTTTATAAAAAAAAACATTTTCGGTATAAAGTATTTTGTTGAATATCCAGTGTGTCACCATCACACGTGTGATTAAGTGATCCCTTTCAGATCTGTTACAGAGCCATGTTCAACGCCCTTATGAGATTCTTTTTAAAAGGCGCTATATAGATAGCCACATACATACATACATACATACACACACATACATACATACATACATACATACATACATACGTATATACGTACATACACACATACATATATACATATATACATACATACATACATACATACATACACACATACGTGTATACATACTTACATACGTACATCTATACATGCACACATACATACATACATAAATACATGCATGTAAAATACATACATACATACATACATATATATATACATACATACATGCATGCATAAATACATACATACACACGTTTGCAATTAAACTTGCGACACTCGTCTCAAGTGAGGGGGGAGAGAGGGACGAAATGAGGGGGAACTGCATCATGGTCTTGGTAGGTATAGAGGCTCGTGATGTAGAGAAGTTCTGATCCATTGAGGAAGAAGTTCCCCTCTCCTTCCCCTACGAATCGCACTGTGACCATGGCAACAACGCAGACGCTGAACCACTTATTTGCTTTCAGACAATGGGTTCTTTTCTTGAAGCAGAAAAGCGTCCATTGTCTGCAGCCTATGAAAGCAACGGGTTTGTCGTCGACTGGTGAGGAGTCGTAGATTGCGCCTTCCTTTGTGGTTCACCGAAACCACAACAACAGCCATTCGATCGAATGGCACTTGCATCATATAAGCAAGTGACGTCATGTGTCATTTGTATAGCGCCACTATGTATATGTTGTCTGCTTCGGGATGTTCACGAGAGCGATAAGATTTCAGGACCGATCATCAGCTGCTGATGCAGAACGCACTTCGACTGCGGCTGTGTTGCAGCAGCAGGTCATCAACCCCAGCAGCACAGAGATGCATGCAAATGAGACTGCTGCTGCTGCTGCTGCTGAAACAGGACCAGACTAAAAAGATGAAAATGGAATTCAGAGCAATCAACAACCGCCGTGGCCAGTCGCTGAAAACAGTAATCAATCATGAATGAGAGCACTCAGATGACACCGCTACATCATTTAGCCTTCAGGTCTCGGCAACAGCAACAAAAACAAAAGCAAGAGCAACTAATGATAGTCATTCTACTACTACTACTACTACGACTACTCCCACTACTACCACTACCACCACCACCACTACTACTACTAGTGTGAGGCACGGCGGTTTATCGGTCTCGCGTTTGGTCAATGATCATGAGGTTGCGGGTTCGACTCCGTGTAATGACTCTGAGTAAGTTGTTCGCCCACACTGTGCCTCTGTCACCAAGCAGTATAATTTGGTACTGGCGTAAGCGGTGAAGTAAACGACAAGTGGGGTCGAATGTCGATAGGATAGAAGAAGTTAGAAAACGTACAAAATCAGAGAAATTAGAACATGCTCAAATTGTAAAAATCCTTATGTTGCTAGTTTAAAATAATTTTAAAGGATATAATGCGCATTTGGATATGGTTATATTGGTACATGCTAATGTAATGTGAAACAATTAATTTATTTTTATAACTTTATTATGATTATTAAATTTATTATTAATATTAATATTTTATTGTGCTAGAGGCTACATAGGCCTATACTGAAAATTACTGTATTTAGTAATGTCATGTGCCAGTTGATCTTTCATTTATTACATTTTATAAAAATTTATAATTAAAAAAATTAAATTATTTTATTATTAATTTTTTAAATGTTTGAAAGGTTTATTGAAACCCGCCTTTCGTTTGGGAAGCAAGTTGAAAGCAGTTCTTGCGTTTTTGCGAAGTGAGTTGAAAGCGGCGCTTGTCATTTTGCAAAGTGAGTTGAAAGCGGCCCTTGTCTTTTTGCGAAGTGAGTTGAAAGCGGCCCTTGTCTTTTTGCGAAGTGAGTTGAAAGCTGCCCTTGTCTTTTTGCGAAGTGAGTTGAAAGCGGCCCTTGTGTTTTTGTGAAGTGAGTTGAAAGCGGCTCTTGTCTTTTTGCAAAGTGAGTTGAAAGCGGCTCTTATCTTTTTGCGAAGTGCGTTGAAAGCGCCCCTTATGTTTTCGGGAAGTGAGTTGAAAGCGACCCTTGTCATTTTGCGAAGTGAGTTGAAAGCGGCTCTTGTCTTTTTGCGAAGTGAGTTGAAAGCTGCCCTTGTCTTTTTGCGAAGTGAGTTGAAAGCGGCCCTTGTGTTTTTGTGAAGTGAGTTGAAAGCGGCTCTTGTCTTTTTGCGAAGTGAGTTGAAAGCGGCCCTTGTCATTTTGCGAAGTGAGTTGAAAGCGGCCCTTGTGTTTTTGTGAAGTTAGTTGAAAGCGGCCCTTGTCTTTTTGCAAAGTGAGTTGAAAGCGGCTCTTGTCTTTTTGCGAAGTGCGTTGAAAGCGCCCCTTATGTTTTCGGGAAGTGAGTTGAAAGCGACCCTTGTCTTTTTGCGAAGTGAGTTGAAAGCGGCTCTTGTCTTTTTGCGAAGTGAGTTGAAAGCGGCTCTTATCTTTTTGCGAAGTGCGTTGAAAGCGGCCCTTATGTTTTCGGGAAGTGAGTTGAAAGCGGCCCTTGTCTTTTTGCAAAGTGAGTTGAAAGCGGCTCTTATCTTTTTGCGAAGTGCGTTGAAAGCGGCCCTTATGTTTTCGGAAAGTGAGTTGAAAGCGGCCCTTGTCTTTTTGTGAAGTGAGTTGAAAGCGGCCCTTGTGTTTTTGTGAAGTGAGTTGAAAGCGGCCCTTGTGTTTTTGTGAAGTGAGTTGAAAGCGGCCCTTGTCTTACCACTACTGGTGTTGAGAGCCATTCTGTTCAATTGTGTCTTTGTTTTGTCAGGCGACGAGAAGTTCTCATCGAAGGAGTCTGCACCTAAAGAGGCGGATTCTGCGTCTCCAACGGATACTCATTTCTGACTAGACTTTCACTTGAGACGACTATCGAGTGATACCTAGTGCACTAGGGCGCTATAGAAGTCAATAGATTAGAATAGAATATATTGGATTAGATTAGAATTAGATAAGATATGAATAATCACGATTACTAATTACTATCATAATATAGTAGATATAGGAGTAATCACGATTATTAATTTACTATTATAATAGATTAGATGTAGGAATGACTACGATTATTATTTTACTATGATTAGCCGGGAAACAGTTGCGATTTACAATGAATTACAAATGTAAAGTACAGCTAGCATCGATCGTTGATGCGTTGCCTGTTATTTAAGTCATAAAACAAACTCCCAGTCGAGGCAGATTGGCCGAAACATGCGCGGAGAAAAAACGGACTACCAGACTAATTATGTGGTAATTACATGTAACTGATGGTTTTACAAATCAACTGCAGTTACAATTACGTAATGAAATTGTAATTAATTACAACTGAATTATAATTACAATTACAGTTGATCCAAGCCTCTCACATATTGATATTATAATCGGCCTTATAGGTGGGTATATATGTATGTTGTTGTAAGGGAAGGTTGATTAGGTCTGAAGGTGCCACGTGCTCATGCAACGGTCTGATGAATGAGAAAAGGTCAAGAGGGAAGGCTGCTTGGGTCCCATGGTAGCATGCCTATTTCACCTGTCTGTTGAAAGAGTGTTTGAAGGAGGGAGTCTAGGACTATATGAATGGGAAATTTTATGTTGATGTGTGTTATGAGTTGGGACCAGACAGTAGCGAGTTTTCGTAATAAACGTGTGAAATAACTGTACAGACAGCGTGAACTGAGTTGTCGCTGAAACACGTTTTCCGACTCGTAACAATAGGGCCTATATATATATATATGATATATTTGTATATGATGTATACTTCTATCTATTCTATCTGCTTCTAATTACCAATTGCACGTAAACTACCATAGAAATAGTCTGCTTCTGATGGAGGTGTTTATTTACTTGCAAAACCAAAATTTACATCGACGATTTCGTTGTTGATTTAATTTAAGTTTGATTTTCTAATTTTCTTTCTTTTCTAGTAATAATAATATGATTTTCTAATTTTCTTTCTTTTCTAGTAATAATAATATGATTTTCTAATTTTCTTTCTTTTCTAGTAATAATAATATGATTTTCTAATTTTCTTTCTTTTCTAGTAATAATAATATGATTTTCTAATTTTCTTTCTTTTCTAGTAATAATAATGTGATTTTCTAATTTTCTTTCTTTTCTAGTAATAATGATATGCTTGGGCGTCCACAAACAAGCAGGAAAGGAAGTGAAATTGACGAAGGCCTAGGCACAAGGGTCGTGAAGAAACGCTTTTCTATGAGTCGCCGGTGAGGCCATAAATAACAGGTCATTCCATGTATTTAGAAAATCTTCTGCTGTTGGGATGAAACTGAGTCGACTGAAGAAGAAAAGGGGAAGAGCAGAGGGGTTAGAGAGGCGAGCGGATGCACTTATATCCCCGGAACGAAACCCCTGCAAAACTTAATGGAACTAATTTTTAGAGTTCATTGGTTGATGGCGAAGAGACAGAGGTAACTAAGTTCACGACTTAATCTTCATAGATACTTAATCAAACCGTTCGCTTCCGTTCAGGCAGTCCCTCTCTAACACCCTGTATGCGTCTCGCTGTCAGTCTATATGTATCTTTGCCTCTCGCTACTTTCCTGTCTCCCTATGTGTCTCTTCCTACGCATTCGTCATGAACCATCATCAGCTAAGTCGTGTCCGAGCTGTATCCGGTGCAGCGAATTCCATTCACCCCTCCGCATATGGATCAAAGCTCACCGGATGCAGTCAGAAGAAATGCGAATAGGGCTGACTATCTGTGTTATGTGTAGGTTATATTCACTCTCTCCCTGTAGCTGTTCGTTCTGATCAGTCGCGTGTGTCACTTTTCCAAATTGCTTATCCACCATAGGCTGCTGCCTCTTTGACCGGACCTTCTAGATACCAACCTGATCGGCTTTGGTGCGCCATCGGTTGAGGCCTTGTGCAATAGACGCCGACGCGATAAAAGAAGTTACTAATTAATAATAATAACAATTCTACACCACCACCACCACCACCACTAAAATAATAGGCCTAATTACAAATAAATGATGATGATGATGATGATGATGACATATGCCGCCGACGAGAGCAGCATAACAAACCTGACCTATTCGCATTAAAGCTAACCCAATTCTTCACCCTTCGCTTCGGCGGTTCTTCTCGCAAAGCTCTCCTACGTTCACCGGTCTCCCATAAGGCGGGATTGTCCGGCGCATTTGATGCACGCAGGGCATAATTGAATCGCATTGAAGCGTCCGAGCAACGGCGCTCCATGGAAAGACCTGTTATTTATGTAGTAGTAGTAGTAGTGGGAGTAGTAGTAGTGGGAGTAGTAATGGTAGTAGTGGGAGTAGTAGTGGTAGTAGCGGGAGTGGTAGTGGTGGTAGTAGTGGTAGTAGCAGTAGTAGTAGTAATAATAATAATATTAATATTACTTATAATACTACTACTAGGCCTACTCTTACTTCCACTACTACTACTACTACTACTACTACTACTACTAATAATAATAATAATAATAATAATAATAATAATATGCACAGAACCAGCAAGATATCACTCTCTGCCAGGGCTTCAATGAAGTCCTGCAGGACTGTAGGCTCCGGTTCGGCTGCCTGTGTCAGGCACTTTGTGTGAAGGAACTCTTGGCGTTGCTCTTCGAACTACGTGACAGAACTTGGTCGATTTCTACTAGTTGCTGAATGAACATTGGATAATAACAATGATAATAATAGAATTAATAATAATTATAATAATACTATTATTAAATTAAAATTAAAATTATTCTTATTATTATTTTTATTATTATTATTTATTATTATTATTATTATTATTATTATTATTTTAAATTAAAATCCACACCTTCCTGTCTTCCTCAAAAACGTTCCTGCCATGTAGAGATTTGTAGAACGTAATTTGCCCCTTTGCAAAAATTTCTGCTGGCGCCCAAATAGGTCTACTTGTTATTTTTGCCTGAAATGAGGCAGACATTATCCAGTCGAGGGAATTGCGATGTCTAACGCAGAAGGCATCAACCCTGCAGGAGAAGGGGTAGCTGAGTGGAGATAAAGAATGATGATAGGCGAGACTTGAGTCTGAAAATCTGTAAAACGTAGTCTGCCTTTGTATGTCTGTATGTCTGTCTGTATGTCTGCCTAGTTCTGTATGTCTGTCTGCCTGTGTATTTCTGCCTGTGTATGTCTGTCTGTATGTCCGTCTGCCTGTGTATGCCTGTCTGTATGTCTGTGTGTGTGTTTGTCTGTGTGTCTGTAGGACCTATGTGTCGGTGGAACTGAATTGAGTGACGCAGTAAAACAGAAGAACGCTGGAAGGATTGTTGAATGTTGCCGGAGAGATGGAAGCAGGAGTAAGCAGAGGAAAAGACAATAGGGAGAAAGAAGAGAGAGGTGGAAGAGAAGAATTGAAAGAAGGTAATCGTAATCGTAATCCCCAGATTTCTACAGCGCCCAACGAAAGCCACGTCACGGGGACCAGCTTATTCACAGGTCAAAACCAAATCGACAGGCAAAAAGGGTTCGGTTCCAGGTCAAGATCCAAAACACAAAACAGAGAGACAGCGTGGCAGCTACGATGGGTGGTGTTTGGGAGGTTGGAATAGGAGAAGGAGGAAGGAAGTAAGTAAGTAGATATGTAAGTAAGTAAGTAATGCATTTGTTAACACACCATATGTCCATCGGCTGAGCGAGAAATCTTAGACGTGGACAACACACAGCCCATGAAATAAGGAGGAAGAGGAGGAAGAGGAGAAAGAAGGAAAAGCAGGAAAAGCAGAAGAGGTGGAGAGAAGGAAAATGATAATGATATATAGCGGACCTTTCCGATCCATTAAAGTGGGATTTGTCTTGGAATTTATATAGCGACCATAGCAATATTTCATACGCGCTCGTTCATCAACTTTTCGACCGGCGGAGGGTGATGTCAAGGGCGGAAGCTGCAGAAAATGGTTGGAGGATGCGGTGAAGATAGCGTTCTGCAGGATACATCGGATGAGACGGACGAACGGACGGAGGCAGACGAATGCTGCTGCTTCTGCTGCTGCTGCTGACATGCATGAGTAACGCCGAGAGCGTGGCGGAAGAGATGGACAGAGTGCTGAATCAGCATAAATCCCGGCGAAGCATTTTTCACTTATCGATGAACTGAAGTTCGAAGGGCTATGCGTGCACTTGGATCGATTCGTCTTCACAGGTCCTCTTACGACGAACTACATCACTCGATCAACACCTATTAGATGGAACCACAGCGAGTACGTCTGCCTGTTTGCTTCTGTTATCTGTCCATATCTACACCTCTCCTTCTCTCTATATATCTGTATTTCTGTCTGTCTGTCTGTCTGCCTTTCTGTCTGTCTGCCTTTCTGTCTGTCTATCTATCTACCTGCCTATCTATCTACCTGCCTATCTATCTTTTTATCTATATATCTATCTATCTATCTATCTATCTATCTATCTATATATCTATCTATCTATCTATCTATCTATCTATCTATCTATCTATCTATCTATCTATCTATCTATCTATCTATCTATCTATCTATCTATCTATCTATCTATCTGTTTCTCTTTGTTGTTGCTCTCTTGACTCCATATCAGTAATAGCTCTAAGTTTGTCTAAATCTAGTCGTCAGTCTCGTCGGTCGATTGGCTGTCCGTTTGGCTCATTCTATTTCTGTTATATGATGTAATGTAAAATTGCTGTAATAATCTTATGTAGCGACAAGTCGATCAATTCACTTTATCGCCTTTGTGAGGTTTTTACGAGGCGCTATATCGATCGCCAGATACATACTTACATGCATAAATGCTGTGGATGGCAATCCGTCCGTTGGGCTCTACGTGTATGCCGGAGGCCGCCAGTGGGGCGACTCTTCTGGTTCTCTGAGCACTGTTTGCTTACTACCGAACTTCTTGTTCCTATTGGCTCTAATAGTATTAGGCCTCTGTAAGGTGCATAAAAGGCCTTCTACTGAATGTCTAGATACCTAGCTAACTTACTAGCTAGCATATGCACTAATATACACACGTGGATGCATGCATGCACACATGCACACATGCATACATACATACATACAGACGTACATCACACACACATACATACATACATGCACGCATACATACATACATACATACATACACACATACATACATACTGTAAATATATACATACATATTCATACATGCATCCATACATATATTCACGCATACATACATAGGTATATACATACATGCATGCAAACATACATGCTGCGTGGGTGTCTGGTGGGAATCCAGTCACCGCGAACGCCACACTAACTTAAGAAAGGCTTCGACTGATGGATGATGGCAGAGGTTTCTGCTTCTTACGTAGGCAGCGAGGACGATTCCTGAGGCAGCGACTGACAGAAGAGAAGTCTGAGGTTAATTCGCAGCTGCTTCCAACTTCGTCATATCAGGCCACGTGTGTCTTCAGTTGCAGAAGCTGCTCGACAATTCGCTCGCCATCTCCAGAGGGATTTAGGCCAGGCATACCTGGCGTCTATAATCCACGTCTTTCTCTCTGTCTCTTTCTTATGTATGTCTCTCTGTCACTTACTGTCTCTCTCTATCTCTGTACCTCTCTGTCTCTGTCTATGGCTCTCTTTCTATTTCTGCCTCTCTCTCTTTCTTTCTCTCTGCCTCTCTGTCTCTCTTCGTCTGTCTGTATCTCTCTCTTCGTTTCTTTCTCTGTCTCTATCTCTATATGTCTCTGTGTATCTCTAGCTCTGTCTCTGTATCTGTCTTCAGTATTTCTGTCTCTCTGTGTCTCTCTGCATCTTTTTCTGTCTCTATGTCTTTCTCCTCATGTCTCTCCCCACCTATCCTTGACTCTGTCTCTCTCTGTATGTCTTTCTCTCTACCCCTGCCTCTCTGTGCCTCTGTGTGACAGTGGCGATTTAGCCATACGTGCGTGGGTGGTGACGATTCGCCCCGTCCCTCTTTGTTATATACCGACGCCCCTCAGACGAGACCAGTGGATGGAAATCCTCTTGCTCCCACGCAACAATCCTGGATCCGCCACTGCTGTGAAAGATTCATTTCGTAATGATCCGTCGAACTGGAGAGTTGTTCCAGAAAACACCTCTTTGAGCCGAGTCAAGTTCTCGCTTGCTACCACGGGGGCCTCGAGACTCATTTGTCTCCATCCGGGTCAACTTCTGCAATACTTCATCCGCTGATCTGACTCGTTTCCGAGTAGACCAATTCCGAATGCCAATTTGCGGTCGACCGGTGCAGTTCATAGGTTCGGCCATAATTCTGGTTTCGCGCGGAACCCACTGCACTGGCTTCCTCTCACGTCAGAGTCGACTATAAATTTTCATACAATCCGCAACTTTTTACTGTTTTTGCCCCAAGGTGTATTTGTAATTGTAAAAATTGCAAACTTATATAGCGCCCATTCAAGAGAAACTCATTAGAGTAATTAATTACAAGCTGATCATGTAATTGTTATTCATTTGTGAAACCAGCAATTGCATGTAATTGTAATTGTAATTACCATGGTGTAATTGATTTTTGCCAGTTACAGAAAACCAGTGCATGATCGTTTAGTATTGTTATTTCCTTATATGTTTTCTTACTTACTTTCTTTATATCTACCTTACGTCCTTTCATACAACTGATGCGGAGGAACCAGCTAAGATAAAGATGCTCTTCAGTTTCATGGATACTGCAGCTGTTGCTATGCACCATGAACAAGATAACTTTTCACTGGCTTCAAGACAAGAACTGACTGAATTTCTCAAAGTAATGCCACTTAGGCCGTGAGAGTGATCCATTGGCTTCGTTGAGATCACATGCAGCCGACTTTTCTAGGCAGCTTCAGCAGCAAGAAACGCCCATTTGATTCCAGCCTCTTCGGCTCCGGTTGAGCGAATTTTTAGAGCAGCAGGCAAGAGATTTTGGCCAGAAAGAACGAGGTTAAAGGCTGATAAGTTTGAGAGTCTAATCTTTATTAAATGCAACGAGCAGTTGCAGTGACATTGAGCGACATCGCTGTGTTTGTTAGAATAGCTGCTTGTCTCTCTTTCATTAGCGATATAAACATAGAAATGCTGGCGGCCAGTAACGCAATAATACTTAATTTATGAACTTGTGGCGTCACTAAAAGTAATGGTAATATTAACTGTAATTGGCTTTATTGTAATTATAATTTAATCGGCCTATACTTAACAAGGTGTCAATGTAGTTGTAATTGCGGTTGACCAAATGCAAAATTGTAGTATAATTCAGTTTTAATGACGTCATTGACCCAAGTCCGTTCTGGACAACCTCTCTGACTTGACGAAGCGCTCGTGAATAAGCTGGTGCCCTGCTCTTAGCTTTCGCATAGTAGCGCTGTAGAAATTTTTGAGTTGTCTAGATTTACGATCCAACGGTTACGGTAGATTCACGACACGCAGTAGGTCTCACACCGTGCGACGTGGCGTCGAACGGCTTCCGTTTAATTGACGCGTTACATTAAAAACATATTTTATTGTCCTTGTAAAGATATCAGCAGCAGCAGCAGCAGCAGCAGCAGCAGCAGCAGCAGCAGCAGCAGCAGCAGCAGCAGCAGCAGCAGCAGCAGCAGCAGCAGCAGCAGCAGCAGCAGCAGCAGCAGCAGCAGCAGCAGCAGCAGCAGCAGCAGCAGCAGCAGCAGCAGCAGCAGCAGCAGCAGCAGCAGCAGCAGCAGCAGCAGCAGCAGCAGCAGCAGCAGCAGCAGCAGCAGCAGCAGCAGCAGCAGCAGCAGCAGCAGCAGCAGCAGCAGCAGCAGCAGCAGCAGCAGCAGCAGCAGCAGCAGCAGCAGCAGCAGCAGCAGCAGCAGCAGCAGCAGCAGCAGCAGCAGCAGCAGCAGCAGCAGCAGCAGCAGCAGCAGCAGCAGCAGCAGCAGCAGCAGCAGCAGCAGCAGATGTTTTTATCATCTTCGCCAGCTCCGTACCATTCGCCGTACTCTTTCCTTTCACGCAATCTCCACTCATTTGCACTAGGGTTGACTTTGGTAACGCCATCTTTACCGACATATCGTTTGCCAACACTGCTAAGCTACAATCTGTGCTCAACTCTGCTGCTCGTCTCATAGGGGGCATTCCAAAGTATGACCACATCTCGTCTTATATTCGTGACACTCTTCACTGGCTCCCCGTCCAGCAGCGTGTCCACTTCAAGATCCTCTCCTTCATGCGCAATTGTGTTCTTGGCTCTGCTCCCCTTTACCTCATTCACTTCTGCACTTTGGTCTCCTCGTTGCCGGGCCGTAGCAACCTTCGCTCGGCCACTCAAGATCTCCTGTTTGTCCCTCGCATGCGTACCGCTGCAGCCCAGTCCAGAAGCTTTGCCTACGTTGGTCCCACTTGCTGGAATCGTCTCCCTTGAGAATTGCGACTCGAGCTCCTTTCTCTCCCCCTCTCAGTGTTCCGCAGGCGCCTGAAGATTGTACTGTTCAACAGTGATTTTACTTTTCGGGTCGGAAGCACCTCTGTTGAGTTTATCCTCTAAGAGGCGCTTTATAAATCTCAAATTACAAGTACAATTACAATTACAAGCAGTTAAAAACTCACTGGAACAGGAGCCAAATGAACAGCTACCAGCTCTTACAGGACCATGCTCCTATTTCCGGGCAGCAGTAAATCAATACACTATAGCGACTTATATAGCCTATATAGAATATATGGAGCATATAGGCCCATATAATGTTTCCTTTATACACAATGCCTGTACGTCATTAATGCGGAGAGAATGGTCGTTGGCATAATTTGTCTGGCAGTGAACATCACATGTTTAAACAGAGCCAATGACAGGACTACATGGCGTCACCACGAAACATCATTACATGTACTCGAATGAGGTCCCCACCTGAGTGGGGAGGGTGACGAATCACGCCGATTGTGGCTAATAGCTAGTCGGCGTGGCTGCCTTCGTAGCAACAAAAAGTGTCTGGTTGCAAGCCATAACAGTCTGTGCATTAAGTAGATGTACATGTTGCATATAGATGATGATCAGTGCGCTTTGAGTCTAAAAGAATTTCATGCCGGTAACCTTTCTTCAGGGTAATCGGTTTAAAACGACAAGCATTAGCGTAGGCTTATCTCAGTTACTGGGGGCAATCCGACAGAATTTCGTCCCTCCAGTGTTATTTCAGTTATGGTTTTTCAGTTACAGTTTCAGTTACAGTTATGTAATTTAGGATTTTTCAGTTACAGTTTCAGTTACAGTTGTGGTTTTTCGGTTACAGTTTCAGTTACAGTTATGGTTTTTCAGTTACAGTTACAGTTAACTGCAATAAGATTTTTCACTTTAACTTACATCTGTTCATACTTCACTATTTTCGGATGTAACGAACCAATTAACACACGTATTGCGAACAGTCCACTGAGATATTTAGTCGACAAATCAATCCGTGACTTTGAGCTTGGATCGAGCGGCTTTAACTTTTCCACCAGGTTCTTTCTTCAGCTTCTCCTTCACTTGCAGAGTGGCAAACACATCCTTATGTTTGCTATGCAGATGATTTCGAAGATCTGTGGCATTTTCCCCCATAATTAGCGTGCCAAACTAGCGTTTATCGGCTTCATACTAACTCTCTTATGCCTCCACTTTAGTCTGGGTTCAGGGAATACCATTCCACCGAATCGCTTATGACTCGCTTCTTGATGACGTATTTGGGGCTATTGATTGGAGGGAGGTCACCCTTCTGGCCCTTTTCGATGTAACTGCTGCTTTTGATACCGTTGATCATTCCATCCTATTGGAGCGTTTGGAGATTTCCTTTGGCATCACTGGTTCTGCCCTCACCTGGTTTCAGTCATTCCTGTCAGACCGCCTTCAATCTGTTGTTTTTGGGCCCTCACGGTCCCTCTGTAAATGCACAGTACACGTTTTTCTATAGCGACCGTATGGCCACTCTCTGCTCGGTTTTCAATGACTTTATCAGATGATATCCTTCACCATGCACCGCTGAACATTTGAATGGGTTTGAATGTTCTGAATGCACTGACCGTACTAGCCCAATGGACCCTTAGAGATTCTAATATTTAGTTGTTCTTGGCCAGCCCGACATCTAAATCTCTGAAATATGTCCACTGTAGATATGCAGAGGACAGTTGATAAAGGACCAGCAGCAAAAATATTGGAAGGTAGCCCCATCGAAATAAACGAGTAACAGACAACATACAATTACGTATAGTGCGCTACTTCACCTCTAGAGACATGCAGCGCGTTAGGTCTACAAATTATGCGTATCATTACCTTTAAAAAACCTGAAGTTACCGTCTGTAAACAAATGTAAAGAAATTAGATACACCATGAGCACTGATACACTGTTGCACTTTCTAATGTTTGTCGATTAACATTGGCCCATAAGAAAATTAGACAGACTGCGATTTGTACAACGAAGGGGAGCATCTCCCTCGATGGCGCAGACCTTGTTCTCTCATTGGAATGCGGTTTCAATTAGGCTCTTGCGTAGTCTACCATCCATTCATTCATTCGTTAGTTCGTTCGTTCATCTTTTCACACATCCATCCATCTAATCATTCGTTCATGCATTCATTTATTCCCACCAGCGTCTGGTCATCTATTCATTCATTCATTTATTCAGAGCATTACGTAGCGCCTCTTCAAGATGTCTGCTCAGAAGAGCTCTTTGCCCATGCTATGGGCGAAAGAGAACAACATCCCGCTGCTGTGAAACAGATCTCACCTTATGTATGTATGTATGTATGCATGTATGTATGTTTGTATGCATGTATGCATGCATGTAAGTAAGTATTTACGTATGTGTAGGTGTGTGTGCGTGCGTAAATATGTATGTACATACTATTTAAAATGACTTGCCTGTGATGTTGAAACTTGAAAGATCACGACGTCTTTCAAGTTGAAATATGATCATGTGGCGCCATCTACTTCCGCCAATTCTTTCTACGCTTAATCAATGGCTGACTGAATCAGAAATATTGCATTTCGAACGATTTGCATCGGATGTCGTCGCATCGAACGCCTCCGTCCACTCTCCCCTTCCTACGTTCTGCTCTCTCGTTTGTTCTGCAATTCGTCCGTTCGTGCGCTTGTTCGCTCATCCCTTCCGTTTCCATTTCGTCGTTGACACAGTTAAGAGACTCTAATGAGCAGCGTCTGGTCATTAATTTTCACCGGTGCGTGATTGGTGGATGCTGCGTATGGCTGCTGTTGCAGCTGATACTGCGCCGGGTCTCGTCCATCTGGTGATACTGTTAAAATGCCATAGACGAGATCGAAACTGCCAGAGAGGGCGAGCTGCGTACAGTGGACCATCGAATCAACAATTGGCCAAATCGACGATCGACGAAAACACTTCAATGGTTCCTCCGGTTGAAGGGGAGCTCTGTGATAGGAGTCCAGTTACACGCTCCCTACGGAAACTGCAAATCGCACGGGATGTGATAAGACTATGCATTGATTGCAGCATGGGATATGATAAGACTGTACGCTGATTACAGAGCTTTCGTGCTAAAATGTAAATGTAAATTTTCGATATTTCTCAGTGCCACACGAAAAACCAACAGAGACCAACTTAAACAGAATAGGAGAGCTTGAAGGGTTCGGCTTCAGCCTTGAGTGAAAAACTGCAGAAGAAAGGGCAATGGCGGAAGTCTTTCGGTAGTTCGTTCCAAAGAGCTGGCTGGCGCCGCGTACATTAAGGAGCGGTTGCAGAATTTTAGACAGGGAAGACTGGAGGCCCTTATGGAGTAAGGAATGAGACAGAATAAGTAGATCTGTAAGTAGATTTGGGCGGATGGATACTGAACAGCTGGCGAATGTAAGAGGGTTATGAAGTGTGAAGGAATACAATTCTGTAGTGGATGCGCTGAGGTATCTGAAGCCAATGAAGTGATTTGATCAGTGGGGTTATTTGAGGGTGTTTGGGGGTTTTAGTAACAGCACGAGCAAGAACATTCTGGATTGTTTGAAGATGTTTTATATGAGAGATGCATCGATGTTACGGTTTGGAGTGAACATCGGATGCGACTGTTGTGCAGGCAGTTTTAAAAACTCAAGTATGTGTCGAAGTTGGGATTCCGAAGACAGAGAGACGTAGGACACTTGGGCACTTTAATACTTTAATGCAGTGGTCACCAACCTTTTTCAAGCGCAGGGCCGCCATAATTTTTTGAATTAAAAATTGTGATTGTTGGTAATTTTGAACAACAAAATACCAGTGGCTGCACAGTATATTCTTAGAGTATACAAGAAAACAACATATTTAAGAAACATGAAATGAAAAGCAAATTTATCGGTAGTTCGTCATTTAGTTTACCAGCACTCAATAAACTAGTGAGAAACCTGGCACTGCATGCTGCTCAACAGTGTTCCATACTAGTCACACAAGTTCTTAGGTGACTCAAAAGATTCTCTGTAGTTAGCCTGTTTCTTAAGTTTGACTTTAAAATGTTCACAGTTGAAAAAGTCTGTTCACATAGGTAAGTTGAACCGAAAAATGAAGCAACTTTGCTTGCAATCATGCAACAGACAGGAAGTTTTTTTTTGTCAACTATCTTCCAGAAGTCACAAAACTTCTCAAAGCATTTATGCCGCTGTTTAAGTTCCAAACTTTCTTGGAGTTCTATAATCTCCAGCTCAAATTGTTCTTCCGACAAACCACAATCAACAGCTGTCCTAGAAATGATCTCAGGATCTTCATGAAATGGATTCACAACGAACTGAAGTAAAGGTGCAGCAAGCAAGAAGTCGTCAAATCTTTCTTCGAATTCATTGTGTAGTTTTGAAATCAAAGTAGAATACTGAATTTTTGCCTGGCCAGTAGTTTCTTTTGTTGAACCTGCATTTGACAAGGCTGACAAATCAGGGACCATTTGGTTCAATTTGGGGGAATATTTCATTTCACTGCGAGCTAAAGCTGACCGAGAAATTTCCAATTTCTTGATGAAGGCCTGCACTGAGCTATATAGTTCAGTTACAAAATGAGAACCCTGTAACTTTAAATTTAGTTGGTTAAGGTACTCCGTAATGTCAGTTAAAAAGGCCATGGAGACTTCACAAACAGTGACATCATTGGAATTGGCCAGTTTTATAACGCCATTCAAAACTATGTGTTATTTCAGTTATTTCTTAAAAGCTCTTGTGGGCCACGACAGATGCCTTCGAGGGCCGCGGGTTGGTGACCACTGCTGTAATGTAACCAGTACCTAGTGACTGTAGCAAGTTAAACACTCTAGGTCCTCTGAAACTGAACTTATTTCATTACTATTAGTTTTTACGTTTATCCAGTTATTTGTATTTAAATTGACTTGTGAAACTGCTCAGCTGCATGCTGTTGATCATTGAATCGATTAATCAAAGCAGAATAATCGTTTGTTTATTTCTCCAGTAAACGCTCCTCATATGCGGCTATCACCTTCTTTCATAAATTCACATTAACATTCCTCAGTCTATCAGCGCCCAACGAAAGCCACGTCACGGGGACCAGCTTATCCACAGGCGCTCGGTCAAAACCAAATCGACTGGCAAAAGTGGTCCGGTTCCAGGTCAAGATCCAAAAGTCAGGCAGAGAGACAGCGTGGCGGGTACGTAGGTGGTCTGGGACTGGAGCGGAATGAGAGAGATAAGAAGAGGAAGAGTCAGGATAGGATTTGAAACATCCACTGGACGACATTAAAGAATGGACTGGACTATCAGAAGCGGAATGCATCGGGAACACACGGGACAGGACGGCATGGAGAGGGCTGATATCGAGGACTCTGGTCTCCGACCTTCAGGAATGAGGATGGACATATACGGATACTGGAAAGATACGCCCGCAGCACGCCAAGACACTCTTCCACCTGTCATAGAATCTCTACAAGGTAAACACGGGACGGGATATCGGTAGGGAATGATAAACCGTCCACTTCGTAGATAGTTTCAGTCTTCCGACAAGTCCATTTTCCTAATTCTTTTTCGTTGCCTGCCTTGTGCGAAACAGAAATCTATACATAAAACATATATATCTTTTAATGTATTTTATATATACTTTATATATATATATATTTCATATTTATGTACGTATATATTTTAAAGTATGAAATACATGTTGCATAACAATAACCGATCATTCGCTGACCTTAAGTGCATCAGCTGCGACGGCCTTCAAAGCGGCGCAGAGGAAGAATTCTGCTCGACTGATGAGAAAATCGAATCGAACAAATAGAATTGCATGCAGTGCTGTGTCGAGACCCCATCTATTGTGGGGGCTTGGAGGCAGGAACGGCCCATTTTTCTTTGCCACTGCAGGGATTCGAGTCTCGCTTGGCTGGACCTGCAAATCTGACCCCGCACTTTGACCCATCACCTGGGTCCATAATTCATAAAGTTGAGGCTACACCTCGCGTCTGTATACAACCACGCGGAACTAAAGCATCTTCAGCTAAACACCAACCTTAAATAGCACCATATTCCGGGTTCAAAATCCAACAACTAAAGCTCATACACTTCTTGGCGCAAAAGCGCAGAACCATCTTGACTCTTATTAAATGTACACGTTTTTCTAAAGCGACCGTATGACCTCGACCCTGCTCAGTATTCAAGGAATTTATCGGGTGAGATCCTTCATCACCACTGCCCGTTTGAATGGGCGCCACGCCGCTCGTTCCCTCTGTATCGACCGTGCTAGATTTAAATCTCTGATGTAAGCCACGACCGGGAGTCGAACCGGCATCCTCACGCTCAGAGACGCCTTGACATATGTGTAGCTAACCAGACCATTAGGCTATTTATGTACCAACAAAACATCAACTGAATTTGTACAAGATCGTCCTCTGGATCCAACCGAAGCATTAGGCGTGAATATACATGGAAACCCAGTTAACCTTTACCCTTCATTACAAAGAAGTGCAGACGCAAATTTACACGGATGATTCATTTATCTATTACACTGCTACTGTATATATGCATAAAACATACATCACCCAATATAAAAAGTACAGCAATAGTTTTTCTCACCGACATTCCAAAAAAAGCACCAACAAATAGAATCTGAGGTGGACCTTTTCTAATGAACTTTCCAAAATTGATTCAATTGATTAAATTAGTTAAATCACATACTAAATTACTTAGATAACTGAATTTACTCTCGATTATTATACAGATTAAGTCAGTTAACTGATATTTCTGCACCAGAAAATCAATTGAGACAGACGATACCTGAAGAAAATGCTCAGCCCAAGCAACAGAAGGAATGAAAACTGCCATAATGGATGGTTTAATGTTATACAGGACAACATTGGATGAACTCAGCTTCTCTTATGCAGTCCAGGAACTCAACCCATAACCCTGCAGGAAATGACCGACAACGGTGGGTTCGGGGGGGGGGGGGGGATTAAGACGTACATCTGAAACCAGTCATCTTGGTAATGCATAATATTCTGGTCACTATATGCGCACATTGCAAAGCAGGTTGTTATTTCTGCAATTATTATTAAGCTCCACTATCTAATGACTAAGCATCAATCAATGGCGCCAAGCAAGTGTCAGTGACGGATTTGCTCAAGGTCCTGAAGTCTCAGAAGAGGCTCGAACCAATACTCTGCACGTTACAAGCCATGTATGCATCTCTATCTCTGCTTATATAAACAATTTATAACCAAATTAAAACAAAGCCCACAGGTCGAAAGTGAGAAAACTGGACACGGCTGAAATCCCTGCTGACAGTGCAACTCAGCTGATTAAGGTTACATTTTTGTGTTATGCACTCTGTTCGAAGAAACCACCTCAAAAACATCCTCTGTTTAACCACCAATCTAGACAAACAGGATCAGCATAACAACAACAAAATTAATTACATTACCAAATTACAACTTCTGCGATACAAGGATTACACTGTAAATGCCCCTAAAACTGATACAGACCTCTACAGGAAAACTTACCCCTGGATCTAAAGGATATTTAAGCTAACACAATGACAGAAATCCAACATTTCTTCAAACCTCGTATCTTAACTTCACTAACACCGCAAAAAGCTGACATGTATGTATGTACATACACAAGTATGTATGTGTGTGTGTGTGCATTACGTATGCATATATGTATGTAAGTATATGAGCAAGCACATATGCACAATGTGTGCAAATTATGTATGTGTATTATGTTTGTGTATATACAAGTGTGTATATGTATTTATGCATGCATGTATATATATATATGTAAGCATGTAGGTAAATATGTACGTACGTACGTATGTGTGTGTCTAGACACTTACTGCATGGCAACTTTTACATACCTCACAAAAAGCACTGCATCCACTAGCCCCTAAGTTCACTGAGAACTTGCAAAATCACTAGGTTCACCTGTGGCAAATAATGCTCAGATAACCTGAAAAGTCACCACTGGTGAGCTATTGCACACACACACACAGCCCAACCAATGCACTGCCATCCAGAGTTGACAGTTGAGACCATCTTCAGAGTTCCCAGTCTGTTCTGAACTGAGACCATAGTGAATAGAACTGGTCCAACTGGCCTGGCATTTCATGGATGGTCACCTAACCAACTAATAACACAATCAGCGAGCGCTGCTTACGCTGACAATGCCAAGCCGTCACCATACATGTTCGTAAAATACGTGTACAGATATGACTGTGCCTAAGAAACCACCACAAAGTCCGAAAAATTCGAAAATTGGTTTAATATTGCATTGGACTGTGCTGGAAGAGCTGAATTTTTTGGCAAAAAACCACATGATTTCATCACAAATGTAATAAAAGTTATAACTATTGAATATGTACATCTCTGCAGGAAAAGTTTGGAAAAATCGCAATTTAAACTTGACCCAAAATTTAGAGGTCAGGTGTAAAGAAAAGACATTGTTTACATCTTACATTCTATTTTACGCGTAATGGCCTTCTGAGTCAATTTCTACATATATGTGTGTATGTATGTGTTTATGAAAGTCTATAAGTATGTATGTGTGTATGTAAATGCTGCTCTTTCAGACTTTGTGAGTGTTTTCTCAGGCATGGTCACATATATCTAAAAATTTCTAAGTGCCTTAAACAACCTCTAAAAAGCAATAGGTGTAACAACATTGTACTAAAACATCAGTCTCAGTAACTATAAGCAAACCAAGTACGAAACAAAAACTGAGGCTTTAAAATTCTGAGGACAATAAAAACAGGTTAAGCCAATCATCAAGACTGCAGGTAATAATAAAAGTGGCTTTATAACTTGAAGTAATGGACAAAGAGACAGTAAATCCAATATGTAAAGATAAAACAAATTAGGCAAAACACTAGCTCGCATGGCATACTTCAGCCTCCAAGTTTAAGGAGGCATGCATACATTATGCCGCCTGAATCAAACACTTAAGATTACACAAATATTCTGTAAAGTTAATTGTTGCTTCTACCTAAAAAATTGAAAATATTAACTAGAACTGATGCTTCTGCATGCAGAGTCAAAGTAAGTGCAAAACATTTACCGGTATGGTGTTACACGCTATTCAATACATCACTGATTTAAAGAGCTGTAATAGTCACTACAAAAAGTATGCCCCATATAGAAAATTTCTCATCAAAGGCATAAATCTCACTGGCTCCCCAAAAATGTCTATGACCACTACATATTTTTCGTCATAATTAAGTCCTAAAATTTGACAACCTCAGGCAATGATTCTTTTTTGTGGAATTTTTGCTGCAGCTGTAAAAAATTTAACAAAAAAGTACAACATTCAACACCATAAATAACCAGTTTCAATCACCAGGATCTGTAGACAGCTCAGAAAATTCATGTTCATCGTAATGGTAACAATTACATTCATCATCATTCAAGCTACTTCAATATATCCTATTAACTTGATTTAATCCAATGACTTCAAAGAAACTGGTGTGTTATAAACAGATCCAATTCTTTTGGTCACAGCAATTCACAAACATTTTCCAGATTTCCTATTCGACAACCGGATTTTGGGATTTCCTAGTCATAGAGGACTTTTGACAAATGATTTACCATATTTTTTAGATTTCTTATTCAAAGACATGATTATTGGTATCAGATGACATAATATGAAAATACACAAGACTCAGGCAGCTTTTGTATATTCCTTCCAGCAAAAAACTGACCTACTTTGGCCAAAAGAATTGCTTGATCTGCAGACCCAAGAATCTTAGTTTCCATGAACTGATGCTCCAATCAATCCCGCACTTGAACTGGTTATTGTGAATACAACAGCAGTTACCTGAAGCCATCCATTGAGAACCTTCCAGAAGCACTCTGTATACAGCTACCATTTGGATGCGAAATTGTCACTATTATTATTATTATTTTGCATTTATTATGCGCGCAAGGTCAGTAAATCTCAATCTAATGCACGAAGCAATTGTTAGAACAAGGATTTGCTCAAGCTCCCTACATAGTAACCACCTAAGGGGAAGCTCAAACCCGTACCCTCCGTGTTACAAACCTACAAGCTGAGCGCTCTATCCAATCGGCTACCAAGCCCCGTGAAAAGTTGTAGGACTGAGTTAATTTCTAAGGATATAACATTCTGTAATGACACTCCCCTAGCATTTGGGATCTACATAAATTTATAACCACTTTTGTGTCCCTTTCATATGCAGTTCAAGTTCAAGTTTGGTTGAAAACTAGAGTTAAGTAGATCAGCTTTGAAAACCAACTATTCTTTAATTGACCAAATTCGTCTGCTTGAGAAGAAGAAATATACAGTAAGTGGAATGTGTTATGCAAGAAGTCAGTTTCTTGATTATGCCAGGAGCAGCAAGAAACTGTTTGTACCAGTTATTTCAGCTAAGTTCTTTAACGTAGTTGCTTGGAAGGTATCCAACCTATGACAACAGACAACAACACGGAAAAACTTAAAATTAGCATCACCTTCACGTTTCACCTCCATTCCATCACAAGCATCACCCAGACAGACAGACAGACAGACAGACAGGCAGGCAGGCAGGTAGACTGGCAGGCAGGCAGGCACAGACAGGCAGACACACAGAGCAACAAGAGACAGACAGCCTGTGGCATACATAACTGCGGGAAAAGCAGACCAGAAGTTTGATTTTCGTTGGTATGTTGGTATATCTTACATCAAGTGTTACCTATTGATAATATCTTTTATTGTAAGCCAGAAGTGCAGAAAAAGTCACTAGAAAGATAATCTCCAATCAGCTGTATGTATATGTACGACAATCGGTCTTACCCTTCCGTTGAGTCGACCTCTCCACCAGAGTGGAAAACCAGATGTTTTGCTCAAGATGGCTATTCTGTCATCTGCGGAAAATGACAACTGGTTCATCTCTGTAGCCTCGTAGTCATACAGGGCAATACAGTAGCTCAAAACTCCTGGCTCCATTTCGACTTCTGCAAAGAACAAAAATATACCATCAATGAACCATCAAAACCTTGTTTCACTACCACCACAGGGGCATGGTAGCCGAATGCATAGAGCACTCAGCTTGTAATGCCAGTGTTGTATCAACAAAATCAAGGGGCAACACAGACTTGGGTAAACCATGTTCAACTCCCAATTATGTTCATGAAAAAGAGCAAAACAAACATTGTCAAACTATGCACAGAGCTGACATACACACAAAGGCCTCCTTCAAATCCAAGATATGCATTTGATTCTTTCAAATTCTGCTTGTCTTTGTTGATTAATGCATTGCAACTTTTATCGCAATGCCAATGTGTTCAATTTTCAGTTCTAAAACCAATTGACTTCTGATGCACTGGACAGCTTTCGAAAGGTGCTGAAGTCTCGTCTTTTTATGCCATCTTTTTATGTCATACATGACTGTATTTGCAATGCATTAACTTCCATTATCTTGTGCCTTATGAACAACAACAACAACAACAACAGGAGCAGCAACAGCAGCAACGACAACAGCAACAGCAGCAGCAACAACAGCAGCAACAACAACAGCAACAGCAGCAGCAACAACAACAGCAGCACCAACAACAGCAGCAGCAACAACAACAGCAACAGCAGCAACAGCAGCAGCAGAAACAACAGCAGCAGCAGCAACAACAACAGCAACAGCAACAACAGTAACAGCAGCAGCAGCAACAGCAGCAGCAACAACAGCAGCAACAACAACAGCAACAGCAGCAGCAGCAACAACAACATTTCGATCAAACTAACTGCCTTAACAAACTGAAATCCAGAGATTCTGTTTGATTTGATCAGCGCTTGGTTCTATGAATCTCATTATGCCAGTTTCATTACATATTTAAAAATGATTAATTCTTCTATATTCTTCTATCAGCCGCTGATCTAACCAGCTGATTGTTTTGCATCTTGTGTTTAATTCAACACACCTTTTGCTGCACCTGCTTGTTGATAAGGCGTGACCAGTGGAGTCTGAATCTGTGGAAAGCTCTCCGCCAATGAATTCTCTTTGTAATGTTCCACAAGTTGCTGAAAAGTCAACAGCTATTGTAAGAAAGCAATTACGATGCATAGTAAAGTATCTGGTAATAATAGTTAATTTAATGTACTGAAAAATATTTAGAATTTTATAGTACTTACATTATACTACGATTTTTACTAGATGTTTTGCACACGAAATCAGTTCAGAGGTCATCGATTAAGTACGTCCACAAGAGGAGGACGTGTCACTCAAATGCGGAGAGGTGCAGAAAGGGGCAGGGGTTATGCCCAATGCAGACGTCTGCATCGAAATTTGGAAGACACAGTTCTTTCAGTACAACCTGTGTCTTAAACACCAACTTTAGTCGAACAGCAGGCAGCTCGTACTCTGTTTGATCCATTTGCTGGATGTGCAGTATCAAAGTACCCCACTATGTAGCACAGTTAGCCGTGCAAGATCAACAGGGTAGCCTAATCTAGGCCTTAGTACTTCGTCATAGAGTGGACATCCACAAAGGTGACGGCGAGAAGGTAATGCCAAAGTGAACAAGGCGGGAAGACCGAGTCCAAAATGGGTCATTTTTTGAAGGCATCCTTGAAAGGAAGACCCCTTAAGCCAGATCCACCACTACTTGCCTACAGTAACGATTCAATAAAAACATTCTGCCCAACTTATCCTTAAAGGGAGAGTGTTAAAAGACAAATTCAGCCAGCAGAATTCTATGGTCTCGTAAGAACCTGATGAAATCCCATTTCTCTTATCCCGAATCAAGTTCCTCAAAATGGAACGACCTCTTACCCCAAGATTTTCAAAAGTAGCAGCAGTGGCCAAATAGTAGACACCGGTATCTGGAGCTTTGCAGATGCGAATATGTCGAACCTGCTCACGACCTCCATCCCACCTAAAACAAAACAATCATATTCCTAACGACATCTCTTCCAAACACTGACAGGGAAATATCTCACAAGATCATGGACAGATATTAAGACAATGCAGTCTTACTGTATTATTATAGTAGACTGTCTGCGGAATACACTGCCCCTGGTGCTCACTCAGCTCTCCATATTTTCTTGGTCACTAAATGAGTAACAAAGCAAGTTGGGAGGTTAAAATGGCATCCCATCACTAGACTACTTCCATCTCAGCTGAATGATCCTTTGAACTCAGCACTTCACGTGAGAAGAGTTTCAATAGGAGGCATGTAAACAAGTCCATTTCCCATCACTCTCCCCTTTTACAAGCTAGTGACACCTGTTAGTGATAGATGCTAGGGATACATACTGAACTAGTAACATATGATGGTAATAGATGT
This sequence comes from Norana najaformis, assembly GCA_964023275.1. Lineage (NCBI taxonomy): Eukaryota > Metazoa > Annelida > Clitellata > Crassiclitellata > Hormogastridae > Norana > Norana najaformis. Next base: position 5,275,577 of record OZ029928.1, read on the forward strand.
TAACAATACGAGTCATCATGTTAGTGATATACCGGCACGTGTGTGCATACAAAGGTACGGACTTTCCAGAGTTTTGGAACATCATTCAATGATGAATTAAATGGACACAAAAAAGAAACTGACAGAATTCTCTTGAAAGTTTTTTCAAAGAAGCAATGTAAATGTCAGTTGGATAAAACGCGGGTTACTTCCAGGATGTACTCAGTACTCGACAGTCGGGTGGGCAAAGTGATGTTGGGGACCAGTAAAACGTCAGGTGCATTTCTTATCTACAACCACTTTCCTCCTTAGCATCACACAGTCTTCCAGGCCTAACCCTCCCCGAACTTGATTTGGCACCGAAACTGACTCAACATCGTTTCTCTTGTAGAACTGATGTGATACGGCACATACGGATCAGTTTGTCTGCTTGAAGCAGCTATTGTGTGGAGCTGATAAATTTAGTATTAACCTCCTGTTTAGGACAACACAAATTAAACACTGCACAGTAAGTAAGTAAAGTATCTCATATCCCACAAGTGAGGTGTAGGTGAGGCACTCATTTCCTTTTCTTTAGGCCCTTAACCTGGTAATGGACGAATCCCAAGGTCCTGGACATAGGACCAGTGCGTCGCAAGACTTGCCATTTACTTCCCAACTTATGCAGGTAACAAATTCTACTGCTTGGAGACAGAGGCCTGTGTGTGCAAACAACTTGCCCAGGGTCGTTACACTGAGTCAAACCCACAACCAAATGATCATTGACCAAATGATTACTGATAGACCACCGTGCCACACACATAGACCATCATATTGCATAGGACAGATCTGAAATAGAAAGCAAGTACCCAAACCATTTTAATATCATATTATATTATATAATAAGACAATATAATACTAACATATGATATTTGAATGTACTTTCTTGAGACTACCTGAGGCTCAGAGCATATTCGTTCTTTTCAGGGCTGAATCGAATGAGGAAGGTGCCGATGGCTTTGTCCTGCAACTCAGTAGCAGCTGCTTGTCGACTCATTGGACCAGCAAACCTAATGAAGATTCCATCTCAATTAAATTCATTACTTATTTTAATTATACTGTATAACACAATCTTCCTTAGCTAGACACTAAAAAAACAATTTTTGGTGCTCCTACTGTAAGTTGATGACTCTCTCAGGGTCTTTGTATGCATGAGTGTATGTACGTATCTATGTAGGTATCTACGTATGTATCTATGTATTTACGTATATATGAATCTGAGTATTTGTATAGCACCTTTTAGGCATATATGGTTAAGACCACCGGCTAACACCGAATTATTTGAAAGAAATTTAGAAACCATTGCCAAACACAATTCGTTTGAGAAGCCTGGTTGAAATGCAAGAGGAACTAGAAGTCAGGCTATGGTGAATAAGCTGATGAAGATAATTTCTCTCTTTTCACTTCCATCTCTGAGCCAATCATCAGACGACACTCGCCCACACACACATACGCACTCTTTTAGTGCTTTTGTGAGGCACTCAATGGCATTGTGATAAATGCCTAGATAGCTAACTAACTGACATATATACACACTGGTATACTGTCAGGTATTTTAAAGTAGGTACACTAAGTGTCTTGATAAATACATACATACAACACCACAATAAGCGCTGAAAATCCTCAAGTCAGTAAGTAACTCATTTGCTAACATGCCATATGTCCATCAGTCGAGCAAGGCATAAACCTAGTCATGAATCGTAGACGATTTAAGGCTGGTACGTAGAACGACACATTACCAAGGTTGTGCTATTTCAGATGATTCCGTAGCTTTAATGGTAGATGACAATCCTTTCTCTCTGTTGGTATCAGGTCTCCTCCGTTCTGGTGCAGATGGCGCTGAGGAACCATTGGCTCTCGATGGCAGCGGTTGGGTCGGCCTAGGACCATTCTGGACTGGATTTGGTTTTGCTGGCTCTTCATACTGCTTCGCCGGCATCTACCAGAAATCCAAATGCATACAGATTAAACGAAAGGCCAGAAATGGCAGAAACAACAAATGTTCTGAACGAATGAACAAAATGCAGCAGCTGCCCACACCACAAAAATTATCAGATTATACAACAAAGATGATAATAACAATAAGAGCACATATAAAAAACTATTAACAGACTAACAGCGGAATGCAGTGCACTTATCACGGTTGCATGTAATAGCTAAAACTTGGATCAATACAACCATGTAAATGGTTATTTCTGGAATATCTGTGAACTGACAAAAACCCGTCATTGGAATAACAATAACAGCCCACTACATATATTACAGAGAAATCAATATATGGATGAAATTCTTATTCAAACATTACTGCTTGGGTTTGATAATAATACTTCCCTAACTATTAGCTCAGAGGTGCACCCGAACGTGATGGAATAACGTTCAATTTGTTGATAGCCATATCGCAAAATCTTTGCAGATTTAGAGGCCTCCACTTATAAGAGCTCGTTTAAAAGGTAAGAGTGGAAGGTGCTAAAAGACAGAAATTGGCAACCTACCATTAAATACTTGCAAAACACATCTCTGCCCAATGAATGACCATCTGCCAGGTTGATATTTACACAAGCAACACTCACAAAGTACCTTATAAGTCTTAGCTTGCCCAGCCCAGCAGCGCTAGGTATCTGTACTGGTCGCTAATGCTACCCTTAAAAAGTTCAGAAGAGCACACAGAAGCCAGGGAACAGGAACCATAAGAACCAAACCATAAACACACAGGAAGAGGTAAGTATTGTATGCATCTATGTATGTATGTACATACATACACACGTATGAATGAGTGTACGTACATACGCATGAATGCATGCATGTATATATGTACTGTATGCATATACACGTGTATGTATGTATGTATGTATGTAGGTACATATGTATGTATGCTGCTGTTCATGAACCTCTGGAAATCACTGTATTTCCAATTCTGTCTGCACACAATAAGATCTACTTCTTGTATTGGAGGTAAGACGGTTATTTCCTCTGATAGGTTACCATTTTCAGGTGGTCAGAATCAAAATCAAGGTATGTAAAGACAATTCTAAATCATAGTTTTCACCTGGCTCGCCAACACTCGTACTTTATCCTTTGGAAAATATCCCACTGCATCACCAAACCGGCCCTGCAACATCAAAATTACTTTAAACCTGTAAATGTTGACAATTCAAACTGAGCTACACAGTATCTCTAAATTTCTCACGACACATAAAATGTTTAAAAAGGTGAAAGCAATACACTTGGTTAAACACCTCGACACAATCTCTTCTGAAGCAAGGTCACCAGAGGCACAAGATGACCGCCGCAAACTAATGACAGAACACCTCTTTATTCTTCAGATTTGCATTGGGGCTCATTGGCTAACACAGAAGGATGTAGAGATGAGTGGCTGCCAGGTTGTGCAGCATTCCAGTTGTACTCCATGGAAGATCAACCATCTAATCTGGCTGGATGGTACTTAACTAAGCTGTACCTGTCGTCATCATACTGACATGCAGCTCATAATGAATGAACTTTCAATTAAAATTAGAACTACCAATTAATTAGAGTTAGCTGCAACACAAAGCTGGTAATTAATTAGTTTATAATTAGAAAATTAACCGCCAATCACTGCTAGACAGTTATTGTCTTTGACCCACTGCTCACCTGTATCCAGTCCCCACTACAACTCTCGACCACAATCACATCACCAAACTCAAAAGTAAGCGGACGTTGGCTACGACTGGGAGGCGGTGGATGACCATTGTATCGCGCCGTTGCCTTAACTTTTCCTGCATTAGAAATCAATACTTCTTGCGTCTGACAAACGGTATTCATAAATGCAGTAGTGCCAAGCTAGGGCAACACAGCACTAGTCTTTTCTGCCAGGACGCTGGGTCTGTGACCTGATGGTTGCAGGTTCGAGCCTGCAGAGCAGACTCCGTGTAATGACGCTGGGTAATTTGTTTGTACACTTGTGCCTCTGCGTATGTATGCAACAGGTCTCTTAATATAGCGTATCTTAGTAACTCACAAATGTGCTGCACACATATCCAGATCTAGATAGGCACATTTTATGACAGTTTTAAAATGTTTCTCATTTTCTCACAAAACTGCACAGGTACTCATAACTCTTTTCACAAAGTACTCAATTATTCTCACAAAAAGCACATCTATTTAAAATTATTCTCAAAAAGTAAATCAGTTCTAAAGCTCATTTTCAACCAAGAGATAATGAATTTTCACAGTAGCTTACCGCCTTTTTTTATATCTTTCATAGCTGAAAGTAGAGAAACAAAGAATAAAGCAAGAAAAACAGTTTCAGCACTCTTAGAAACAGTAAAACTGCAACCAAATAAAAATTACTAAATTTGTCAAACACTGAAACCACATGTAGTGCTGTTTTGACTTAGCTTGCAGACGATACCATTCATACACAGTTGCTGTATGAACTAACCTTGCCACTCACTAACTTCAAGTCATCTTTGGACGAACCCCATCCGATTGTTCCTGACCTTAACATTGACTGGCTTAAATATGCCTATGTACTGACCTTGACATTGAGTGACTTTAGCTTAGTGCACATGCTTGTCTAATGCCGGCGAAGAAGCTGGTCTCCCTGATGCAGCTTATGTGTGGTGCTGAGAAATTTTGGACATTTACATTACATTACTGTAATAATCCATGCACAGAATGCACTGACCTTAAAACTGACGTATCTTACAGTAATGTGTCTACGAACTGACCAACTGACCAACTGACCTTGCACTAAATAAGGGTAAGAAAACATGTCACCTCATCTGTTATTGTGCTTCAGACAAATTTAGCAATGTCAGCTACCCAGCTTTTAGGATGTACGCATGTATGCATCTATCAGGCTGTTTGCATAGTACCTTTTACGAACCTCACAAAGGCGCAAAAGTATGACTATTATTGCTGAAAAACGTGTTTAATAAATGAGTGGTTACTTAACCCTGTTATGCACTAAAGAATATTCAATTATTCAGTTAAAGTAAGAAAAGAATTTCTCTTGTAAATTATAGCACTGTGCTAATGCACACTGCATCCAACCTGAAGCTTTCTTTATACATTCCTTGTGGACTGATGTTCCAGTGTCTAGAAAGCAAGATGCATAAAAATTCAAAACAGCAGACTTATCAAAATTCCCCCTCCCCCAAATGTGACCCACTAAAACAGCAACACTTATAATTCATCTGGTAGTCATGATGCCAGCATAGCAATAAGTTACCCTAAGTGACCCTAGTTACACTAAGTGACCCTAGTTACCCTAAGTGACCCTAGTTACACTAAGTGACCCTAGTTACCCTAAGTGACCCTAGTTACACTAAGTGACCCTAGTTACCCTAAGTGACCCTAGTTACACTAAGTGACCCTAGTTACACTAAGTGACCCTAGTTACCCTAAGTGACCCTAGTTACACTAAGTGACCCTAGTTACACTAAGTGACCCTAGTTACCCTAAGTGACCCTAGTTACCCTAAGTGACCCTAGTTACCCTAAGTGACCCTAGTTACACTAAGTGACCCTAGTTACCCTAAGTGACCCTAGTTACCCTAAGTGACCCTAGTTACACTAAGTGACCCTAGTTACACTAAGTGACCCTAGTTACCCTAAGTGACCCTAGTTACCCTAAGTGACCCTAGTTACACTAAGTGACCCTAGTTACCCTAAGTGACCCTAGTTACACTAAGTGACCCTAGTTACACTAAGTGACCCTAGTTACACTAAGTGACCCTAGTTACCCTAAGTGACCCTAGTTACACTAAGTGACCTTAGTTACACTAAGTGACCCTAGTTACCCTAAGTGACCCTAGTTACACTAAGTGACCCTAGTTACCCTAAGTGACCCTAGTTACACTAAGTGACCCTAGTTACACTAAGTGACCCTAGTTACACTAAGTGACCCTAGTTACCCTAAGTGACCCTAGTTACACTAAGTGACCCTAGTTACACTAAGTGACCCTAGTTACCCTAAGTGACCCTAGTTACACTAAGTGACCCTAGTTACACTAAGTGACCCTAGTTACCCTAAGTGACCCTAGTTACCCTAAGTGACCCTAGTTACCCTAAGTGACCCTAGTTACCCTAAGTGACCCTAGTTACACTAAGTGACCCTAGTTACCCTAAGTGACCCTAGTTACCCTAAGTGACCCTAGTTACCCTGTGACCCTAGTTACACTAAGTGACCCTAGTTACACTAAGTGACCCTAGTTACACTAAGTGACCCTAGTTACACTGTGACCCTAGTTACACTAAGTGACCCTAGTTACCCTAAGTGACCCTAGTTACACTAAGTGACCCTAGTTACACTAAGTGACCCTAGTTACCCTAAGTGACCCTAGTTACACTAAGTGACCCTAGTTACCCTAAGTGACCCTAGTTACACTAAGTGACCCTAGTTACACTAAGTGACCCTAGTTACACTAAGTGACCCTAGTTACCCTAAGTGACCCTAGTTACACTAAGTGACCCTAGTTACCCTAAGTGACCCTAGTTACACTAAGTGACCCTAGTTACACTAAGTGACCCTAGTTACCCTAAGTGACCCTAGTTACCCTGTGACCCTAGTTACCCTAAGTGACCCTAGCTACCCTAAGTGACCCTAGTTACACTAAGTGACCCTAGTTACCCTAAGTGACCCTAGTTACCCTAAGTGACCCTAGTTACCCTAAGTGACCCTAGTTACACTAAGTGACCCTAGTTACCCTAAGTGACCCTAGTTACCCTAAGTGACCCTAGTTACCCTAAGTGACCCCTAGTTGCCCTAAGTGATCCTAGTTACTCTAAGTAACCCTGGCAGAGAAAAGGGACCAGATGCTTATAAGAAAGGCTAGAAAATGCCATTTTCAACAAGATCAAGATTAGAGTTGGACTTTGAGGAAGGAGGAAGAGAGGAGGATAGAAGCATTCGAGATGAAATGTCTAAGAATGATCATGCAAATATCGTGGATGGAAATGCGGTCAAATGAATGGGTACTGGAAGCGGCTGGAGTAGAGAGGAATCTTTTGAAGACAGTAAGGAAAAGGAAATTGATCTATTTTGGCCACATCATGAGGAAGGAGGGAACATGCATCGAGAAGGAGATAATACAGGGCACAATACCGGGAGGACGGAAAAGAGGAAGACCGAGAATAAACTGGTTGGGCAACATCAGGGCATGGACTGGGCTAACAATGGAGGAGATGCTCAGGCTGGTGGAAGACAGAGGACACTGGAGGAACATTGTGCATGATGCGGCCGAATCTCGGAACGAGGAAGGCTGAGAACAGAACAGAACAGAACAAGATTATATATAGTTTTGGGTTTTGCACCCAGTGAATGCATCTGCAGCTTAGGTTTATTTCTTGAAACTGTGTTCCTCCACATGCTACGCTACACTCAAATTCAGTCTTTAAGAACATTGACGCCAATTTTCACCTGCAGCTTCTCTATAACTAATACTTTATATCACATCGACAACAGTGCTGAAATGTTTAGCCTGACCCCCTGCAGAAACAGTTTATGGAGAATGCTTATAAGTCAACCTGCGACAAGCCGTCCCTTTTTTGGTCGAGTTCACACATTCAAAGTGGACTGAGAGTCCATAGCTGGTAGTCAAGTTACTGAAAAAGGTTGTCCATCTGTTGCAAGTGTCCTGGAAAAGTTTGTCTGGTTATTGGGAAATCTTATCCAGCCATTAGCAACACAATGTTGGTTGTTGAATTTGCTGTTCATACCACTGAGGAACAAAGCAGATAGAGATATGAAGCAGACACAGCCTAGTCAGACAGTACTTACTTTTCTTACCCTACCTTCTAGGTTTAAACCAGATTGGTACCTTACCTTTTTCCTTGGTTTAGACCACAACAGCATAGGATTTTGGCATCCCCATTGTTAGAAGTGACCAACCAATGCTGTGCACAGTAATACTTTGCAATTCCATTTGTTGCAAGTTTGCTGGAAAAGGTTGTCTGGTTATTGGGAAATCATTTTACTAGAAGATCAGATCAGGTTAGATTAGGTCAGGTTAGATCAGATTTGATATCAAATTCGACTGCATTTAACAAAATAATCAGTTCTTACTGCTGCATCTGTAACCTTGGCAGAAAACCCCTCTGCAAATAAATTCAGAACAAATTTATTTCAGCCACGATTATTCAGCCATATTATATCCCTTAGAAAGAGCTCCCTTTCCGAAAAGCTATACGTTTAAGTCTCTTAATCGTGTTAGTCTTAATAATCCGACAGTTCACACCATGCAACAGATTACTTTCATTCCCTTACGAAGATTCAAATCTGCACTAAGGACCGAAGAATTAGTGAAAATAAGAGAAATAATCAAAACAATTAAAACCCAACACAGACTCCCCTACTGACGTGCCCACAGCACTCCACATGATCAATGATCGAGTACAACAAAAAATAAGTTACGAAATTCCGTTTCTACTCTGGCAAGGAATTGAACCAAGGACAAAGGACATGGTGCAGCTGTGAATACGACATCAAGCTATATATATATCAAATGTCAGCTGAAGTTCATTTGCTGCACAAGGGCTGCTGAAAGATGGTGTGGTTACCCGTTACCGGTTCCTAAAACTGCTCTAGCACTGATCACTCTCCTTTGCATCTGGAGCTCAAAGTCTCATGAAACATGCCAAACTGAAAATTTTTGGTTAAGAAAACTTGTCCAGTTGTTGGATTGGTACTGTTGTCCTGCTGTTGGATTGGTACTGTTGTCCAGTTGTTGGATTGGTACTGTTGTCCTGCTGTTGGATTGGTACTGTTGTCCAGTTGTTGGATTGGTACTGTTGTCCAGTTGTTGGATTGGTACTGTTGTCCTGCTGTTGGATTGGTACTGTTGTCCTGCTGTTGGATTGGTACTGTTGTCCAGTTGTTGGATTGGTACTGTTGTCCTGCTGTTGGACTGCTGCTGTTGTATAGTAAGTCAGTAGATAATTTATTTGCTAAGCAAACAGTATTCACGCAGATTCTTTGGCATTGCACCAGCCCCGATATTAGTGCTTCAAACGAAAGATCCTTCAATTTGTTCATCATGTCTCTAACTCAGGCTGAATTACACTGTATGTCGTTGACAGAGGCCTGTTCAGAAATTACCTTACTTTACACACACAGCAAAATTGAAAGACTAATAGAAAGACTGCCTACCTCAAAAGTTTTTTGCAAACATTACATGTGGTTGGCTGATCAAAGGTGAACAAACGAAAAGAGAATTCGCCTGAATCGAATCCGTCCGGATAAACATTTGACCTACCAGAATTAAAATGTAAATGCACACGGTTTTATACAGCGACCGTAGGCCTATGGCATGACCTTGCTCATTTATCAATGAATTATAGACCACCCACAATTAAATTCTGACAACCTGGACCATCAGGAACTGAACTTCTGCAATTTCAACATCTACAACCAACCTCAACACATGCGTGATCCCAGTACTAATCTATGGATGTGAGTCATGGAGTATCACAAGAACAATGGAGAATAAACTGAATGCAGCAGAAAACAAATGGCTCAGAAGAATACTAAGAGTTAGCTATAAGGACCATGTAACGAATGAAAGTATTAGACAACGAACACAACAACCATTGATAAACAATGTGATTAAGAAAAGAAGAATGAAGTGGGCAGGACATATCCTGAGGATGGAGGAGAACCGTAATCCAAAGAAAATCTTTAAATACAAACCGGACGGAAAGAGGGCAGTGGGAAGACCGAAAAGAAGATGGATAGACTGCCTTGAAGAGGATCTGAAAGGTGCCGGAGTTACTATCTATGGGAAAACGGAGGGCAGACGGAGAATGACCCTTGAGGAGATGGCCGGGAAACGAGATTTGTGGAGGGATGTCATAGAGAAATCAACGACTGGATCCAGTCCAGAGATGATTACATGACATGACATGACAACCAAACTTACATAACCTGGCCAACCAAAATTAAACTCAGACAGTCACTTCAAAGTTTGAAATCAAGCAGCACAACAATCCAAGGATCCCTCTGCATGCAGGTCCCTTTATTCTGCTGTGCAGGGTGAACTGGTTGCCTCTCTGACTCAAACTTTCAAGCCACAGCCTATAATCTTTGATATGGTTGATCATCTTCCTGGAATAGGTTGTCCAGCAACCTATTCCAAAAAGAATAGCTTCTTCACCTATATCTCTTCCGTCAGTGTTTGAAAAACATTCTGTTCAAATGTCATCATTTCACAATCAACTACGTAAAACATCCCAGACATAGCCCAGTACATAACAAGGATTTATAAACTGTTATATTCAGGGGTCTGGGAGCCATGGTACCAAAGGCGCCGATGTTCACACAAGTTCTGGCTCTGTGAAGCCGAGCCAGGAGCATGCTCACACAACTTTTTTGGGCAACGGAGATATCTATACCTATGCCACTGAACAAACATTAATACTATAAAAATAAAACAGTCATATATACTCTGATATTACGTCACAAATTTTGCAAATTATGAAATATTCTTTTCCAGTGATTGTAAAAAATGACAAAAATATTCTCATAGATTATATGGGACATAATGTACAATTTTATCCACTTTAGGTCTATACCTGGCTGAGGTTGGCTCACACAACTTTAAAACACTTCCGAGGCCACTGGGTATATTAGGTCTACTCATTACTCCAAAAGGTACAGCCAGACTGGCTCCACTCTCGCACACCCGCTATTTGTTCTTTGTGCTTTATAAACTCAGACTGAGGAAGGCATGACCGGCAAGGCCGTCTAGCTCCACCCATGTCTCCCATGCAGTCAAAGTTTAATGCTAGGGTGCATCAAAGAAAACTATGTTGCCCAACTGTGCAAAACCTCAGCCTTCATCTTAAAAATAAATGCATCCTGTAACTTCTGCATAAGGCACTGAGTTTTTGCAAAGCAAATCAACCTCAGCTGACATACTTAGCCTGTTCTATCGAGTTCCACCACCTCTGCATCTGGTCTTCTGTTTTCAAGCCGAGCACATAAGTCTTTCCGGATGCATCCTGCCTTGCTGAGTCACCAACCATTTTAAAACAGTGCATCTAAAGTGTAGCATAACCAAATCACTTGAAATGCATGTAACGAAAAACACAGCACTGAAAATGCAGCACAGACACAAAACAAAAACTCACTAAATAATAGCACATTAGCAAAACAGGGGCTATGTTAAGTACTGAATAGAAAGTGAATATGAAACACAATTTTGGTTCTGACACTATAAAAATGCATACAACTGCAAGCAGATGACATTATTTCAAAGCCAAAAAACACAATGTTACCAAAGTTCTTAGAAAAATGATCCATTAAAATGCAGGGTTATTTGCTTGCTTCGGCCAACTGTCACAGTTTGAAATACGGATCGCAACTCTTTACAGTTATCAAGTGAAAATGAAGTAAGTAATTGAGTAAACATTTTAAAGATGTTTTAGCAGTTGCAGTTTGTAATTTAGTAAGAGTTTTCTGTATTCCGTGGCATTCATAATAAAGCAAAGAACAGTTCTGCAAAAGAAGGATAAATTTCACAAGAGAATACATACCCCTTTGGCTGTTTTGTCCATTTCATGATATTCAAGCTTGAAGTGAGATAAAACGATGAAATCTTTGTAATAATAAGAGTCACCCTGAAAATTGAACAAAACATAGTAATTGGTTGCCTGCATTGTTTGTGGCCATAGCAGTCGTTGTCCGCCTTTATTTAATTTTGACAGATTATGTTGTCTACACATAAAATTTGCGTAATAATTCTGAAGTTTGAAGACTTTTACCGCTGTCGAGTCTGTGTCAAAATCATCTTTCGTTTTCAACACGGATTTACCGTGCTTTGGACAGTTTTGTTGCAACATTATTATGATTTTCTGCAACTGGAATGGTCCACCTACAGAGAGGGACAAAATAGCAGCTGAGCAGTCAGGCCTCAGACCTACAGACCTCCCTCCTTATGCCATCTATGCCAGGAAATCCTGAATTCAGTGGGGGAAAGGTGAAGAGTCTTTGGAGATGCACTGACCTTCAACCACGGAATGGCTCAACTATCTATCAACTAACTAACTAACAACATGATGAAAGCCTATCCTGCATATATCTGTTGGATATCCAGACGCCGTGTCGTATTCCAGCTACATGGGGAATGTTGGAGGGTGAGTAAACCACGCCATTGGCAGCAGACCACATCACTTATTTTTGTTCCTCATCCTCCATGTTATGTGCTTCAGTCACTCTAACATGCCATCATCTTTCAATTCTAGTTGGGAATCTTTTGGTAGGGCCCTGCAAAGTGTGTGTGAGCTTAATCAACTTTGGAAGCCTATACTGGAATACATAATCAACTCAATCTTTGTCCCAGATTCCAAAATATCTCAGAGTATTTTAATTATTGCAGAAATATTTTGGGCCTTTTCCGTCTAATACATCTAGCTAGATGTGGTTAAAATTTCTCCCAGTTCTGAGATGGTGAGGTGAGGACAAGGACAATGCTCAGAATTGGCAGAGTTCAGCTGAAATGACCCAATTACCACAAAACAAGAAAGCTGTAATGCTATGTCAATCCTCTTATCCCAACAGCAAGGATCCATACATCCTCCATAAAGTCCCACATGTAGGAAAATCGACAATATTCCTATATGGGCTCCACCTGTATTACATATCAGCCCATGTACAGGACATATGAAGCCCATATGGGAATAGTGTCATATTCTCACCATATGTTCAACATATGATGTTGCTGTTGGGGTAATTATCCAAACCATTTGAAAATGATATTGTACTCAAACGTGACACAGAAAACTGATTCAACAAACATACATACACAGTTGTAATTGTAATTTTGCAATTGTAATCTGGCATTTATAAAGCGCCACTTCGAGAATAAACTCATCAGGGGCGCTCCCAACCCGAACCAGTGATAACACCGTCAAATAATACAGACATCAGACGCTTGCGAAACTGTGGAAGGGACAAACTGAGGAGCTCGAGCCACAGCTATCGGGAAAGGCGATTCCAGCTTTTAGGTCAAACATAAGCAAAGCTTCTGGACTCAGCTGTAGCAGCACTCATACGAGGGACAGTCAGAAGTCCAAGGGAGGCCGACCGGAGAGTGCTATGGCCTGGAACCAAGGAGACCGAAATGCAGAAGTCCCTAAGGTATGATGGAGTAGAGCCAATGAGACAATTATGCATAAGGGTTAGGATCTTGAACTGAATATGCTGCTGAATGGGAAGCATAAAGTATCTCGCATAAAGGAAGTTCATACCTAGGGACGCCTCCAATAAGACGGGCAGCAGCACTGAGAACAAAATGAAGCTTAGAAATATCAGCAAGTGAGAGTCCAGCAAAGTTAGCGTTACCAAAGTCCACCCTGGTGCAGATAAGGGCGTGAATTAGAGAAGCAACGGCATGAAAGGAGAGAGAGAGTGGCGGATGGTACAAAGCTGATGAAGGTGGTAAAAGCAGTTGGTACATAACCCTAAAAATTTCAACTGCACTAATTTTTAACCATCACTAAACAAATGATTTAAACAGCCACCAGTTAATACCTCAACTGCCTAATAATTAATATCATTATCATAAATATATTTTTATTAATGTAATCATTATATTAGATGTAACAGATTTATTTTGTTTAAAAATGTCCAACCTGATCTATAACTTAATCAAATTTTATAAATACGATGATCAGCAAAACAAAATTATTGAAATATCTTAACAACAAATCACTTGAAATTACTTTTAAAAGCCAGAACAGCATAAAACACAATCATAAAATAAGGTAAGACTTGCCTTTGATCGACAGATGACCATACCTTTGTCAAAGAGAAAAACATGCCTGAAAGAAAGTCAAATACCATCAATACAACCATAATATACGATTGTGAAATGTACTGACCTATTTCACATTTCTACTGGGCTGAAACACGTAATTCTGAATTTGAACATTGTCTTTTCCATAAGCCGTGATACGCTTAAATAATGTTAGGATAAACAGTCACAATTGAGGCTAGAATGCCCGTAGACATAAAGTGTCAGGTAATAAATGACAGTGTGTGGCTTACAGCCAGATGAACTGTTTGGCCCTCGTTGTAATCAGACAAACTTGGCTTTATGCTCTTTGGGCACTAGAGAGTTAATGCCTGTGAACATTCATGCCACCAATGTCTTACCATAGGTCACTTTCAAGATTGTATACAAGGTACAGTCTATTCAAAAAAAGTTGTCTGCAAAATCAAGCAGTTCAAACAACTGCGATAATCATAATAATAGTAGTCTAAGAACTTCAGTAGTGCCACTGTAATAAGGCATCAGTTGATGGTTGTTGTTAACCAAAATCGTTGTGCAAGCCATATTCCATGATGAGTCTGGTCGAAAAGCCAAGGAGGGAAACCAGAAGACACAGAGACAGCATACGGAGGAAATAAGTCCAGGAAGAGGTGAGATTTTAGTCAAGAAACTATCAGAAACCCTTCAAATCAAACTAGCATGAACATGGATAAATCTGCCCATGTGACTAACAGGAGATTGATTAACATTAAATCACACAGCTGTAAACATTTATCACAATTCAATCCAACATATACGATATAACACGAAAATTTAAACTTTAGTTAAAAACAACTCCATCAACCACATTATTATTTATAGATATCAAACACAAAGATTTAAATTTTAACTCCTTGTTACTATTTTATCAGCATTCAGAGGGAAATAGAACGAAGCTCCTTCTGCATAAATTGCCGTAAATTTCTGTTTACTGTGCATAACAACAGGTATACTGCTTAACTCTACTTGTAAAAATAAAGAAACTGGCTTTACGAAATGGCATCAGTAGTTAGTCAGTCTGACAACATAAGCAGACTGCTAGTTTTACATTAAGCCTAATGTCCACATTGCAAAAATGCGCTCCTCTTCCACAAATCCTATCCTGATTCTTCCTTTCATGGGTGCTGTAGAAATCTCGGTTACAATTATGATTATGATGTCTATGAAGGGGAAATCAGTTCAAGCCAAGACCTGGAATGAAGAGACGTGCAACCAGTGAAACTTTAGAAAAGTTAGGTAAAAAACAAAAAACAGTGTAGTAATACTTTCCAACTGTGATTCAAAATACATTATATTCTTACTTTATGGTGGATTTCAAAACTTACCGCGTTTCAAAACTTTTATCTTTTGGGGCTTTGAGTTTAACTTCACCATCAAAAATACGTCGACCATAGTCTTGAAGCCGGCTGCCAGGTTGCTGTTCAAAAGAACATCCTTCAATCTTAATCGACTAAAATATGCACTTCAGAACCTGATGAATCAGTATTACCAGTACTAAAAATCACAAGATGTTATGAATAACGGCACAATATGAGCAATTTCTTGTTCCAATTCCAACTGACAGAAGTACCAGAGTGAATAAATCAAAATGAATCAGTAAACCAGGGAAGACTAATGTTGACTGCCACACCAGACCTTTTCTTGTTAATAAAACAAAGAAGACTGCCGTTATGTTGTTGGCCATTCACTCTGGAACAGACTGCCATGCAACCTGAGCTTCTTCTCCTTTCTCTACCTCTACTTTGCCAGCGACCGAAGAAGACCTATTTGATTGTGGTCTTGTGTTATCAGCTCAGAAGCACCTTTTTTAAACAGGTGCTATATAAAGTGCAAGTACTACTACAGTTACAAAGGACTATAATGCCTAAAGACAACCCTGGTTAAAAAAAATCATAAAAAGGCAACGACAACATCATCGATGGTGATGATAACGAGATGTAGACAGCACTGATTTCAGTGATACCATTAGTGGTAACAATGACAAGTCTAGAGCTTGCATGGACAATGATGATCAATAAGATAAAATATGGTATGTGGTTAGAACACTGAAAGCGGCAGTAAGACAACTTACCATATACTTGCTTAGGTCAACAATACTACAAAACAAAACATTTTCAACGTAAATGTAACCTCCAAAATTTCAGAATTTTACATTGAGACACAGGCACTTATACGAAAGCCAATGTAAGAAGGGAATAATAAAATTTCAGTTGCATTAAACAGCTATGTGTATCTCTACACAGCTTCCCTTCAGGCAAGTCTGTATCATCACATGGACACTACATCGGCTATACAGAAGGTTTATCTCAACTCTGATGTTCCCACAGCTTTGTTTCATTATTCACTTCATAATCTGTGTGAAGGACACTAAATGTGAAAAAGCCACACACCTCTGGCTAAATTCAAGTGCAAGAAAATTCTCATATGACCAGCTGCATTACAGTAATACTTCAGTGAAAGAATAAACCAAAATTTCACGAGTGCAAAATATACACCAGATTTCCAAGTTTTTAAAAAAAAATTTCAAGGAAGTATCAATCAATATTAGATTAATAATCAATGAGTATATACAGAAAGAAATTTGAGACCTGTTTTCAATTTCACTGATAAGAGCCAAATTCTCGCTGTCTCTCTTAACTTCATTGACATACAGTGACAAATCCTGAAATTCAATCATGACGGTTCAAAAGGCAGCTTAGTAAGCATTCATCCATTCTAACACTAAATTAAAAGTAGCACACTGGCTGAGTGTCTAACACACTGGCTTAATGCCTCTATGACCTGGGTTCAAATCCCAGGCTTGTTATTTGAAAATTGACACAGATCACACTGTTGAACTGTGCGTAAGAAACCGCAAAGGCTATCATCAGGAACATCATACCAAATTAAATCCAACATACATAACATTGATTTTTTATTATTACTTTTATATTATATCCATGCAAGCACATCCAAATTATAAACACACTGAGTCTAGCGTCAGGCAGTAGCGGTTACATGACACCTGTTGCAGAGAACTCAAGTCAACAGCAAAATGATTTGTAAAATCATGCAAAGTAAATATATACTGTAAATGCTATGCAATGTACTAGTAAAGTACGTCTGAAAATGCTGATATAAACGGTTAGCATACGACAGACAAGAGTATCTTCTTGTATCGGTGACACATTCTTATCCTGTCTCTGCCTCTTTTTTGCCAGTGCTTGAAGACCATTTTAGTTAGATTGTGGTCTTCTGTTATCCAGTTGGGAGCACTTGGTAGTAGTTTTCTTGAAGAGGTGCTATATAAATGTGCAATTATGATTACAGTTACGATTATGACATACTGCAACAATAGACTACCTGCATTTCCGCAAGGGCTTCCTCTAAAACGTTCTTTTCTTGACTTTGATCATCTGTGTCCTTTAAGAGTTGCTGTACAAAAGAAACAAACAGAACCTGAGGCAACTACCGGCTTATCCACCATCCCAGCTTCTCTCTGGTTCACTGAATTGGCTTCCTGGGTATTCATCTGGTCATGGCTCAGTTTTGGTGCACAATCGACTGATGCCTTGGGCGTTATACAACGGCACCAAAGAAGTTGCTAACTGACACACTCTTCCAACTTGCTTAGCCACTGTAGCCTGGCTTCTGGTTTCTCTGACCTATTGGCATTCGAACTAGTTTCTCCACGGTTTGTGATTTTTGGCTTGAACTGAACATCGACTGATGCCTTGGGCATTATGATAATGGCGCTACAGAAGTCTTCAGATTAGATTAGGTTAACACATGCAGCCTTAACACAACAAGTGATGCATTCTCATTAACAATTTACAGTTACAACAACAGCCAACGAAATCTACACAACTGATCATGTGCAGTGAAAATTTCTTGCTACAGTGGAACCTCATTGTAATAGATAACTCTAAACAATGTTTCATTGTAACTCAAGTTCTGACACAATGCAGTCAAATTTAATTCAGCTTTATAACATGAACTAAACATTCCCCTTTCACAGATCCTATCCTGATTCCCCTTCTTCCTCTTACCCCTCTTTCCGCTCCAATCCCAAACATCACCCACCGTAGCTGCCACGCTGTCTCTCTGCCTGACTCTTGGATCTCGACCTGGAACCGAGCACTTTCGCCTATCAATTTTGCTTTGACTCAGCACCTGTGAATAAGCTGGTCCCCATGACGTGGCTTTCGTTGTGCGCTGCAAAAATCTCGGGATTATGATTACGATGAAGCAACCTCACAAAAACATAATACTTGATATGGCTCCAGAAGTAGCTTCATAATGCAGTTGCTACATATAACACACAAAATAAACACAGCAAGTATGATAATAAAACTTTCATCTAAGACCAATTGTTGGATATAAGCTAAAGAAGATTCAAGTCATGTACAAAAATAGTAACAAATTTTGCCACCTAAAGCAAACAGGAGTTTGACTATCAGACAAAACAGTACGTACCCCAATAAGCAAATGGTACTTGAGAATTCTCTGAAAAGGAACTACAAGTATGTCGCGTAACTTGACTTTAGCTTCTTCGCTCTTTTGCTAAAAAATAGATCAGTTCACAATTTACCAAAACCGTCAAATTAGTCCTAAAGAGTTTTCTTCTCAGTGTGAACATATATCTAGAAATTGTAAAATTGTTATCAAGTCAAAGACTAATGCTGATTGAGGCATATTGTAAATGACAGATTAATTTAGCTAATCATAATCATAACTGCAACTTCGTATTTACTAGAGTGGGACTTAAAAATAAAAGTTGAAAATCTAACCCTCTCACCACTGCAATTTGTTCCATTTATGGAAACACATGGTGCAAAACATCTGATCATCGGCAAAATAGTTAGGGCTAGCCCTCTGGGTTCCAGTTCTTCAGTTTTATAACAATGAGGCTGAATAACATAACCGTGGAGTCACTGACTCTGGTAAATTTTGCTTCCTGGTAAATTTTGTTTACCAAGTACAGCAGTTCAGTATATTCATGCCAGAATGCTCATAACTATCCCAGAAGACAGTTTTTCTTCTCTCAGAGGCAGAAGTGGTGACTGTGGTCACTAGGTTCTTTTGACAATGTCCGCACACTTTGCAAACATCATATATATATATATATATATATATATATATATATATATATATATATATATATATATATATATATATATATATATATATATATATATATATATATATATATATATATATATCTCCTTCTGGCTGCAAGAAAGAGACAGAAACACTGAATGGTCTTATTAAATTTAAACAGATTCATGCTAAAAGAAGAGCAATATGTCACAGAATCTCAGGACTTGAGTTTAGCAAACATGTAGTTGCTAGTAGTGGGCAGATATGAAGAAGTAACTCACTTCAATGATGACTCTAATCCTCTCTGCCTTAAGGCATTGGTCAAGTCTGCTTTGTGCACTGGTGAGGTTGGCACAATACTTCCCATAGATAACCAGATTCATTTTGTGTTTGGTGAAACAACCAGGTATTGTGTTTTCAGCAGTAAAGTTTCTGGCAGACGATGAACAGTTCGCTTTTGCAAGATCTGACAGTAAGCCTCTGTGAGCAGTTCGCATTTCCTGAAAGTCAATCAACTTCTGTATAAAGTTCCCATATCCCATACGAAATGTAGAGTACGCACCACCTGACCTATGGCCCTTGAGCTGGCATCAGATGAACCCAAGGTCTTAGACATGGGGCCAATACACTGCAGGACTTGCAGGCTACTTCCCAGCTTATGCCAATACCAAATTCTGCTGCCTAGGATAGAGACAAGGGTCACTGCATGGAGTCCACTCAGCAGGTTCAAACCTGCAATCTTTCCATTACAGAACCAGGGGCACTACCGAGCACAACTTCTGTACAGCACTTATTTTTGTAGTGCCTTCAACAAGCCATTCATTCATTCCTTCATTCAGAGCATTTATATAGCACCTGCTCAGAGGCACTCCCAGCCCAGCTGGGCAAAAGAGAACAGTTTTCAGGGGTTGATAAAAGGTGTACGGATTCAAAGGTAAATTGACGAATCACTAAAGAAGCACAACATCGGATTGCTGAAGTGCATGCAAAAGGAACAACAAGTTCACCTAATGCATTTGGTGGAGCTTGTAAACTTCCCCACATTGCACCACAATACAACTGCATAACAATAGGGTACTTGACATGGCTCCTACAGTATTTTATCTGCTCTAAAGACTGGAAAAACTTCAAGACTCCTGTTGGCAGTCAATCCTTGTCAAAATGTGACATCCAACAGTAATCAGAATTAAACTGACGTAAAATTTGTATTACTAAATTCAAATCCTCAGTCAATATCATTATAAACTTAAAAATCATCCCAGGAACTAATAACTAACCAATCCAGTTATATTTAAAGACATGTACAGCATCATCATCAAAACACTGTACAAAATAGAACTCAGAGAAACTGAAATTTTACCATAATGTGTCGGAAAATAACGTCACTATCTGAGGGTGGAAGAACAGTCTTCAGTGGCTCCATGAACTTCTAAAATAAACCAAATCACATTTGATATAAACGAGGGGCATCATCCACATGCTAGAATATCACTTAGCCACTTAACAACCACCTTCATCTAATATTGCCAACCACATCTATATCCTATATTTTACCATAATCATTTTACCATCTCACTATCCCATTACACCAACTTACTGACTTTACCCACATCTTACAGAATACCTTCATAACCTGTCACAGTTCTGTCAGTTCTTCAGCGTTTAAACCAAAGACTCGTCTGTTTCATTCCTTGTCCATCTTACCCTCCTAACTTCTGGTTTACCTGACCTTTGGATTTCAACCAGTCTTCTCCAACGGATTATGATTTCGAGTAAGGTTTCACTTGAAGCAGCCATCAACTGTGCATTGTCTTATCAGTGCTACAGAAGTTGTTACAGTGGATTTGGATAGAGTCACTGATCAACCGTAAAACTTCAACAATCAGACTGAATATACTAGGCTGACAAGACTTCCTGATTTTTCTGGGACTGTCCTGGTCTTTCATTTGCATCTTGGTGTCCTGAAAACTTTTTAAAAATATTAAATATATCCTGGTTCTTCAATATACAATAATTAAGCTTTATAATTTGAAATTTTTTAATCTATTTTCTACAGATTAACGTTACCACTTATCTGTGGTGTTTGGAAATGTCACAGACAGCATGCAATTTTCGCCACAGATTATAAAAATAATTATACTATAATCAATAATTACAATTAGTACAAATAAAAAATTATGATGCAATAAATGAATGTTTAACCGGTGCAAGGTTTTTGTTTAAGCTACTTACAAAATTGTAACAAATAATTGTTAAAACTTGTTGTATCCTCAATAAGTAACTTGGTTGGCGACCAGGGTTCCACGCTGGTCTTACCTCTTACTGTCAGTTGTAAGAACAGTAAGATCATTAAATTTAAATGAAAAGTGTCCAGATTTTTCAAAAACTAGTTCTGGCCATCCTTATCTAAACTCTAAAATGATATGGCTGCACAATAACTGTTTAATTACCTTACCCCTTATTAAGAACTTTGTGCAGTTACTCATCTATAACTAAGTATTTAACACTAACAAACTGATCACCTTTACAATGCACACAGTAGCTCTTCATACTTAACTCACGCTAAACTTGTAGTCGTCTGGTCACTTACATGGCAAAAGCTTTTGACATGTATCGTAATTGTAATCATAAGCTCGAGATTTCTACAGCGCCCAACAAAAGCCAAGTCACGGGAACCAGCTTATTCACAGGCACTCAGTCAAAACAATATTGATAGGCAGATAGGGTTCGGTTCCATACATGTAGGTAAGGTGGGCTAAATACGTGTAGTACTTACGAAAACCGCTATCACACTACATTCAGCTAGAATCTAAATAAGATTTAAACTTGCTAGAATGCCTATTAGATATTTTGCAGTCAAACCTCAACGACCATGTTCAGAACATCCACATAGTTTCTTTCCGTGTCTAGAATTTCTTTAATGCAATGGTCTCGGTGAGAAATAGGGGCCTGCCTAGTCAAAGCCTACAAGCAAATCATCACACATCAAGTACCAGTCGAGTACACCATGAAATGCAAAATGCACCAAAACATCTCGAAAACAGAATTTCTTTAACACAAACAGAAAACTTCAGATTTTTTAATGCAGCAAATAAGCAGTACATATGGAAAGAGGAAACTGCTGGACAGAATTGCATTTGATGCCAAAGATCAAGTTTAAAGTGGCAGATGATTTGGGGAAGTTAGCTGTCCCAGTGAGCAAGAAAGCTATCAAACTAATCACTGTTATTCAGGCACCAACACAATGTCCAACATCATCATAACACCTACAGCGTTGCCATATCCACAACATGTAGACAGCCATCTTTATTCTGCACTCGCTGCAAGGCCATGGGTAGTCCAAAATTTAGTTGGCACAGTGTCTATAAGCAGGGAAGTTAAATATTACTATATAAAGTCAGACAATAAAGTTAAGAGCCACAAAGTAAGAACTTTTAGTAGAAGAGAAGAAACATGCCTTGGGGTGGTAGTCGACAAGTTGTCCATATACATCTTCATCTGCATCTTCTGTCGAATCGCCATAGATATGATCCGTATATATGTTGTCTTCTTCATCACTACCAGTATAACTGTACTGTATTGTATTTGTCAATTTATATAGCACCTCTTACAGAACAGTACATAACCTGTACTCAGTAATCATGTAACCAGGTCATGAAACTGAACACCACACCACGTTTTCAGATTTTAATTGAATATAACAGCCTATATTCTGTGTAATCGAATGCAATCAATGAAACTACACAGCATCTTCTAAAAGCCTCTATGAAATACATCAGATGATCTCAGAGAATGATGCCCAGATCTTATGCAGTTGAAACACGCTCAAAGACCAAGAGAGGCCCCGCCATTGAAGTAGCTGAAAAAACATGTGCCCATCAACGAAAACACATCTACAGCTGAAAGTTATGCCTTAACTGGAGTTCCTGATGCAAAACAGCCTACCACTGAAAAACATAATGTGATGATATTGATGATAATTACAATAATTCAATCTTTCCTGAAATAAGTGAAAGTAAAAGTAAAGTTCCCAATGTCCCAGTGGCAGGAGCTCATTTCCCGCTCTTTGGCCCTAGAGTCGGCAGTTGATGACTACCAGAGACATGGACACAGGGCCAGTGCATCGCAGGACTTGCCATTTACTTTCAGTTTATGCCAGACCAGTTCTACTGCTTAGTGATAGAGGCACATGTGTGCAAACAACTTGCTCAGGGTTGTTACACAGTCTCAGCACATGCAAACCCACAATCTGTCAATTAGAGAAGCTGCAACTAATAGAGCACCCTTCTAAAAAATAACTGTGTAGAGTCTTATTAGAGGACATATCCAAACAGTTTATTTTAAAATAGAAAGCATTATTTTTAGTACAACAATCTGTGGAGATTTAAATTTGCAAACAAAATATCTCAGAGTTTTACCCAGGCATGATTGTGTAGATTTCATCATTTTCAACAGAGAAGGGTCTGAAAATTCATGACAATACAAATTTTTAACAGAATAAATGCAAAGCAAGCTACATTAGAGAAAACAACACCTTACATAGTAGGATTTTATATATATATATATACAGTATATATATATATATATATATATATATACGAATAAGCAGCAGAGTTTCTGTCTCCTTTAAGCCTGGTTAACAATTGCTGTTGCCTGCATTGACACATGACCGGGTTGATCCCCACTCTTGCATATCAAAATAGCATATGGGGGCTCATTTTCCACTGAGCAATCTTCACCTTGGGTGCATGTGCTTGACTACAGAATTAAATGACCCCATGCATATAAAACAATTATACACTGTAAGACAAATACTTCTTGCCAACTTCATCCCTATGTAGTGACCCTACATCCTAATTTATTCCATGCTATAAAAGTCATACTTAACATACACAATGAAGGTCTCAAAGTCTCAAACTCTGACATCAAAGGCATGCGTAGCCAGATTTAGAGAGCCATAAAAATACAAAACATGCTAAATACACACATTCACATTCATCTAATTAAGATCCACTCTGACTGATATAGAGAACCCACTCAAAACACAAAACACCCTTTACAATCAAATTACGAAGCATTCTGTGCTGGGGAGCGACCACCATCATCAGGAAGCCCCTCTGGAACACTGCCCTTTCCCCGATGTTTTTCCAGCATCCATTTCTGGGCTTTATCTAGCAGGAAAGTTCTGCGAAGAGCCACTGTCCAGCCAAAAGACAGAAGCTATACCGATAATGGTAGACGCATCGTAAAAGTTGGTCAGCATTTTAAGTCTTTAATAATGAATTATCAACAACGATAAAAAATTTCATTTTTTCATATCAAAGCCAGGATAAGTATTGCCAGGTCTCAAGCACTTGGATTTGGCCTTGAATCATCTGGCCTTGACCTCTTTGGTTTGGCTTTATTGGGACAGTCAGAACGACTGAAAAATAAGGAAATAGTTAAGAAGAACCTTACTCTATTCCCGACTTTTTGGCTTCTTTAGTCTTGGACAGCGATGACAGTGCAGCAATAACCTAAAAGAAATAACAAAGACACAGAAAGATAATAAAAAAGCTCTTGAAATGGTGCTATATAAATTAGTGATTACAATTACAATATCTAAATACCTTGTAAAAGAACTGCAGATAACATTCAACAGTGACTGAATACAAACAACCACACCTGTCAACTACACGTCAACTACAATGGCATATAAACTATTGTAATTGCATGGCATTATATACTTAGACTGGTCACTGATGAGTCAGCTAATGTAACAAACACAACAGAAGACATGCACGAGCTAAGACATACACTGAGTCAGAACCATCAATAATCTCCCCATTTCCCAGTACAATGATCAGTACCAAACTGCTCAAGCTCAGCGACATTCAAAGCATGAGGCACATTTCTGAAAAAAGGAGAGTCCTGGCTGACATCCCTGCCTGCTAGTTTCAAAACAGCACTGGTATAATGATATATATATATATATATATATATATATATATATATATATATATATATATATATATATATAACAATCCATTATACATTAGATATGATAGCCTATCTTTGTATATACATACCATACCATGTATGTGCATACCATACCATTAGGAATTTTATGTATACATCATAGCTAACGGTATATATATATACTGTATGGATACACAATACATTATGGTATCTACATGACATGCATACACCATACCTAATGTTATGTATATGTTCATACCATTAGATATATGATACACGCATGCACATACCATACTCAGAGGCCTGCATACCAATGGTATGTAGACCTCAAAGGTCTCCAACCTCTTGCAGATACAAAAAATGAACAGGACTGAATTACAAAGCAAGAAAATAACCACAGAAGGCATAATTGGGCTCTGACCAACCATTGGCTACTGGATCAGGAAGTAAAATAATTAATGAAATACGTAAATACCTATCCACCCTGAGTTTTTGCTAGGAAAGGCAACTAATCATATTATGGCATGTGAGGTTCTTAAAATGCTATACAAGTGCTTGCATACATACATACACACATACATACATACATACACACATACATACATACATACATACATACATACATACGGCATATTTGTGCATCAATGCCAGATCTGATAGCACCTATGTTGTCGTTAATATTAATAGTTAAGCAGATATGCATAATTATATTGCACCAAGTTCTGAATTCACCTCAAACACATGGATAGCTGTAAAAGATAGGTCTTCACATGCATAAGGCAAAATAGCTTCAAAACAACAGCAATCAATCTTACTTTGTTGAAATCTGTCATGTCAAATAAGTCCCCCGGATCAAACAATGCGGAGTCCCTCATGCCGAACACTTTCTTGCAGGACTGAATGAACACTCGAACATTTTTCATACACAGAAACTAAAGGATACAGAAATACAGAAAAAATCAACATCAAAAGTCTTAAAGAAGAAAAAGCCACACTGTACGGCCACACTTACCACTTTTTGTCGTTAACCCATCAATACCACTACATAGAGATCTGTTTATGTATTTCTTATATTTACATGTATGCTAATCTAATCTAATGACTTCTATAGCACCATTATCATAATATATAAGGCATCAGTCAATGGTTGCTTAAAGTGAAACTGTAATTGAAAAATCATAATCCATTGAAAAAGCCCAATTAAAAAATTTGATAATTCAGCAAAATCAGAAGTTGGCAGCGGGTAATCATAATCGTAAGCTCAAGATTTCTACAGCACCCAATGAAAAACGCCAATCTGCAGGAACCAGCTTATTCACAGTAAGCAAGTTGAAACAAACAAGTCATCAGTTCAGACCTAAATGACATTAAAGAATGACAGAAAGCACAGAACTGGGCAGTGACTGATTCACTATCTAATGGCAAGGCATTAACTGATGGGAAATGCTATTGTAACATAATGTAATGTAAATTCTTGAAATTTCTCAGCACCATACAAAAGCTGTGTCAGGGAGAACAGCTTATTCACTAGTGCTAAGTAAAATCAAATCTGAGTCGGGTAAGTTTCAGGTGCAGGTCAGGATGTCAAATCCCGGGAGTCAAATGCTATTGTACACTACTGCAGGCCTTTTTCTAGGTTAAGAGAAAAAGATCTTGAGCTGCAAGGCCAACTGATTCTCCTCTTTTTACAGTAGCAGTTAACTGATACAAAGCATGTACTTAAGAAGCAATACTAACCCGTACACGAATACATGCATGTGTAAAAATAAAAACATTTGAGAATATTGTCAGTCAGCATAAACTTATATGATTTCACGGAACAAGCGCTTCTGTCTGCACTACATAGCAATCCTCTGACTCACAGACTGAACTGAACTGAACTGATAACGCTTTATTCTACACTGACAAATTAGCAGATGCTATTAAGTTTCTTTAAATTGTAAGTGTATGTTTATTCAGTGCCTCTTCAACAAAACCCCTCAGAGGAGCTTCTAAACTGACAATACAAGACCACGAACAAATAAATCTTCTTCAACTGCTGGCGAAATAGAGGCAGAAAAAGGAGAAGAAGCTCGTGTTGCACGTTGCACGGCAACCATTTCCAGAATGAGGGGGTGATCATGATGCACTGTGGAAGCAGATGAAGACGACAATTGGCAGTGTTTCCATTCTGGATTCCATTTCTTTTTCTTTAATGTATCAAAACTGGAATGCAGCTAACCTGGGTTCAAAGGTCTTAACTCCTCAGCTAATACTGGCACCAGGATCACTCTTGAGATTTGCATTTAAAATGATCAATTGTGTTTTGGGGATTGCAAAGATCTTTGTTAGAAAAAGAAAGCCAGTTGGTGGCTGAGAAAGGGATATAAAAAAGTTTTGCAGTGCCAAGCAAATATCCTGGCTATGTTCAAGACAGAGATCTTAAATATACACAAATGAACAGTAAATGTCTGGAGGCAGCAGAAATTAATGTCGCCAAAATGATTATATACCTAACACTTCTTGTAATAAAGGATATTTTTGTGGCCTATAGCCAGGCAAGTAATTGATGGCCTTTTGGGAATAATTAGTGTGTCTCAACGCTAGACAATATATGTATGGAATACAAAAAGCCACACAAAAGTTAGCAGTTCCACTTTACATCTATGAGTGCACTGATATGCCACCAACATGTTCATAATTGATTGGTCTGCATATATATATATATATATATATATATATATATATATATATATATATATATATATATATATATATATATATATATATATATATATATATATATATATATATATATATTATAAAATGTGTCCAAGAATTTCATAATATGACTGTAAACATGAAACTGCACATGTAGTACATGCTGCCAAAAGGTGAACTCAACAAGTTTTTTTATACTTTCCACACTCCTATGTGCTCATTATCAAGTAAGTAAGTAAGTAATGCATTTGTTAACATGCCATATGTCCATCGAGTGAGCGAGGAATCGTAGGCGTAAATTATCACTGGATACTGGCACCACAGAAGTCTTTAGCTTAGATTATATGAGACTGTCATATTTGTACTGTAATCAGTATACATTACTGAATCCAAGAAAGCCTCAAAATTGTTAAAGTGTTCGTCTGTGGCATATTTGGATAAGCTGTCATGCCACCTCTATAGTTTCCCCTAGCCAGAGCCTTAAATTTGTTTCTTTCGAAATCTTAATTTCTCCATCTTTTCCGACAATTCATTGTATACCTGTGCAATGTAGCTACTTTGCGAGCTAACAAACGTCAATGGTTTTGTTTTAAAACGCTCGCCCATAGAGTTCAACGGGAACCCGCAAGTTGCAACTCCCGCATGGCAGCCGTCCCAGCAATTACCCAGCAGTCCAAAACTGTCTAAATAACCATCGCCACTTCTGTTTACTTGATGCAAAACCAAAACAATTAAAGCTAGTAACAGCCAAATCCGTGCATAACACAACAGGCTAGTTTTTCATCTTACTTGTGACAACTGTGGTCTCTGACTGAAGCTCTTCGGATCGACAGCGCCCGGGTGCAGACGATTCAAGAGAAGACATAGTAGAACGCCGTCGCGCAGACACAGGGCCAAGTGATCCACACATCTTACAGAATCATACTGTTCTTTCGACAAGACCATGCACGTGTAAAGCCATGCTGAACATCGCTGCCAATCGCTTCCACCTTCTTCGTCGCTCGCCGACATTTTTCGTCTGTTTCGCAAACTTTACTTCCGCGTCCGATGCTTTAGCTTGGTGCCTACCTGCTATCTGTCCGGCTTCGTGAGAAATGCTTGGTCACGTGACGCAGTGAGCTCTCGGATGGCGTTAAGCGTCTGATTCGGGACGATTCCATAGTTATCTGATTAGTACTTATTGGCTAAAAGCTGGTGCTAATTAGTGTTAATTATAGAGGTTTCTGTCTTTCCCGGGTTTATTTCAGCAAGTGCTAATTGTTACTAATAATAGGGGCTTCTGGCTTTCCCGAGCTTATTCAG
The DNA here is from genome assembly GCA_964023275.1 of Norana najaformis. Taxonomy (NCBI): domain Eukaryota; kingdom Metazoa; phylum Annelida; class Clitellata; order Crassiclitellata; family Hormogastridae; genus Norana; species Norana najaformis. The sequence continues at coordinate 5,304,423 of OZ029928.1, forward strand.
CGAGACTATGACTAATGCTGGTTTATCTCAGCCTTAACTACTGACGGCTAATAACCGCTAGAGTTGACTCCTAGCAAAAGATTTTCTGCTTGCTCTTTTTCTTTAAGTTCCCAATCGCTACATCTGATTAAGGATATAGCACGTAATCCACTGTAAAATCCAGCAATTTCTCAACGTTATGGTATCTATCAGGGACTTCGTGCTAAAGTAAGCTTAAACATAGTCAGCAAGTGTAAAGTAAAATAACTGGGTCAGTTCAGGGTCAGTAAATAGCCGTATTTATAATTAGCAGAAACTATCGTCAGGGGTTTTCCAGCTTAAGCGTAGGCCTAAGGCTTAGGCACCACATTGCGCATCCTGGTATAAAGACCATATCTTATTCCGTCTGTGAGACTTTAATAAAACTTATAGCTGACTGATGATTAAAGTAAAAGAACGGCGTCCATTTCAGTGATTTATTTATTTATTTATTTATTTATTAGGCGCCACTATCTAATGACTTAGCATCAATCGATGGCGCCGAGCAATTGTGAGTTAAGAACTTGCTCAAGGTCCTTACATTGTAATCGTCTCGGCGGAGGAGGCTCGAACCCGTACTCTCCGCCTTACAAGCCAAGCGCTCTATCCAATATGCTACCGTGCCCCACTATATGCTACCGTGCCCAGTGATCTGACAGGCTTGATTTCCGCACGTGACAGCTTTGAAAAAGCTCTGCTTTTAGCCGAGAGTGGAAAAACTCAAAACACTAGCTTTTGGTAATTTCAACGGACGAAAGGCTCAGGGTGCAGATGTGGCTATCGTTGCTGTTAGTCACCGCGAACATCTGTAGAGTCAATGTAATAAGCCTAATGCGCAAGGCATCATTCAGTGCTTGCTACTAGGCAAAATCATTGTGCAAGCCATATTCCTGGAATATGTTCCAGTCAAAAGTCAAGGGGGGAGTCCGAGAAGACACGGAAACAGCCTATGGAGGAAGAGATAAGGTTTTAGTCTAGATCTGAAAGCCAAAACAGATTTTGCAGAGCGAACATTGCCTGAAGAGAGGTCTGGAGTTGAGGGCCAGCAACAGAAAAGGCATGCCTGTTGAGAACTGTCCTTGTCCAGGGAATAGTCGGAGTGTGATGTTCAGAAGACCTGGTCGAGTAGAAACAGATCTTGGAAGTCAACCTGGAGCTGGCACAGAAAGTTTTCAGGCTCTCCATGGCCCGAGGTTTTGGAATGTGCTTCAACAATCTGTTCGCTCTGCTGTGTCCTTGGTATCTTTCCATTTAAGCCTTACAATGTGTTTCAGGATACTTATCCTCCTTAGGCTGCCTTTCAGTCTCACAGGACTTACCCTTGACATTGAATGGATTGCAATTCTAGACTGATGCCTAGTGCAGTACAGAAGTTCGAAGATTAGATCTGATTGAGTGTCAGCAGAATATCAGAGATGCAGTGTTAACTGTTTTCAATCAACAATTAGGTTTTCCAAGTGGATGTCCCCAGCGCCATCCAAAAGAGGCAGCTAAAGTTGACCATTGTTGTTTTAAAGCCATTGGTGACTAAATAATTACTCTTGTAAACCATATGAAAGTTGTAGTTTTCGTGAAAATGCTACTTTTTGCAGAGGCAACTAGTTTCCAGGGCTTGAGGAAGGAGGCATCAGTACCTTCATGTTTTGTCCAGGTCATCCACTACATATGCTCGTATATGACTGGACATTATGGGATAAGGTACATCATATTACTTGGTTAAATGACAGGATGTCTTAAGTGGCTTAGCGCTGATTATCATGGAATGTAACAGAGAACACATTTACAATTTAATGATAGAAGCGTAGATTACTGAAGATATAATGGTCTGCCAATCAGAAGATAATCGATATATAACATTCTTACTTACTCACCTGTCCTCCAGATCAACACTCGCAAGTAATAGTTAAGCACTAACACTTTGTGCATAATATATACTTTATGTAACACAATAAGAATAACCTGGGGTGCATTCTGAATGCAACAGACTCCACCCAAAGAATTCAGGCACCTTTCAACCAAGTTTTTTGTTCTAGTTATTGGTATTTATGACAAACATAGTAAGCCACTATGAAAAACGACCACAAGTTTTAAAGTTTGTTTTAATTCTATAAAGCGATGTAAGCATTGTTTAACAGTGAAACGACTCAGAAAGACCCAAGTAAAAGTAAACCAAAGCTCCACTTCAGAGATCCAAAATTTCTCAACAGCCATTTCAGAAGCCACGCATACAAGATTCACCTATGTTCAGTTCTAGTCAAAAGAGCTTAGGTGATCCACTCCACTTGTTTGTTAAACTTCAGATGTCTGAATCCCTAAAAGATTTATATATGTATCGGAATATTTATATAGCACCTTTTAGGTACTGATCAAAAGCACTGGATTGTTATACAAACTGTACATTACCGTTCAAGCAGCATGTAAAAATCTACTGAAGTAATTGAGCCACAAGTAGGTTCCGGCTGATCTGCCAGGTAAGTCAACCACCTCCACTCTGTCATGCTGTAATATCTACAGAGATTTCATTCTTTGACAATCAGTCGATTGGCTGATGATGTTGATTTGGATCAATAACAAAACTTCAGACACGATCAAGGCAAGCATTCTCTACCCTTCTGCCCTTCTTGTTGTTCACCCAGCATCAGTTGCCTAAAGCCCTTCTGTTTATTTCTCCTCATGCTTTCCATTCCAAACTGAAATCCCACCCCTTCAAGAAGTCTTACCCTGATCCACTGAATCTGCAACCTTCCTATTTCTCTCAACCTAAACACATAATTCACTGCAGCAGCTCCTCCTTCCTCTCTTCTTGCGCCAACTGGATCTTGTTTTTCATACACCAACTCTGGACAACTCGTCATTGCATGCAACTGAGTTTATGACTTACAATTTACACATGGAATAATATGAATAACATACATACTGTACATCAAGAATGGAATGCTGTTTAAGATACCAACCCTGGAGTACCCTACCGCTTAATAATTGAAGAAAAGATGCCATTTTCGGAATGGCAAACCAAACAGATTGAATCTTTAAATCAAGACATTTCTTTTCCTGCAATATGCTTAGATCACCCACCCGTGTGCAGCAGGAGACCACCCCAACTCCTATGCCAAAAATTACATGCAGTTGGTGAACAAAAGAACAAGCAAAACTGGGATAGTTTGTCCAATAAGTGTAAAAAACAGTTGACATTCTTTGAAACAACATTCATCCTACCTCTGTTTAGGTATAAAAATACATTATGATTTTTTTCTAATATAGGATCAAGAACACTGAAGCAATTTTACAGAACTCTCATGCCGCCAAGTGCCTCAAAGTGGCTCTTTGTAATTCACCACCACACAACATTATTGGTCAAATTAGTCCATTTTAACTGCAGATGGAGCAAATTGTCAGCAATCACACATACAGTATTAACAACATCTCTCCACTTCTGTCATACATAAAACTTTCTAATTTGTGAAGAGACTGTTGGTCTGCAAAGAATTGTTAGGCTGCAAACTGTTTCATGCTATCAGTGACCAAAGAGCTACAACAGTCAATGTTATCAGCGTGTTGACTACCGTCCGACTTGCAGCTGATATTCGGCACTGAAGATTGTCATACCTGGTTCAGACAGAAAATACACAGTAAATTAGGTGCAAATTAATCAATGGTAAAACACACAAAGTGCCAAAACAAACCTAGAGGTAATAAAAAAATCAGTGGAAATTGTTAAATTCCACAGAAATGTTAAATAGAATCAGACGGACACTTTCTATACAGCAGAGTTAGCTGCTAGTGTTTCTTTATATTCCTGAACCAGGGTTATCAAAGTGAGTTGTCTGAAATTGGTTGCAGGTGGCAGCACAAGCAATATGTTGTGTGTTGTTATGCAGCATGCGCTCAGCAGCCACAAACCCACAATCACTGGATCAGAGCCCCAGCGCACTATTCAACAGGCCACCATGTGGCGCAATAAGCCACCGAATAAAACCACTCACTTTACCAGAAATTATTCTTCATTATCCAAAGTAACTGAAGAGTGACTGAACAAACTGTTTTAGACTCACAAAACTAACACACTTTCAAAACAAGAGCTCACCTGCTCTGTTTGTCACCAGCCATTTTCTTTCGATATTCCTCCTCAACCGTTTGACCATCAAAGTACCAGGCATTGTCGTTATAAGGATATTCGTAGCCAACCTTACACTCGCACTTATAACTTCCACGAACGAATTTCTTTCCAGCCAAATAAACACACTGTAAAAGAAATTATCAGCTTTTAATAAGTCTCAGGAAATAAAAGAACTGGCATAAGAAAACTCCTCTTCCTCTTCTTGTCTTTCTTTCCGCTCCAATCCCAAACATCACCCACCATAGCCACCATACTGTCTCTCTGCCTGACCTTGACCTGGAACCGAACCTTTTTGCCTATCAATTTGCTTTTGACCAAGCGCCAGTGAATAAGCGGATCCCCATGACGTGACCTTCGTTGGGTGCTGTAGAAATCTTGAAATTACGATTACAATTATTTAAAGACTGTTGTGGCCTGCATCAAAATTTACTTCTTGAGGAATTCATTCTCGGTCTGTGATGAACCCATCAGCGTGTCTGATGAGACTGCAGCGTAATCCAATCATGTTGTTCCACATGCAATAATTGTATAATTTACAAATATCTCTTATTCATCGGTCCATTATGAAACTGAAGGGGTCATGCACAATAGTCTAGTGATTAGCATGCTGGACTGTGAACCCAGAGGTCAGAAGTTCAAATCCCTGCCAGGGCAGAAAGATGTTTCGAGATTTCTGCTCCATCTGCCTCCTAGTGAACTCGGCTATACAACGACTGTCAGTTGGAAGATCATGCATTGAGCATGAGGACTGGTAACCCACCCTCACATGCCAAGGCTACAAAAGTGCGAAGCTGCTTACATTTCATACCCGTGGCTGGCTCTTCATTCTAGCTTAAATGAATGCTCTTCTTGTGTGCAACTGATGCTTTCTTTTCCATATGGCTTGCAAACAACCTCAGCCCAACTTTCACATTGCCCTACACCTGAATACTATTATTCTTGTACATAATTCCCTAGCCAAACCAGTGATTAACATCCTTGCTCCTGCTGACAATGCTTCTCATTCAGAAGCAAGAGGTGAACCTTACAGCCACCTTAGCTGTCCCATAATGCAATGCCAAATGGTCAGATGCAGTTTGGTTGTACATGGCAGTACTTTATGCCACTGAAGGAACACCACAATTGCAGAACAAGTGACTATTCCGCCAGTGCCAATAAGTACAATGCCAGAATGAACATCATTTTGACCAGAAAGTTATGAGAAGTTTGCAAGTCACGTGTTGGTGCACGCATCATATCAAAATGAACATCAGATTACGCTAGCATTCAACCACTCTAACAGTAAATCTGTAATGATTGTTTACAGAATGTCACAATAAGTAAAATTCATGAGTTTTCTCCACCACAAAGTGTTTCTACAGAAAGTTTCAGTTATATCCCAGTTACATTAAGTCACTAAAATTTCACACCACACCACAGAATTGGTAACAGGGAGACCAGGTTATTCACCAGTACTTAAGGTCAATTTAAATCCATAAGAGCCAAGTTGTTCGGTAAGTTTCACTGCATTTAGCAAGTCTATGTCCATGGCCTCAGTAAGAAATTCAGTGTGATACTTAGGCAAAACATCTCAAGGTGCCATCTGCATTTGTAAAAAGGTGAGAAACAGGAATGAAAGTTTTAAACTTTTGAGTTTAAAATGACTAAATGAATTGACAGTATTGTAGATTACTGAGAAACCACGTTAAAATTTCATAACCTGGTAACCATTTAAAACTGATTACAATTACACAAAATACTGATGAATAAAACCTACATAAGTTGTTTCGTAGTGACATCTGGCAGTGTCTTTGAATGCATTTGGTACAAAGTAATCCTGTGGGCATTGGTTAATGTCCAATTCATCCAGTTTAACATCCACAACAACCACACCTCTGCAAACAGAAAATTCCAATTATGCTAAACAAAGAGATCCACAAAAACTGAGTTTCCTGTTTAATTTACCAGTATCATATTATGATTAAACTACAGCACCACTTAATCGTAGTGCAGTCTAGAAATATAGTAGAAACTGTCTGAGCAGTTTTCTTGAAAAGGAGCTATATAAATATGCAATTATGATTACAAGTGGCTGCCTACTTACTGCCACTCAGACTGCTGTGTGCCCTTGCATGCTTCTGTTGGCTTGAATCCTACGTGAAGGGGTGCACGCAATCTGTCCACTTGGCGGGGGAGGTGACATCACCTAGGCTGGTCACCTGTGGTGTTCCACAAGGCTCAGTCCTGGGCCCCCTCCTCTTCTTATTATACACGGCCGATGTGGAGAGAATTATACAAGCGCATGGACTCCTTCACCACTGCTATGCGGATGATACACAGCTTTACTTCTTCTGTGAGCCATCAGAAACCGCTGAGCTGAAACAGAGAGTGATGCTGTGTATCGAGCGCATTTCAGAGTGGATGGCGTCCAACCGTCTCAGACTTAATCCATCAAATTCTGAATTCCTATGGTGCACCACCCTCCGACGTCGCCATCTACTCGACGATAGTACCTTCACCCTAAGTGATCCCGAAGTTCAACCAGCTGACACCATTCGCAACCTTGGGGTCCACTTTGATAGCTGCATGACCATGTCGGCTTATGTGAATCAACTTGTACAAGGTTGCTTCTATCAGCTGCGTCGCATTAAATCGATCCGCAGATTCATTCCCACCTCAACTGCTGTCACTCTGGTCAACAGTTTCATCGTCTCCAGGGTTGATTACTGCAATAGCCTGCTGGCAGGTCTGCCGCCTGTCAGCTAGAGTGGATACAGTCAGTGCTAAACTCTGCTGCCCGCCTCATCTATGGTCGGACGCCATTCAATCACGTCACTGATTTGCTGCGCGACAACCTGCGCTGGTTGCGCGTTCCTCAGCGGATCACCCACAAACTGTGCCTAATTACATAAAAGGCTCTTAATGATCTTCTACCAGACTATATATCCGACTTCTGTATTCGAACAGCCGACAACCAGAACACCTATCGGCTACGGTCCTCATCGAGGAATCAACTGCATGTCCTGCGGTCTTCCACAAAGTTTGGTGAACGTTCCTTCGCCGTCGCCAGCCCCCCCGCGTGGAACAGTCTTCCTGACAATGTGACGAATGCCCCATCCCTGGACACATTCAAGTCACGACTCAAGACACATCTTTTTAGGATATCTTATGACTGCAGTTGATTTTTGTTTTTTAACCCATGTACAGCGCCCTTTTCTTCGGCCTCGGCTGTGCTACGGCGCTATATAAATTGTCTTATTATTATTATTATTATTATTAATGAATATTTGTAGCAATATTAATGATTGTGCAGGTACCTTATCTATTAGTTAATTGTCAAAATCTAGCAGGTAAGGTTCCAGATGACCGGATAACTGAGAAGACAGACTACTACATACGGAGAGCATGTCAGTTGCAAAAATCCAATGATCAGACGCTCAAAAAAGGTGCTGTATAATAGCAACATATTGTAGAACTTAATTAAATTTGGGGTTGATGTTCCTTATTGCATCATATTAAAATTTGCATTACAATTTTTGCACAAGGAGGACTCAGTGTAAATAGTATCCTCTTTAGGGTAGAAACGTGTAGAAAATGAAGTCTCATTGACAAATTTAAACAAATCCAACTTCCGACAGCTAAAGCATTCTTGAAATACTACAAATCTCAAATATCCAAGAATGTTATGAAATACACGGACAGCTTACAGAAGAAGATGAACTTAAAAACTAGACTCACTTGAACTCGATTCCAGTAGAGATGGAATTCAGTCCAAAGAACGGAACGGAGTACGTTATCACCCAATCGTTAACATAACCATCGCAGTCAAAGTACGGCGCTGACCACAGACCGTCCTCTTCCCTCGGTGCCTTGTAGTAAAGAGGGAACAGCAGGAAATCTACCAGGCTCGTTCCATTAATATCCGACCGAATTACCGGCTTCTCCCGGAACTTCCCAAGACCGTATGTGTTCGATTGCCAGCGTTCCTTGACATTTTTGAACCATGGTTCATCTAAGTAAGTGGTAGGAAAACCAGCATAATCAATTGCACGGAAATGGGTATTGGCAACATCGCTATCCGTTCCTTGGCCTGTTTTTGCTTCTTCATAACGCCAGGCATACGGTCCAAAGAACTGCCTCGTCTTCCCATCTGGTCCTTTAAATTTGTCGATGTCAAAAAAGACACCACTACCTTTAATCTTCAGGTCTCCCATGGTGTTGGCCAAAACTTCACCAAAAACCTAAGCATAGTTTAAACGAAAATATGCATACAGCTAACTGAAAAGCAATCCACAAGTAAAAAAACACTAATTTTAGAGTTGTATAGCCAAAAATAAACCTTTCTACTAAAGGAAGTTAGGAAATATGAGAGAATTTACTGACATCCAGAATGAATTGGCAAAGGCATTCAACCTGAGAAAAAAACTTCTTTCCAGTGCATCTGAAGTTACTGTTGTATAAGATCTAACTTTAAGTGTAAGTGGTAGGAAGTATTCAAAGTATTTTGAATATTTATGTTATGTTATGTTACAACAGCATTTCCCATCAGTTAATGCCTTTGCCATGAGATATTGAATCAGTGATTGAAGCAAATTTTCTAGACTAGAATTGAAAGTATGCAAGCTACTTCAAAGTCATACAAGCATCGTGGAGTTCTTTTTCAAGATTGCTTTATGGTGTGTTGTTTACATTTTGCATTTCCCAGACAAAGCCTCAATATTGTGCATAAAACGGAGAGCTGCACTGGCTGCAGAGGCAAGGCAGCTGGTTGCTAATGCTTTTGAATTTAGTGCACCTCATAAAATATGACAACTGATCAATCCATATAAATCATTAGAAAAGGCTGCCCATTTATTACATTGCTATTTTCATGCTTGCTCTGCAGCCTAATAGGCCCTTAAATTTACACCTTTAATGACCTATATACTGACGCAGCCCTATAACAAATGAGCAATTATATTAAAGGTTCATGCAATGCACCTTCCCTTTCATTGTTTGTCCTCAGTGACTACCAGTTGTACTGAGTCACTCACAGTAATTAAGATAGTGTAAGAAATTGGCATTCGATAGCAATAGATAGCATGACACACCTGTTCAATGTTTAAGAGACGATCCCCTCTCAGATTTCCATACTCCTCATACATGTCGATGTTCTGTAGGAAATTGCTGAGGAAATGTGACAACCTTAGGGCTGTTCTGGCTTCGTTCGAGAAGAGTACTTCAACGTTGTATCCAACATCGCCTGGCAGATGAAGCTCCTCCGGCTTGTAATTCATGCAGTTGTCTTTGTTGATGCTCGTCTTGTGCATGATGATCGACATCATTCGATCATATTGCTTCTGATCAAAGGACTGGCGCTTCTTTCTTGGATGACTTGCATCGCGCTTGTGCCTAGAAGAAAAGAACAACCCTGATAAAAATATTCCAAAAAACAATACTTTATTGAATCTTGTGTCATAAAGCACTTAAAACTATCAGCACAATTATGACACAAGAACGAGTGAAATTAAACAATGAACAAGTTAATACAATTAATTAAAAGCCAGAGAAAAGCTGAAAGTAGCTAAAATACATTACTGCAGAATTTCTCACTAGCATAACAATGTCTGTATGTATCTAGACACTTAACAAGCATCTTTTATATACCATAATTATCAGATATAAATGCATGATTACTTCTGTGTCTGAGATACAGGTTAAACTGAAACAAACCTTGGCACAAATGCAATCTTCCGATTGGTCTCCAAGTTCAAGTGAAACGGATGCGACACTCTTGGAACCACTGCTCGCTTCTTCCTCTTTTTTCCATCCTTTTCCACCACAATGGTGTCTTCTTTGAGATTTGCCATGCGCAACAGGCGTAACTTCTTGTTCAGTACTCTTGACTGACGCACTTCAGGCTTTATTACTCGTAACGCTCTGTCCGTCTTCTTTGCGATAACAGGCCGATCGAAGAAACCGATGTCGGGATCAAACAGTTCTTCAGCACCAGATGACCTTTTCTTGCGTCCAGCATAGTTGTATGGCACATCTGGGGTTCCTTGGGTCTCGTTGCTTCGGATGACAGGAATGACCTGACGCACTGGAAGATAATACAAACTCAGGGAATACTGCACTCTTCCCCTTTCAAATACCCATGCACAGCGCATTCTTGGAATCTGGTTATGTACAGTACGTAATGGACTGATATGTAATCATGACTGTAATCGTAATACACAAGATGTACTGAATCTTCACAGGAAACACTCCAGAGACACTTAAGTATGTTTTTGTGTAATCAAGAGCAGCCTGATATTTACAAACTGCATTTAAATACCTTTCAAAGGACATGACATACCCAATGTCACTGAACATCGGGCCTATTTGTTACAATGTCTATTATTCATCATAACTGCTTGCACTTGCTGAAATATACTTGTGTTCCATAAAGCTCTGTTGTCCCTCGACATTATCACACAACTAAAAGGAGTACTGGGAACTATAATATGTTGTTTCTGCAACTTAGCTTTCATTGGGCACTGTAGAAACCTTGAGTTTACAATTACAATACGATGGCCAATAGAGGTGATGTAAATATCAATCATGTAACATAATGTAAAATTTTGCTATTTTAACTTAATATGACACACAATACATGAACCAGCTTACTCAGTGACAATTAGTCAAATCAGATCTGTGAGATCGATGGGGTTGGGGCAGTTCTGGTAACAAATCGTGTTCAGGAATGCGATATAACCTCCAAGTAATCTGTCCCTAAGTAGAAAACTAACAGATAAGACAAACAACAAAAGTTTGCCTTTAAATGTGAGACTAAAGAGATGAAATCAGTAAACAATAAACTGCAATTGTTTAGAACTTACATTCAACTGGTATACAGTCAAAGCCATTTTTGTACTCGTCCTCTGTAGCACTTTCAATTTCAATGCCCTGGAATGGACCATACTGCCATGGCGGATAGCGATATCCAGGCTTGCACATACACTGGTAACCACCACGTCTGAATCCCCAACCATACAGCGGTTCACACTAAAATACGCAATTCAGAATAAGGAATAAAACGTGAAGAATTCACCTAGTATAAAACTATCAATCAGAAAATTTAAAATAAACAAATGACTGAAAATAAACTTCTAAATTAAACAACGAATACACTTGTAAAATTAAAGTTCAATACTAAAAGCATATAGTTAAACTTAATTTAAATTAAACATTAAAATCTAACTGAATTATAAGCTCTGCAATAAAAAGTGAAAGACGAATATGAATATGATTCCTCGCTCAGTCGATGGACATATGGCGTGTTAACAAATGCATTACTTACTTACTTACTTATAAGTAAATGCATGGACTGAGTACTATGATGTTTCACAAAATGGCTAACGAATGTCAACACAATCTGAAATTCCTTCAAATTCCGAACTTTAACCCAGGTTAACACAAATTTATCATAATTACTTAAGCCATATTTATAAAAGAAAAAAATAGAAGCTTTATTTGCAACGAATCCATCTTGTATTAAAAAATTACATAATATTCAAAAATGCAGGCTTTAAGCTTCCCACAGTAATCATTAGTTTTTATTTAAAAAAACAACAAAAATTCTGACATACTCTACCAGAAAAACACCAGTAAACTGAACTCAAAACTTACGATTGTAGATTGCTTGCATCTGGCGATGTTTTGGAAGTAGTTTGGAAGCTGGTTTCCAATACTGATTGGGCATGGATTCAAATCTATGCTTAGAAACTCCATATCCATGGTTGTGACAGCAACATAGCTACAAAATAAAAATAACACGATTACTAAAACTCGACAATAGATCACTTATTTTTAAAACCAACAATACCATGAGCAGAAAAATCAGTCTATCAACAAATTCCCATCTTAAACTTTGATTTTCTTCAGTCTTCAAGAAAGATATGTTCTGAGAATGACCAGCTAATAAATGGTCAGTCATAGGCTGTCAAAATGTCAATCAAATTACAACTTCTCAGCAGCATTAAAGCAGATTACCAAGTTGTTGTCAACAATGATGAGCTGACAGTTCTTTATAACAGGAATAAGACATTGTTCTAGAACAATCTAATGCTTTTACATAACACCACCAACAATGAATTCATCAGTTACAAATAGTTAATTATTCACAGTTAAACCTTGGACGGACATTAAGCCGATCTGAATTAAACAGATTAACCGATTTTCTTAAATAATGAACGTAACAATTATTATGCATCTAAAAAAGAAACAACTAAACCAATGCATCAATCATATATATTGAGACTAATTTCTAAACACAGCTGAATCTTGCAATAAGGGCACGTATCATGTACGAGTAACATCTGGTAAAACCCATGACACAGCTACCATAGAGACATGCTCACATGTACTGGGGAAATCACTGGATGTCAGCCATGACATGCAATTACGAGTGTAACAACACTTACGTGTTTCGTCTAAGGTGAAGCCAATCCAGGTATCGAGGAACGAAGTCTACAACAGGTGAAACTGCACTGACAATCCAGCGATTCGACCGTCCACAGTCAAAGTACGGTTCGGTGAAGAGTACCGGCAAATATTCTGTTTCTTTCTGCCCGGGTGATGGTGGACCAAATAGGGTTTTACCCTCAAACTCGTCCTTGGTGAACTTGCCTGTCTCGTTAGAATACTTTATTCCGATGTCATAAGTGAATTTCCTCACAGAGTCCAGTCCTTTCTTACTCCAGTCATCTGGTAAGAAGAGGTCATACCACTGGTTGATCTTGTAAGCTTTTATGGTATAATTGCTTTGTGGACCAGCTCCATAGTCGACCACATTGATCGTGTGATTGGTTGGCTCACGGATCCAGTTTGTCGGTTCGTTGAAATCGTCAAAGCGGTAAGCACGAGGCCCAAAGAGCGGCAAGGTCCTGTTGAAGGGTAGGGTTCGATACCAGGTGGCGTAAGAGGCATTAACATCAAAGAAGATTCCAGATCCGTTGATGTTATTCATGTTGGCCGAGATATCCGCTGCAGCCGAGAAGTAGTAGTAGAGGAGGCCGGGTTGGCCGAAGAACTGCTGAGTTTCGTTCAGCTTCTGATAGATGTAGCTGTAGAAGAAGGCTCTGTTGAGGGCCATGTTGTGCGTGTGCAGCAACTTGGTCCTGTTCGGGTAGACGATGTAGCTGAGCAGGCGGTTGAATTTGGGCTGCTGGGCCACCGTGTCGGCCGGTAGACGCAGCTCCGAGGCCGGCTTTGACTTGCAGTTCTGGGCATTGACGGCGTTCATTCGGTCGTCCACTTCGTCGAAGGCGTCATAGGTCAGCCAATCGTAGGCGCCTTTCCCAGTCTTAGCGCTACCCAAGTACATACAGAGACCGAACCCGATCAAGAAGAGCATGCCCTTCCACGGCACACCCTGGAAACATCCCCTCGACATTTCGACAGTTCACTTCTAACGATTCTGAAAAGTCATCTGACGCCAAAAATGTCACCAATCACAATTTTAAAACTAGTTTTCCCCGTGAACCGATAACAAAAACATTCGCGCATCGGTTATCGACATACACCTTTGCGTACCTGTATACCTGCAGTCTAAACGACAACCGTCAGCCAATCACCCTGCGCGCAATATCGCTCAGGTGAACAGCAACCAGGTGTAACCTTCGGCCAAGCGCTGATCAGCTTGAAGAGTACCAGCAGCTTAAGTTAGTATCTATTGCTTGCATTCATGCGTTAGACAGTGAATATGTTTAACAGTGGCGCTCCCAGTGATCGCAAGAAAGGCTAATCATGCATGAGCAATATCAAAATTTCTCAAACGCTACTTAAAAGCTTAACTTGTTTTGTAGTTGCTGCTCACCGACGTTGCGTCATAACGAAGATGACCAGCGTCGCCCTCCTCCTTTATCCAGGCTTGGGACTGACACGCTCGAGTCGGCAGAGTTTAAAAGCTAAACGCAGGGCACCAGCTAATAGACCTATACGAGTGCTGTGTCCAGTCAGAGGGGTTGGTAAGAGATACCGTCTGAAGAACAATTGCAAGGTCAGTAGGGTAAGTTCAAATTTCGGGCTTCTCCGCAGGTTACTGAAATGCGTCCTCTTCCCCAACATCGACGTCATATGGGGAACATATGAAGACCAGGTGACAAAATTTCCATATGGGTTTCATATGTCCTTCTATATGTGACCATATGTGGGACATATGAAGTCCATATGGAAATAAGCCCACGTGGGCTTCAGAATTCAGATGTGGCATGTCTTACATATGACGTTGCTTTTAGGGCTCTTACTTCGTCAAGCTCTGAGCGGGCCCTCTCTTTCTCAGATTTGTGCCACCGTTGTTGCTATGAGCTCTGCGGGTCCATAGCTACGCTGTTGTGCAAGATTCGGTTGCTGGGAGACCAAAGAGTGAAAGAGACAGGAGAGGCTACGTATCTAACTGAATGCTGCTCTTTAGTATTACTCAAGTGCAACATATTCCTCTTCTTCCCCTTATCTATCACGCAGATCCAATTCCAAACACCACCCATCGTAGCCGCCTGCTTGCCTGCCTGCCTGCCTGCCTGCCTGCCTGCCTGCCTGCCTGCCTGCCTGCCTGCCTGCCTGCCTGCCTGCCTGCCTGCCTGCCTGCTTGCCTGCCTCTTGGATCTCGATCTGGAACCGAACCCTTTTTGCCTATCGATTTTGTCTTGACAGAGCGCCTGTGAATTAGCTGGTTCCCGTTAATTACCTTCCGTTGGGCGCTGTAGAGATCTTCAGTTTACGATTACAATATGCCCAGCTGTAATAGGCGAAAGTTGACCCCTTGAGCATCTACTTAACAGGAAGATTAGCGTTAGATCAGTTGACCTACCTGATCGATTGCTTGACCTTCGGAGGTCGAACACAGAATTTATCTGACATAAGTGACTTCATCTCCTTCAACTTGCTTACCCACCGTAGCTTGGCTTCTGTTTTCTCTGACCTATCGCAATTCGACCTAAACATCCGGAAACTGATTTCTTCCAGTCTGTTTATAGTTCTTAATGTTTCCTGTTCCTTGGCTTTGATGCGCACTTCTGAACTTTGTATGGAAGGCATTATCAGATTAATGTAGGCATACTATAGTAGAATTGTCTTACACATATATGGGCACCAGATGTGTAAGACAATTCTACTTGCAGCCCCAAATGTACCCATCACTGGTGAAATTTACTTTCATCTGAGCACTATTTGTTTATGGATGAATTTGTTACCCTTAATGAACTTTAACACCACTTAGGCTAGCACAGATAGCAACTCTTTTAAGAGGTACCTAAAACTATGAGGCACTATATTAAGTTTCTAAATACACATATAGGCCTACACAAACAAACAAATAAACATACATACATACATACATACATACCATACATCCTTATATGCATACATAAATATATGCATACATGCAACATACATGCACAAATAAATACATATATACATACATGCAACATACATACATACGTAAATACATACATACGTAAATACATACATACATAAAAACATACATACATGCATGCATGCATAAATATATACATACATAAAAACGTACATAACTACAGACAAGCGAACATTCATATATATATATATACATAAGTAATGTTAGACAACGCGTCAAACGTTATGTTATATTTTAATTGTTGCACTCATCCAAATGTTAGTCAGTGATCATTGTCGTTTACAGTTAAAGTCATTAGGAATGCGAAAGCGACGCCTTGCGTCCATTGACGTTGATTGCTTTAACAGGTGTCATCCGTCGTGCAGAGGCAGTGGAGCACTCAAAACGCCTCTCTGGAAGCAAAGCCGCTGGCCAGTTGCAGACCTGTACCTGAGGATCGAATGCAAGTCCAGCTGGACACGTGAAGGTGTACATATATCCGTTGGAGCACTGAATGAACATTGCGCAGTTGTTAGGGTAGGGATACAGGACACCCGTTTCAGCGAAGGTGCACGGATTAACTGTAATTTGCACATAATTATGTAGACATGTAGGACTACTGTAATGTAGTGTAAAATCTCAACTTTTATTGGAAGGCAAAGGATAACCGGCAATTTAGAAATGTTCAGAGAATTTAAGACCGCGCAAAAACAACAAAGTGTATTCAGGATCATTAACAGGACGATGTTCAACACGACAAACAGCACTAAACACAGTCCATCGAAATATGAATGTACGTGTTTTTCTATAACGACTGTATACTGGCTCTACCCTGCTCATTTTCAATTAATTTATCTCGTGAGATCCTTCACCACCCACCGCTGTCCGTTTGAATGTGTGCCACGCCATTTAAGTTCCCCATGTACGGCCCATGCTAGCCCGAGATTAAAATCTCTGAAATATAGCCATTATCGTTATGCTAACCGACATCTTCACGCTCAGAGGCGCCCCGACGTACGCTTATCCATTAGACATTACGGGCCCTACACCTCAAGCAGTCATCAGTGCAGGTATGTATCATCATAATAAAGCTCGTTCTGCTGTAAAATAATTTCAATTAAGTCCTGAGGCCCGATGTTATTGAATTATTATCTACCTCAGGATTTTCATTCTAACCATTTCACCGGTCTCTTCAACATACATATTAAACTTTACTTACTTGCAGGATTGATTAAACCTTGTACCAGCGTTTTATTGCTTATTGCATTGTTTTGGTCAGCAGTGTGATTTGCATTTATTTTCGCTGTAAACTAATTATCAAACTAATATGAATTGAAAACTGCCTGCAAACAAATTAGTACGTGAATGGACTAAACCAATATTCAGCGAGACTTTGACCTTTTGAACTGCCCTATTGATACCAGCAAGCTAAGTTTGAGTTATGTGTTATTGTCTGTGGTGGATACTGTTGGAAATCAACAAACCGTTTCATTTATTCGTTCGTTCATTCATGCATGTAAGAATTCATACATGTATATGCAAGAATATCTGCAGCTTACGATTTGTGGTTGGGACAGAAACCTGTGGGCAGGAGCAGTCTGGACCAATAGGAGGGGGAGTGTCCCCTTTCGCTCTAAAAATCACACCTTGTGTATCTGAACATTTACATAGCTTCTTAAAAACACATCACAGATGTCACATAAGAAAAGCACATATTTGAGCTGTTTCTGATGGAACAGTTGGGTCTTTCCAAGACGCTTCAATACACGGAAAAGCAGAACTTTGGAGCGGCGCAGGAGTGATGGACTTCATGAGCTGAAGAGCGCTACAGCGATCGTCGATCTGGCTGACTCAAAACAACAACAACCCCGTGGCCACCAGAAGTATCCTGTTATTAATTTTACTGGCAACATAGGCACCATATTTACACGATGGTAGTCAGTTAAGTTTGAGACCTACCGGCGGGCGGAGTGGCAGAGCGTGTGGTTGCCACTGGTGAAGGGGTAGTTGGAAAGACGGTGGTAATACTTGTGGGTGACCTTGGCAAGGTAGTAAGCGGAATACTTGTGGGTGACCTGGGCAAGGTAGTAAGCGGAAAGGCAGTCCTGTAAAATAATTTTTAAAAAAGCTGAACAGACTAATTATAAAGGTGCAAAAGTCATGAAGGATTTGTACACGTTAGCCTATATGACAAGAAATGTAGGATTCATTCCGGAAAATGCACATTTGCGACTGTTACGCGTAACGTTTATGACTCTGCACATTTCCTGTGTTTACTTGAAGTTTGTACTTTACAGTACATGCGAGGCGCTAAGCAAAGCGATTCGTTACAGTTCGCGTATCGTATTACTGCATGGGTAGGAGTCAGTGTATTTTGACCTTTTACCGATTTATCTCTTTGTGTTTTGAATGAATAAGCCGATCTAATCTAATCATTAGCATCGTTATCATAACCTAATCTGTAGATGATTGCTCGAGGTGAAACCGTATTCAAAAACTTATTCGTCGGATGAGTGTTGAAGCAGAGGCAACGCTACTCACTGAAGACGCTTCATATACGATTAAATTCGATTATATAATTATTATGTTACTGGACTGAGCTCTCGCGCTAGCCATGCAATGCATAGTGACCCGGTCCGAGTATCCGATGATATGGTTACTGCGTAAGGACCTTGAGCAAGTCCTTCACGCACAGTTGCTCAGCGTCAGCGATTAAAGCTTTGTCTTTAAACAGTGGCGCTTAATAGAATGAAAACATAATAGTAATAATATTACGCAATTAATTAGTCAGTAGCCTAATTTTCTCAATGGCTTTACGATCAAATTGAAAGAATTGATTGGAAACCTTGGAGTCGTAATTACGGGCGGCTGAGTCAATGGCCCGACTCCGTCGGAGAGAGCTGAATTAAGAGCGCGGAGAAGAGGATAGGACCCCTTGTTACAGAAGAGACCTTTGAAGTCATCGAAGTCTGTCGTCCATACCATCCAACCACCAAAACCCGCACTCCTTAGCCAGCGCACCTGCACAACAATGTATAGCTACCATGGGCTCAGTAAAAAGCTACGAGTAGGCCTAACGTTACAGTTAAAAATTAATGAGTCGGCAACGTCATATCATCGTCATCATCATCTTCATCAACTTTGACACCTTCATCCTCATCATTATCATAATTATCATCATCATAATCATAACAGTCATCACCATCTTTGGCACCTTCATCTTCATTATCGTAATCATCATCATCGTCGTCGTCATCTTCATCATAATAAGACCCGAATGTTAATGGAAAACCTACAGATGTTGAAGTATAAAAGCTCAGTTTATGCATCGCATGCGCAAGAGAATTCTCTTAATTGCAGCTGTGTTAGCAATTAAAAATAAAGAAATTTATACAGCTCCGCTTCAACAGAAACTACTCCGAGGCGCTATCTTCGCTAGCCTATAAACGCTGTTTAATTAATGCCATTACAAACACATCGTGAATAACTACAACAGTTACCGGCTACTAATTGTCCTTTCCTTTTTAGGAATTAAATAAAATCAAAATTAGCAAATACGATTTCCGTTGTAGCTCAGAACCTTTGCTGTCAGGCTGGTCTGGTCATCGTAGCCAAACCACTGGTTTCCTTTGTACACATACGGGACCCTTTGGTCTTCAGACCACACTTTGGTTGCCGAACTGTCGGTGACCAGTTGACAGATCTAAATGAGAACTTAGCAAATATAATCAGTATTTGGGTAAGCAAAACACGTGTGGCTTTTTAAGCAACCAGTTTGTATTGCTAAAACATAACTGCCCAAATGGAGAAAAGTCTGTCGACGAATGGACTGTGAGAGATTCTGCGAACTAGACCTGAGCCCTAAGGCCATCTAAACGAAATACCGAACGGTATTTCTAAAGAAAGAATTTCCCTGCTTCATCGTGCAGCATTTGTGATTTGTGTTATACTTTATACTGTTATACTCAAAGTTATACTGTGTTGTACACAAAGCTGTCCACAAAAATTCTCCAACGAAAAATGACATGAAACTGACAGACAAGGTTTCAACCGTACATAGAATAAACAGAATGACAAGTAGCTTCCACTACGAACACGACAATAGGTTTGATTTATGCTTTGAATGTCAGTTTTGAAACATTGGGCTTATTTAATATTCTATGCGAACTGTTAATCCAAGAATTTGTAGTCTTTCACATGAACTGCGTTTATGTGCCTTTCCATTTCTCTCAGCCTAAGCACAACCCATCCTAACAGCTCCTGTATCCCTTCTCTCTCTGGTCTTCTGACAACCGAACTTGGTTCTTGACATGGCATCTTTGGACAACCCCACTGACTTGACGCAGTGCTTGTAAATAAGCTGGTGTCCTGCCCTTAGCTTTTAAGTATCGCTTTAGAAATTTCGAGTTTACGATTACGATTATATGCCCTGCAACTGTGCATACAAACTCAGCATGAAGCTCTCCAATTAAATGTCAGTTTTTTTCAGAAAATGGAGGGGAAAATGGAGTAGAGATCTGTTAGCCAAACTGCGCCAAAAAGATGAGAGACACTGTATCACTAACCTCATAGTAAGCCATGAATCCGTTTTCCGCAGTGTACCGTCCAGCGGTGCTAGGTCCAACAGCTGGTGCACCAAGGCCATTGTTGTTACTGTTAGCCAGCGTGAAACCCCTTCCATAGGTCGCCATTCCTATGATGAGCTTCTCTTTAGAGGCCCCCAGTGACACCCAATACTTTGCGGCCCACTCCTTGAAAAAAAAAGAATTCTCAAGTACGTTTGAGGCTCATAAGAGCAAAATTTGAAAAATTTTTGTGAAAAGCCAACTTTTCATAGTGGGTATGAATCGAAACTAACTTCTCAGTTTCTGCTGTATATATTATTTGAGTGGTATGCTAAGACATGTCTTACAATTATCTCAGAAAACACCAAGTTTTCGTCATTTGAACCGCACGCCTATTAATTTTACCTTACATTTACAGATTACCCTGGAAGAACTGCCTTGGGCCAATGAATACACAACTCACTACAAGAGATCAGAATAAGAAGTCCCAGTTTTGCAAAATGTCTAAATCATTACTTGGTATTCGTAGCTACGGGACATTCTGTCACATCAGTTTATATATTTGTAATGAAGATCTTATCTTAGCTGAAGACTTATACCGTGTCAGTGTCACAACAGATTATTCAGTTTACAGCTATTAATTGTTACGTTTAGGCTAATCCGCTTGTAAAATCAGTTAGAGAGGCTGAGTTGAGATTCGACAGGTCAGAGGAAACAGAAAGCAGGCTAAGGTCGGTAGAACTAGAAGAGATGCTTTTTGAGTTTGGATCTGAGTGACATACTTATTCAAATGAGGTTACTGACCAAATTCAGTTGTGCTTGCTGGAGGCTTTCACCCTTTCCTGGATAAAGGGGAGCATTGTGACCAGTCACGGAATCCCAGGCACCGTGAAGATCATAGCTCATTAGACTGATGTAATCCAAGTACCTTGGTTACAGATGTTCAAAGTGAATCAGAATTCAGCTTAAATAAAAAAATCTGTTACACCCCCTTACCGCATCAGATGTCGTCAGCGTTGTTCGGGGTGTTAAGCTGATATATGATGGCGAGTATAAAGCGCGTTTGTGACGTTCTAAAAGGCGCTATATAAATAGCCGTATATATGCATACATATGTTGACATACATGCATACATACATACATATATACAACGTACATGCTTATAGTAGTAATGCTAACAATGCTAATGTCAATGCTAATAATAACTGTAATGCCAATATTTTGATGATGATGATGATGATGATGATGATGATAATGATGTTAATGCCAATATTTGATGATGATGATGATGATGATGATGATGATGATAATGATGTTGATGATGATGATCATGGTAAAATAAATCAATAATAATAATAATAATAATTATTATTATTATTATTATTCTTATTATGAATAAATAAGTAATTCAGTCACACTAAGCATAAATTAAGTCGTTATCTATGACTGCATCTATGATATGATACCGGAGTAGATGATACTGTACAGCGTGGTTTGCTTGACCTGGAACCGAAATCTTGTCGCCTGTCGATTTTGTTTTGACTGAGCGCCTGTGAATATGCTGGTCCCCGTGACGTGGCTTTCCTTGGGCGCTGTAGAAATCTCGAGATTACGATTACAATGCTTGAATGAGGAGCGAAGAGACGTTACTTAGAGATTTCTTGGACTTCGTATCCTCGGTCGATGTTGTCCTTTCCTGCAGCCACAGCAGCCGTCAGCAGAAGAGCAGTACGTCCAGTTTTCACTCCTTCTGCGTCAAAGGCAACGCGAAGTTCCTATAACATGATCGTCTAGTAGCCCACTTTTATATAGCGCTCGTTTGCGAAGAGAAAATGCTCATTTGTGTCTGCATACACTACCTTATTTAAATGAAATTCCTAAAATTACTATTATCTAACCCATCCTACGAACTCATCAACACTTCACCTCTTGCAATCTCTGCGGACATCTAGGAAAACACTCAAAACAGAAAACACTCCTTTTACACAAATCCTATCCTAATTCTTCCTCTTCCCATTATCCTGCCGCTCCAGTTCTAAACACTATGCAGTTTGCCAGCCTGCCTGACCCTTGGACGTTGATCTAGAACCGAATCTGACACTTCGTGCCTGTCGATTTTGTTTTGACTGAGCGCCTGTGAATAAGCTGGTTCACTCGACTTAGCTTTCTTTAGGCGCTGTAGACATCTCGAGTTTACGATGACAATTGCGATAAATGTAACATATACGTCTATGTCGCCACCTGTTGAATTCCTGTGGAAACTAGAGGCTCTAACAGCGGAACAAATGATGCGTTTTTGGTTCAAAATTTGATGCCAAATTCAATGATTTGGCAAATACTGTAATCACAAATTGTTGCTTGATATTCAATGAACTGTCTAATACAAAAAATGAAAATAAAACTATGTGCATGTCTGTTGAATAATTAAAAATGATATAGCATAACTTCTTTGTTTAACTCCCCTTTGAACTCCGTCGTTGGGAGGTTCACCTAAATTTTAACTGAAGAAGAACAATAAAGAACAATAAAAGAACAATAAAAATAAACAGGGAACAATAAAAGAACAATAAAGATAACAAGAGAACAATAAAAGAACAATAAAAATAAACAGGGATCAATAAAAGAACAATAAAGATAACAAGAGAACAATAAAAGAACAATAAAAAGGAACAGGACAATAAAGATGATAAAACATAATGAGTTAAATTAGTCTAGTGCAACTGTCAACGCAGAAGTCGGAAAATTCCCGCCTGCAGGGCAGAAAGATGTCTACGTATGTATGCTCCACTCGCGCCCCTTAACAAACTCAGCTATAAAATATGTGCAGTGCCCGTGTACTGTCGGCTGAAAGATGATCGATCAGTCGCCCTCATGTGTCGAGGCTAAGGAATCGCAGCCGTGGCTGATTCTCGTGGTTTGCTGAAAGGACTACTATCCCTTTACATGCAATTAAGAAAAAAGTATCAAACTGAACACGCCTCTGTTTCTCTTACTTTGAGGAGGGATGTAAAGCGGAACTTATCTTCCGGTGGACTTCCTCTGCTTCCGGGATATTCGAAGTCAAGGTCAAGGCCATCGAAGTTTCGCTTTCTCAGGAATTCAATGGAGGTCGTTGTGAACTCCTTTCGATTCTCCTCTGTCTTGAGCATGGCCGTCATTTTGGCTGTTCCAAAGTTCCAACCTCCGACGGCCAGTAGAGTCTTCACGTCTGACTTCTGCTTCAGGTTATTAAACCTCTCGTATCTAATTTTAAGCGACAAGGATCAACTAATTTTGTGTTCGCTTATCACATTTGCGAAACTGCTTCCTGGATACAAGAGGTAATTAATATGCGCTGCGACGTTTATCATTTGGCCTAAACGCAATATAAAGAGTTATATTTTCGCTCAAAGAACTGTATAGAGAACTTAATAATCTGTATTTTTCCAGTCCTGTATTTGAGCAAAATTAACAATGATTGGGGCTTCACTTCCTCTCGAATGACGTTGGAATGTCTGCATAGCTGCACGCACATAATCTGAAGCCAGCCCTTGCTTTTGACCTTCTGCGTTTACTTCCATTTGTGCCCGTTGGCATGCAGGGCTGACTCTGAGATAGATCCTCGCTGGGACGTATGCACAAAGGGATCGTTATAGACTGTTATCGAAATGTTTACTGAATGTGACCCATACGATGCAAACATAGCTGGCCTCTTTCGCTCATTGGATAAAGCGTATGTCAAGGCGTCTCTGTAATCGTAATCGTAAGATTTCTACAACACTCAACGAAAGCCAAGTCGCGGTAACCAGCTTATTCATAGGCGCTAACTCAAAACAAAATCGATAGGCAAGGTTGGTTCGGTTCCAGGTCAAGATCCACGAGTCAGGCAGGCAGGCAGTCAGACGGCTAAGGTGGGTGATGTGTGGAATAGGGTCTGCAGTGTAGAAAAGGTGAAGAAGAGGAATCAGGAGAGGATCTGCGAAACAGGAGTGTTTTCAATTTTGAGTGGAAGACCTGCGGAGAGACTGCAAGGGGTGAAGTGATGGTGAGTTCGTAAGATGGATCAGATAATTGTCGTAATTCTGGCGGGAGTTTATTCCAGAGAGATGGAGCCGCTATGGCTATGATGCGATTTTCAAATTTTAAGGATGAAGTAACAGGAGGGCGCAGAAGTGTCAGGCCAGGAGAGGATCGGTTTGAACTGAGAGGTTGGATTGTAAATAACTGGTGAAGATAAGAGGGTTGGGAGGATCGAAGTGTGTTGTCGATAAGTGGTTGGACTTTGTACTGTATTCGTTCAGGTATTTTAAGCCAGTGAAGTGATTTCAGAACAGGAGTGATGTGATGGTATTTGGGAGATTTGGTGACGGCACGAGCGAGAGCATTCTGGATTCCTTGAAGGCGATTTACCTGGACCCGCTTTTGTCTATATTGAGGAAAAGTGAATTACAGTAATCTAGTTTGCATGGACTATGGATGCGGCGATGGTAGATGCAGTTTTGAAGTCATTCTGCGGAGATCACGGATATGCATGAAGCAAGCGCGGGAAAGATGGGTGATATGATCCGAAAAGGACAGACTTTGGTTGAATATTACACCTAGATTGCAGACAGGAGAGTTAGTATTAAATGTGTTTGCGGAGGCAGAGTCCAGGTTGAGGGAGATAAAGGGGTCAGGAATTTTCTTGAGCTGATCGCCTAGGCCTATGAGTATGAATTCAGTTTAAGATGGGTTCAGGCACAAAAGATTAGATGTCATCCAGGAGGAGATTTGTTTAACCATACAAAGAAGATGATCTATAGAGTCGTTGAAACAATTCGGACAGAAAGAGATGAATAGTTGGGTGTCATCAGCATAGAGGTGATGGTCAACGGAGGATGCTTTAATGAGTGAACTGAATGGGGTAGTATAGAGGATAAACAGAAGAGGTCCAAGAACGGAGCCTTGTGGAACTCCACAAGTGAGAGGACGTGATTGAGAAGAGGCTTCCGATGTTTTAACAGAGAAAGAGCGTGAGGAAAGGTAGGACTGTACCCAGAGGACAGCAGTGTCAGTAAAACCAAACCAGGTTGACAGACTTTGGAGTAAGATGTTGTGATCAACAGTGTCGAAGGCTGCTGAAATATCAAGGAGGTATATCTGTGCGTGAGGATGCCGGTTCGCATATCGATCGTGGCTTATTTCAGAAACTTGAATCTCGGGCTATCACAGTCCGTACGCGGGGACCTTAACTGACGTGGCGCCTATTCAAACGGGCAGCGATGGTGAAGGATCTCACCCGATAAATTCATTTAAAAATGAGCAGGGTCGAGGCCATAAGGTCGCTCTATAAAACCGTTTAAATATACCGGTTTACGGCCAAGAGAAGACCCTGACTGCTTCTGTGAGAGGAACCTAGAGTGACAATATGGACAGAACATGTTCAATGCTTTAGTGAAGCAGCTTTTATGTTAAAGAAGAGCTACAGTTTCCGTTGATTTTTTACTGTCTCTGCGACTTTGCGAGCTTCCGAATAGACGCTATAAAGATAGTCTGACACAGATACTGTGTCTAAGCAGTCGATGTTCAGAGTAGTCTAGGCCTACACGTGTGAATCCGACAGTAAACGAGAAAATATGTGACAATTGCATGTAAATTAATGCAGTATATATTAAATGTCGCAATTTTATTGTTATGCAAATTATGGTGAGTGCTAAATTGCTATATGATTTAATTAAACTTGCATTAGAATTATTCATAAAAATCAATGTTCCTCACATTTCAAAGTAAGCCTACTTCTCCGGTGATAATTATAATTTATGAAGATTGATGCATAAAGCAATATGATAATATAAAAAATTGATGCATAAAGCGATATGATAATATCAGTTTCTTATGAATTTGTTCTTACCCATGTTAAGCTATGTTAATACCACAGGCATTTGTAAACTTAACCCAAAGTTAGTGTCTCTGTGTGTGAGATGCCGGTTCGCAATCTCGGGCTAGTACGGTACGTACATGGGGACCTTAAATGGCGTGACACCCATTCAAACGGGAGCGGTGGTGAAGGATCTCACCTGATCAATTCAATAAAAAATTACCATGGTCGAGGCCATACGTTCGCTATGAAAAGTGTAGGCCTACATTTACATTTAATTTACGTTTAATTTAAGTGGCGATAAGGTTGTAGGTTCATGATGATGCAGCCCATGTTTCTGCTGTTCATGGATCAAAATGCCGAACAATGATAAAGCAAGATAAAAAATCGAAAGTCACAACAGAACGAGCAGGCAATGGAAAATTGCAGAAATTTCAAGACTACAAAACATTAGAATTGATAAAATAGTCCTTGGATTGGTACAGCAGACAACTCTGTTAGATGAAGTCGTTCAGCAAAGACTCCTATGATTTGCCCACGTGGATAGAATACAACGGACAAAATCTCACACAGTGCACTACATGCAAGATGTGATGGAGACAGAAGCAAAAGCAGACCACGACTACGTTGGTCAAACAATACAACCAAAGACATAACAAGACTTGGAGAATAACATATGAAAAATGACCAAAAAGAATAGAGATAATTTATTCGCACCTATCGTCGTCTAGTGGCTGATGTCAGGAACTGATAATGACGATGATAATATAGATTCTGCATAGTATGTGCAACCCCATTTCTTTTGCATCCTTAGAATAGAGGCCGTCCATAAATGACGTCACGCAATTTAGGACGATTTTTGACCCCCCATCGTCACATGTCGTCACAAAAGTCATACCCCCTCAAATATGACATTACAAAGCTCTGCACACACACCCGGAAAAACCAGATGTTCAGAATGTTATACGCAAATTTTCTTATAATTATCAAATAAAGTAATTATAACTATAAAAAATACTTGAAACTATTATTATAGTAGAACAAAGAAAAATGGAGGGAGTACAATTATACACAATCATTATGCATTCACAAAATGAAAAGCTCTGGTAGAATCATTACAATTGTTAAAAATGTTTAATAACAATAACTCGAAACAATCCAAACTGTTTGATGTGACGTCGCATTTCTTAAACTCCTTCCCCTTCGTCACAAATCGTCACAGATGTGTGACCCCCTCGCCCCTAGGTGCGTGACGTCATTTATGGACGGCCCCATACTGCATAAAGTACTGTAGCATTCTAGCTTAATCTAATGACTTCTATAGCGCTGTTATCATAATGCCCAAGGCATCAGTCGACGGTCACCTTAAGTGAAACCAAAGTCAGAATCATAGTCCGTTGGAGAAGTCAAAATCCAGTGGGTAAGAGAAACCATAACGGTCGGTGTAAACAAGTTGAGACAAGTCTTAAGTCGCTGCATCGTCGTTATAAATGACACCAGATTATCTGGTTGTTTCTCTGGCCATACCTAAGACAAGAGCTGTTCTTGGTAAACGGACGTTTTCGGTTGATGGACCTAAAGTTTGGAATTCTCTCCTTGTGTCTATTCGTTCCGCTCAGTCGCTTTTGTCATTTCGTTCTCAGCTTAAACTTACCTTTTTCAAATTGCTTTTCCACCATAGGCTGCCTGTCTGTCTTAAGGGACTGATCATCTGAATGTGGAACCGATTGTGGCTTGGCTTTGGTTCTCCATCGGTTTATGCCTTGTGCATTAGACACCGGTGCGTTAGAAATTACTAATTACAACTACAATTATAATTAGCATTTAAGTAATTTAATTATACTAACAAGCCTTTGGACCAGTCCGTGTTGTCATCGTTCCACTCGAATGGTTTCAGTCTGTTTCCCTCCATGGTAGCAAAAGCGTAGACGAGGTGAGAGCAGAGAGACGGATCGATGTCTTCCGGAAAAAACTTCGCGTTACCCGGACGATACTGCGACCAGTTTGTGTAGAAACAGACTCTCTTGTAAGCTGAATTAGTAACGATCAACTTATTTTTGCATACTATTTTCTTTTAATATGTCGAAATATTTAAATCCTGATGTAGGTATGCAAGGATTTACTGGATGCAATCATTAACTAATTATACTATTTTTAGTTCTTCGGACAATTGATTGTCATTAACTTTAAAAGCATAGTTACCTAATCGTCTGATTAGACCGTAAAATTAGTAAATATCAAAGTTAAGTTTCTTTGGTCCAGGAATGGAACCGCTTGAATGCCGTGGAGCAAAGGCATCGCAATCCATTGGTTTCTCTGGAGGCAATCAGGATGGCCAGTAAAGTTCCACAGCTATTAACGGTTATTTGATTGCACTCAGATAAGTTATTGCCGGAAATGAGACAGTACAGGAATTAGAATCGATGATTCAAATGTTACCAGGTGCTAACATAATGATTGTTTCTAATTGATTTTAGTTAGCTAAACAATTTGTAAGCTAACTGAAGCCTTTTGTTAAGATAGAGTCATGAGAAAAGATTTCAAATATTTTATTCAACAAAAAGATTTGGGTCTAGGTAAAGCGGTGATATTGGCATCAGCCTTGAACAAAAATAATCTCTTTCGCGACAGTATTGCTATATACCTGTGTACAACATATGGCTTATATTTCAGTTTCTGTCGACAACACTTCATTAGTCGTTTATATGTACACTAGGGTAGGCAATTGCAGGTAGGATGCCATATTTTGTGCAAAACATATTCTAACACGCATATTTGCCAAAATATGAACATTTGGCAGCGGGTAGATAGTAGATACAAGTGAAATCCCAATTTCCATGTTGACATTCACGCAGCACCTACTCGTGACCTAATACGGTACTTAAGGTAGGCCTATAGCAATTGGAAAACTGGCTCTCCCATAGAAGTGACATTCACATGTGGCTGATATTAAAAGAAACGAAATGCCCTTGAAAATTTCGGCAACTGATTGCATATTTATCTAACAATGTCGTTATTACCTTTTTGCTTGCATGAGCTATGAGATGACGAAATCAGATGATTAAATGGCTAATGCATCGATCGATCTGCGGGTTCGAATCCATTATGCATCAGATAAAACTAGTGATTAATGGTAAAGTGAACCCCTATGGATGGATGGATGCTGTACGGTTGCTGTACTGGTCTTTCGAAGAGCACTTGAGCTTCAACCAAAATATTCTTTAAATCCTTCAACTCTAATATAATCTTAGAGCATCCATAACGCCATTATAATAACGCAATATTTAAAGCTTGTCCAATATAGAATAGTTCGTAATATGTCGCGCACGAACTTCAACGGTTTAAAATAAATAATGTATTGCTAGCTATTTCTAGAACAGCAGAAAATGCTACTCACCAGACTCGGCAAAAAGAACCGACGATAATCCGAAAAATAGTAGCCTAAGCAGATTTTTCATTTCTTCCGTTTATGCCAGAAAAACTTATTCTGCTGTATTCTTTTCGTGAACAAACGTCCCATTCAGTTTGCGCTGCTCAGTGCTATATACTTTGACCTACAGCTTTTATACGATAATGAATTCCAACTGCAATTTCAGATAACTTTATAAACAAGTCCCCGCCGCCTGCAGTGTTGCACTTAACATCCAGCCTTAATGAAATGCTAACTAATGATCTCTTATTCTGTTCTGCAGAATCGCAACAGGATGGTCGCGCCCTGCTAAATGATTCTGATAATGATTGTAATGATTTTTAAAAATAATATGCAAATGTGTTTGAGTAAATGCACGTGCGTTGTTGAAATTCAAAGCATACAAAAGCAGTTATGCACAAGAACTACTGTTTCTACATATGAATTCCAGATGTATATAATTATTGTAATACATTGTTTGATATCGGTTTGCCTGTCTAACAGGCCAATCCCACTGTGCTATTACAGTTACACGGGACAGTCGCTCTATGGACGGTGGTCCATTTAGTACAGTTAGATAGAGAGGGAGGAGTGGAAAGAGATAAACGGATCAAGAGGAAATTTTTCCCAGAAGGGACATTTACTGAACCATCGCGCAGTTGCTCATCGCGGTATAGGTTAGCCTTATGACATGTACATCGGTGAACACTTGATTTGGAAGAAGCACGATGATCTAGTGTCCAAGAAAATATCAATAAAGAAAGAACTCTGTTCCATGTTCATTAGAGCTTCCCAAAATTAATGATAACTATGTATTATTATCAAATTCATCGTACCGAACCTACTGCAACATAATATGGACATGAAGCTACAGTTCCCGAATAAAGCCATTAAGCACTCACCAAACAGCTATAGTGCTATAAATAATTTTTCATGGAGAGAGGGCACCAGATTACATTTTCATAGCTGAAATGTTTTAATAAAATTTTTAATGATTATTACCCACCCAAGCTTATAGTCAGCTTAGCCACGCGTGTTCATTTATCCAATTGTAATATTTTTATAATTTAGTAGTAATTTTCATTAACTCTAAAAACGAATTGTTAGCCACTTGATCTCGGACTGTAAAAAGCTGCGGCCTATATAAGCGTATTGTCAACTGGATGCAATCTGATGCCATATACATGTTCGTGTATCTAATTATAAAAATTCTATAATTATGTATCGATACGCAATCTGCCATATATATATATATATATATATATATATATATATATATATATATATATATATATATATATATATATATATATATATATATATATATATATATATATATATATATATATATATATATATATATATATATATATATACGGATATCCCGCTTTCGGACATGCGCAGTCCAATAAGTAATACATATTGGACTGCTCATGTCCGCAACTAGGATGTCCGTTGACAATACTTTAAATGCAAAAGTTGTCCGATAATTCTCGTATGCTTGAAATGTGTCTAAGTCTACTTTTTGGAGTAACTTTCTAAGTTTGCTTCCGATTTTGTGCGGTTTCAGATGGTATTTGATCACATTTTGTCTTAGCCACTACCGCC
Source organism: Norana najaformis (assembly GCA_964023275.1). Lineage (NCBI taxonomy): Eukaryota > Metazoa > Annelida > Clitellata > Crassiclitellata > Hormogastridae > Norana > Norana najaformis. The sequence goes on from OZ029928.1 coordinate 5,335,329, forward strand.
ATTTTGAATTGGTTGACCATTGCCGGGTAGATTGCTTTTCTTTTGGAATGCGTCGAGCCAAAAAGACCCGCAGCTTTTCTTTTGGAATGCGTCGAGCCAAAAAGACCCACCTATGCCGCCTCCAACCGGAAAATCTAGAATTTGATGAAGCAATGGCGAGAAAAGATCTTTAAAATCTCCCGACCGTCACAGATATGTTTTAGGACCAAATGGCGGGGGCTACTGAAGAACGCCTGTCCTTCACAGACCCGGTGGTCTGAAGGACGCTGCGTCTTCTGTCACCTGCGAGAAAGTGCCAGTCTGTCATTAGTAATGCTCTTCAAGTGTTACAAACAGGACCCCAGAGAACTGAAGAGCATTAATATCGTCATGATACGCTGTGGATTTCCTAAAAATGAAATGGGCTGAGATTGTAAATTACAAAGGGAATCACTCAATGTCTACTATGGCTTCTATTTCTCTTGAGACTTAATCGTAATACTATTCTTTAACCTCTGAGAGCGGAAGAAGAAAAGCAGCAGTCTCTTAAGCTAGCCCGAGAGCTTGCCACGAGGTCGCAACTTAATTTTTTAGCCTCGGCATACGAGAGCGGGAGGCCTGATCTTTTCATTGACAGTGTAGAGTCAAGATACTCATTATAGCTGAGTTGGCGTTGAGTCAAAAATCTGGAAACAAATTTCTGCCCTGGGACTCGAACCCCCGATCCCTCGATTGACAATCAAGCGCGCTAACCATTAGACTATCACGCAGAAAGCTATGTCAAAATCCGTTCTCTGTATCCATCAGAGATGTTGTACTTGGTACTTGTACTCGTACTGGAGTACAACTCGAGTACAGTTTTGAAGTTCTTGTACTTGTACTCGTACTTGAGACCAAAGTACTTGTATTCGTACTCGTACTTGAGGCCAAAGTTGCTACCTACAACTAATGTGTTCTCGAACTGGGTTTAGGTTGATTTTTTATTTTGAGTACAGATATAATTCTGCCTTATGTGAACGAGGCACATGCTTTATTCGGTACCACATCAAGCTTCTTTGACAGTGGTGTCACAGGTGCATAAACTTCTAAATCTGGCAAACTATTCATAGTTATGGCTACAGCAACAGAAACTTCCGCGGTCACCGGATGGGCAACGTCTTGAGGATGGCCTTTACCCGGAACAGGATTCCTTCCTTTAACGGCAATAGTCGTTCCCCGCTAGGGAGAGTTACGAGATGTAGAATGGTGGTGAGGCCAATACTCTGAGACACCCGTCGTTTTCTTGGTTCCTGGAACAAGGAAGTCTTACGACGAGCCTCTGCGTCTTTCCGCCCTACGCACATGGATATCGGGCACCGCATCTCCCCACTATCACCTGTCTCTCGTTCCATCTTCGTGTGTGGGACTCCCAGCCTCACACGTTTATGTACCAGGGACACAACTTACGGGGTCAGTTTACGTACCCATTGCTTATGTGTTGGCAATTATCGACCAACACAGGTAAGAAATTCTGCTTCAGGAGATAGGATACCCCTGTGGAACTCTATGACCGTGAAGACCCTCTCTCTACCCGTCACTATGTACACACACAGAACTTCGCCAGGACTTACGCACGAGGGGCCCTTCCCCGCACTTGTGGCCACAAGCATATAGACGAGTCGATATTTTCAGTCTCGACTTTGGTATTATCGGCGTAACCCACCCCAGACTATGATGTACCGAGTATTCTCTTGGTCTGCGTTAAGACACGGTCTCTTACGTACGGGTGCTTCACTTGGTCTTCGTTAAGATTCGACCTCTTATGTACCGGTGTTTCACTTGGTCTGCGTTTTGACCCGGTCTCTTACGTACGGGTGCTTCACTTGGTCTGCGTTAAGATCCACGGTGTCTTCCCCTAATCTCTTCCTGGCGTTTGAATTTCGACAAAGAGTAATGCGGCCGTGTCTTTCCCCGTGTTTTTGCTCAACCCCTTCTCTTCCAAATAGCGTGGCTTAGACTATCTCGCGACTTCGCGACAGGGTGGGCCCGAGCCCTGTCGGATCAACGGAGTCAGCCAGAAATATCAGACAGATTGGTTCGTTTTGGCTGTGACGTTCTCAGAAGCGCACAGACCAGTTTTCTCCTACGGTAACTGCTCTCCCTTGGATTCACATAGACCTGTCTTCATGTTCCCCGAGTTTTGCACAACCTATATCTTCCAACTATCGTGACTCACAGACCGTCTTGTGACTTCGCAATAGGGTGGTCCCGAGGCCTGTTGGACCAACGGAAGTCAGTCAGAAATCAGACAGATTGGTTCGTTTTGGCTGTGACGTTCTCAGAAGGACACTGACCAGTTTTCTCCTTTCTCAGGAGCGCACTGATTAGCCTTTTCCCGGACTCCTCTCTCGTCAATACATTTGTATCATAATCGGGACTGTATCGAACACGGGCTTTTCGGACATCACCTTCGTCCGTATATTTGCATACGAATGCGTTTGCTCAATAGAGAACGCATTGAATATCACTGACCAAACGATATCAAAAACGCTTTGACTCGTATAGTCTAAGTAAGGGCTCACAACCATCCTTCACTACAAAGTTTGCGCACCACACAACAACCTTTATTCAATTCATCTGCCCTGTGTCTTGCATATACAAAGGCCAGCTTTAAAAGGTGTCTTAAAGGTGTCTTAACGTCACCGATTATGTTCCATACAAAGAACACTTAAGGACCTTTAAACAATGGGACTCTTTTATGTTCATTATTTTACTAGAAATAAACTAAAAAGTGTGTTTGGCTTAATTATTAAACTATTGTTAGATTCAGCTTAAATTTAATATAAATTAATTTCTAGAAATTTTATACAGCTAAACCTTGCGGTCGAACTGTGCACATAAGCGCAGCACATTGTTGCTACCTAAAGTGCGTCATAGCTACTCCTTCCTCTTTCCAAACGGACCTACTTGTGGCCACAGATCCGCCACAGTTGCGGTTAACAACAAATTTGAATATCAAAAGACATGGTGACTTTGATTAAAGCGATTGTTTGGACTTCTGGAAATGCAACAAAACTATTCTTGATAAACTATATGAACCAACGCTTAGAGCACTGGGTATACATGCAGCTAGTGTACCTGTCGAACGGATTTCAGTTTTGGGGGTTTAATGTTAAAACCGCATCGATCAAACATGAGTGACAAAATGCTCACATCGCTAATCTTTCTCAAGAGCAATTCTAAACGAGTGCATGTGTCTTATAATATGACCAGTGAAAACACATGGTTGTTTTAGTCTTAATTGTTAAACAAATATCTTCATATTCTTGCAGTAGTAATTTGCACTTGTATTATAACCTTAGTACTTGTACTCGTACTTGTACTTGAGGCCTAAGTACTTGTACTCGTACTTGAGACCTGAGTACTTGAAACATCTCTGGTATCCATGCTGTCAGCGGCTGATGCAGACATACCCTGGCACTACTGACAGCCCTTGACAGATATATTCTGTGATAAGGTGATGTAAGAAACAATTGCCTATATTGTAAAGTTAGAGGTCTTTTGGAGTAAATCGTAAATCTAGGCATGTATACTTTTACTGAATATAAGTTTGGTTCGTTTATTTCTGATTAAAAACTCACTTAATACCTATGGGGACACACAGCACTCATCTATAGAGTTAATCCATGCTACCTACTAAGTATACTGTTGGCCCTTTAAAGAGGTAATTCCTGTAGGTCAATTGGATCCAAGAGTAACAAAATTTCAACACTGGTATGCTGTCATTGAATTATTCTTTATTGCTCACGATATAATATGAAACATAACATACGCACTTCTTCATTGTGTCATATTATGTTTTATCATAGGATATCAATTTCGATACATCTATATTGTGTGTTCTTCAAAACGAAACGTCAGCATATTTGAACACTAGAGGTCGATAGAAACGAAGAAAGTAGCTTGTGGTCAGGTCGATCAGATGAGATGGCACTCTTTCTTTCATTCTTCCGCCAGGACTTCTAGGCTGCAATTGCAAGACATGCATGCATCATTTATGAAGCGCACTATTTTAAGGAACGGCAGAAAATCGATGCTATGAACTAACTTTCAGATTTCACAAATATTATTAACGTTATCTGTTTCTCTAGGCAAGGTCAGATAAGGCAAGGCATGATAAAGAGAGGTAAGGAAAGCTTAGGTGAAATATGCTGCGGCATTATGAGGTGAGAAATACAGGTAGTTAAGGTAAGATGCAGCAAGATAAGAAGAAGTTAGGAACGGTAAGAAGGTAAGGCAAAGATAGAGCGCAAATATAGCAGCAGCCTTACGTTACCTTAAATTGTCTTATCTTTTATCACCAGAGAAGGCTGATTTTCTTTTATTGTGGCCAAGATGCTTAGTAACTTGCTGACTCTCCCACATGAAAGCCAAGTGCTCAGGACTTCAGGGCGAGTGAAGGACAAGGGGTGGGTGACCAGATTATCAGAAACGACAAGAGGCAGGTATTACCTCCTGGTAGCGACGTCAAGTGGTGTTCTGGAGGCGTTGTCTCCGTATTGTACAGCATGGTTTCGGTGCTGTTCGGCAAAAAATAGGTCTATATAAGAAGTCTGTTCATTTTCATTAGCACAATAATGGCTCATGTTAGGCCAATTACGCTAGATGTCCTGCTCTGCGCTTTCTCCATTTATTGTCGTTGCATTTATCTGACTAATCGCGTAATAGACTCACATTCAGCGCGGACCTGCATTCAAGCGAGTTCATGCGACGCTAGAAGTATTTAGAATTTACCTATTTAACTGTTTATTTTTTCAAATGTTGTTTTAACTTGATTATCTTTTTATCGGCTAGTCTGGATACATCTACATAGGTTACTATTGTTCTCTTTCTCTCTCTTCCTCTCTATCTATCTATCTATCTATCTATCTATCTATCTATCTCTCTAGCTATCTATCTCCCCATAATTTGAAGTAGATTGTGAGTTAAACTTAGATAATTGAAAGTGCCTTTAAAAGCAATCCTAATTATGTAAAATAATTGTCCTGTAGTAGATTTTTACCACTCATAGCCAACGAACGTGGCTGTCAGGGCAGACGCGGCCTCAGCTATTGCAACCATTTGCAAGGGTCCCGAAGCAGCAGCACAAGGACCTTTGACCTCCAGCCGAAGCCAGAATATAGCAATGATTCTACTGCTTTGTGACTGTGGATGTATACTCAGGTAGTATCCATTACACATCGATTAATGCCTTGAGCATTTTACAGTGGCGCTGTAGTAGTTCTCGGAATAATGTTATTGTTGTTGTTATTATTATTATTATTATTATTACTATTACGCTCAACATTACAAACTTTGATGGAATCTTTGAGAACATCGTTGGAGTAGTCGTAGTATTTCCCATCAAAGTCGTGTGGAGAGCGCGGAGAAGAGGGTAGTGTCCCATGTTGCAGAACTCGCCCTTGAAATCGTCCAAATCCATTGACCAGATCATCACACCGCCATAATCCTTATCCTTCACCCAGTCAACCTGCAAATGCACAGCAAATGACGACGACGATGCCGAGCCAATGCATTCACCTTGGGCAATGTTGTTCCAGCGTTGTCCAACATTGTCCCAACGTGTGTGTGTGCTGGCTGGTATGGCCATGATGATAGCAATGATAATGGTGGTGGTGGTGGCTGTGGCGGTGGCTATGGCGGTGGTGGTGGTGGTGATGGTGGTGGTGGTAATGGTGGTGGAAAAAGAAATGTGTTTAATTGTCGTCTACTGAGATTTGATGTTCTGCTTACCTTGATCTTGAGACTGTCTGGATCATCGTAACCGAACCACAGGGTTTCGTTGTAAATAAACGGGACTTTCTCATCTTTCAGCCAGACTTTGGTGAATTTGTAATCAGCGATATGTTCGCAGACCTAAAGAGAAGAGTTCCCAGGTCAGATTGTTAAACAATGTACCAATAGATCGATATGTACACATGTATGTATGTATGCATGTGTGTACGTGTGAATGCATGTATGCGTGTATGTATAAATGTATATATATCGTGTGTATGAATGTATGCATGCGTGGATGTATATATGCATGTGTATGTGTATATATGTATGTGTGTATGTATATATATGCACGTATGTGTGAATGTGTGTGTGTATGTATGTATGTATGAATGAATGTGTGTACGTGTGTTCGTGTGTATGTATTCATGGGTGTATATATGTATCCATGTATGTGTGTATGTGTGTATGTATGCATGTGAGTATGAGTACACTTAATATAGCACCTGACGGTAGGCCTACCTCTCAAATGCGCTGCCCTGATGGCTACTAAGATTCGATGGAAGATGACTAGACAAGCGCATTTTAAGATAGTTGAAAATGTTATGTTATGGTGTGTTAGCGCTTAGACGAATGATCTTTAAACGCGAGAAAGATGACTATTTGTCATGACTAACTGATTGCAAGGACTGCAGCCGAGTTGATAAATAAACACGTATAACACATTACTGATTACTTCATAATCCCAACCCAAGCTTTTTATTTCCTTTACGCTATTTCTTCTTATCTAAAATGAACTCCCGAAAGTGAACAGCCATTTTGGATTGATTAGAACTGTTCTTGGTATTTGAACTTTTTCATTTGCAGGACCCAGATATTGGAACTTTTTCCTTGTTTCTGTTCGTTCTCTTCAGTCGCTTCTGCCTTTTCGTTCTCAACTTAAAACTTACCTTTCTCAACCTGCTTTTCCACCTTAGGCAGCATCTATGTCTTAGTGGACAGACCTTCTAGATATTGATCTAATTACGACTTGTCTTTGGTGCGCCATCGTTTGATGCCTTGTGCATTTGACAATAACGCTACTGCTTAATAATAATAATAATAATATTAATTATAATTGTTATTATGATTATCATTATTATTATCATTTTTATTAATATAATTACCATTATTATTATCATTATATTAGTAATAGTTGTAATAATAATAATAACAATAATAATAACAATAATAATAACAATAATACTAACAATAATAACAATATAATAATGATAGCAGATACTGACCTCGTAGTAGGACAAGAATCCAAGCTGTTGCGTATATGGTCCAGGGGGGCTGGGTCCAGCAGTAGGAGCTCCGATGAGGTGTTGGTTGGGATCCTGCAGGATGAAACCCCTTCCAAAGGCCGCCAGTCCTATGATCAGCTTCTCCCTCGGTGCTCCTTGGTCCACCCAGTACTTAGCCGCCCATTCCTAAAATACGGAACGGGAAAAACAATGACTACTAGGAGCGAGAGAGGCAGGACTTTTCCGTCTCCCTTAAACGAAACTTATGAGAAAATCTTCTCATGTTGCATAACCATGACGATGATGATCATCATCATCGTCGTCGTCGTCATGATCATCGTCATCATGCGATTACGATTATGATTACAATTATGGTTATAATTATGACTATTATTACGATTATGATTTTTATAATTACTGTTACGAAACTGATAGTAAGTATGGTTACGATGACAACCATGGCAATGACTTTTATGATAACGATGATGATGTCAGTTGTGTCAATGATGATGATCATGATCATGATGATGACGGCGACGACCACAACGACAACGCAGACAACGATGACTATAGCAATTGTGACAACAATGTAACTCTTTCGTTACCAAGTTCTTCTGTGCGTCTGTAGTGCTGAGGTTTGCGCCAGGGAAGAGAGGAGCATGGTGTCCAGTCATCGGTTCCGAACCATTATAGAACTCGTATGCCATCAGGTTTATGAAGTCTAGATGCCTACATGACATACGCATTGAAACATTTCTTTAAGTATTGCAAAGGCGCGATATAAATAATCAGATACGTATGTACATAGTCACATAAATATATGCATACGTACGTACATACATACATACAAACATACTGTACATGGTGAGTAGCACTATTATCTGCTATACTATTATCTTTCTGCTTATGTAAGAAGCATCGCAACCAGAGATGCCACGAGAATTAGATGGCTAACTGGTCACGTGGCTAAAGTTCTAACAAATGCGCATCATAAATTATATAGTCAAATCTCCAATAAGTAACACAAGTCACGGCTTTTCCCTCTTACTGAAAATCTGAAGGTTTAAAGCCGTTAAATAAATGGTGTAATGATGGCAACTGGTTGTAGTAGTTCCAACGTTTAACGACATCTTATGTCATCAAAAGCCGTTGACATCGGTCTCCTTCTTCATCCAGGCTTGGGCTGACACTTCCCGAGTACGGCAGTGGGGAGTTTCATTTGCGTCAAACTCCGCAAGAATGCTGTTTTGACACACATGCATATAATACCATGTCATTTACTAGGTGTGCGGAATTGAAAACAAATTCCGCTGTTAATATATGATCAATTGGGCAGCAATCTATACAGTAATAGCCTTAAATGCAAAGTTCCGTTTATTCATGAAAAGAAACACGTTAGGCCTACGGTGAGATTTTGGGCACTTCGTATCCGTTGTCGATGATATCCTTTTTGGCAGGGACTGCAGCCGATAGTATAAGCGGTGTCTTCCCAGTGTTTTTCGCTTCCTCTTCGAAGGCCTTGCGCAATTCCTGTAATGTTAAACATTTTGTAGCATCCGCCGAAATAGACGCAACTTTTGTAAAACAGTGCTTCTGGAACGTATTTACTGTAAAAGGCTTTGTTAATTGCTTTTGAAATTATGTGCAAACAAGACGAGTAATGTTGAAGTCATTTCGGCGCTACGAATGTCATGGAATCAACAAGTAAAAAGTTGATACAATTAACTGATCAGTCCACATTCCAAAAAACACTGGAAAGTGTAAAAGAGATGCGGGGAGCATGCAGGTATGGTGGGGTAGAGATTTGAAAGGAGAGGGCAGCGTGATCAGGCCCCAAAGCATGAGACAAGTTTAAGCCATTTTACGCTCTGAAGAATAACTAGCTGATGCACAGTGCGATTTTGTAATTGCTTTGTAAAGTTACATTACACTTGTTAACATCTATCGGCTGAGCGAGGAATCGTAGTAATTGAAACTGCGATTGTAAAGACGACGACAATTTATATGGCGTCATAAGTACAAAGCTGCTTCTATGGTGCTTTACGATGTCAACTGTCAACGCGAGAGATATGGATGTTGATTTTGAAAGCTCTGCACTTTTCTCTTACCACGATGAGGCACGTGAAGTGCTGTTTGTCTTCCGACGGGCTTTCTCCGCTTCCGGGATATTGAAACTGAAGGTCAAGGCCATCGAATTTATGTTTCCTCAGCAATTCGATGCAGCTCTTTATGAACTCATCTCGACTTTCTTTAGTCTTGAGCATGATCGTCATATTGGCCGTTCCAGCTTCCAATCCTCCCACGGCCAGTAGAGTCTTCACGTTTGAATTCTCCTTCAGTTTGTTGAATCTCTCGTACCTATTCGAACAGCAGTGGACAAATTCACTGAGCGACTGTCTAAACTTAAGACCCGTCTGTTTCAGCTTGCTTACCCACCTTAACCTGACGCCTCGTTTCACTGACCCGTCTGATTTTAATCGGACTTTTCCGACAGATTATGATTTTCCACTACGGTTTCACTTCAAACGACCATCGAACGATGCTCTGGCATTATGACAAAGGCTCTATGGAAATCAGTAGATTAGACTAGATTGCGTTATGTTATTAATGCATGAGTTACTAGACTGGTTGCAAAGTCTTGGCTCCAGTAGGAAAAGTCAACTATTATGGTCAGATTTGGCAACGCTGAAGGTTGCCTAGCGACCCCTACAGACTCTTCACAATTGGACTGTTTCGAAGGTGTAGGCATGTTTAGAATTTGTAAATATATGACTTTTGCATGAGCTCTATCATTTATCAACGATAAGATAAGACCATTAATGGCTAATTTTTATTATTTAATGATTCCTATATGTTAACAGATAGTAGTAGAGTTGCGGTAGACGTAATTAGACTTTTGACAAGTAACATTCACTAACAGGCCGTTGGGGATAGGGTCGTTCTGTTCGCAAGGCACCAGTCTGTTTCCATACAAGCAAGCAAAGGCGAAGATCAAGTGGGTGCTAAGCAACGGATCGATGTCTTCCGGTTCGAGCTTGACTTTTTCTGGACGATGCTGAGACAAATTCCAGTAGTAGGAGATGATCTTGTACTCTGAATTCAAAACAATCGAAGCAGCTAATTGTCTCTTTTCATTATCGATTGCTGCCTACAACGGCCGATTGGATAGAGCGCTCGGCTTGTAAGGCGGAGAGTACGGCTTCGAACCTCCCCTTACACGATTACTATGTAGGGAGCTTGAGCAAGTCCTTCACTCACAGATGGCTTCGCGCCTCAGATTCATATTTACTGACCTTGCGCACGTAGTAAATCCATAATAATAATAATAATAATAATAATAATAATATAGTAATAATAATAACAAAAACAACAACAAAAACATCCGTCAAAAGGGAAAATATATAGGCTATCTGCGGGACGGAAGAAAGACGGACCAGTAGTGAAAAACGAAACGAGATTTATCCACAATATTGAATATGAATGCGAAAAATTAGTTGGCTGGAGTAAGTGTTTATATAGACATCGATGCGTAGTCTGTACGATGGGACTCGGTAGCCGATTGGATAGAGCGCCCGGCTCGTAATGCGGATAGTACGAGTTCAAGCCTCCTCCCTCAAACGGTTACTATGTAGGGACCTTGAGTAAGTCCTTCATTCACAATTGCTCAGCGCCATCAATTGATGCATAGTCATTAGATGGTGGCGCTTAATAAATGCCGAAATGAAGCACTGGCGAATGAACGAATGCATGAATGAATCTAAATAGAATAGGAAATACAAGGCAATCGTTCGTTTCTAGCACATCTCTTTTTTCATACGGACGAATGAATCCACGAAATGATGAATTTGGTTGATCGATAGGTGAAAGGAGAAACAAAATTATGTTGAGTGGTTCCTAAGCATTGAAAATCACAAAAGAGACATACCTTTTTTGATGTCAGCTGGTTTCTTTGTGGTAATGATATCCCACAACTTCGTCTCGTGTGAAATGGTCGATTTCGTGAAGTCCTCGAGCATAGTCGATTCAGGCATCACGTGGGTGGGAACAACTTAAACAAGAAGCAGAATCAGCGGCTAAAAAGAAGAAGCAGCAGCAGAAGCAGAAGACGAAGAAGGAGATGGTGCCTCGGATGATGATGACAATGATGACGAGGATGACGACGATTACGATGATGGTGATGATGATGCTGCTGGTGGTTATGATGAAACAGGTAAAAAGATCGAGAACAACCACAAGAGCAACACCAAGAACAGGAAGTGCAACGTACTGCTGACGATCAACTGATCCAAATGTCAGCAGCAGCAGCAGCTGTCGGATCCGATGGAGGCAGCATGTAGTTACCGGATCACACAACCTTTCGGGCGCCAAAGAAATGCGGAAATCGCGCTTACGAATACAATTACACTATCAAACTATCGCGAAGCGCGTGCTACATCTTAGACCAAATGTCCGTAAGTTGTTGTTTACATGGATGGAGTTTCGTTGTACCTGTAATTGCTAATTTATATAGCGCCGCTTTAAAAGAATTTAATCTCTCTCTTTGCGGATGCCCTTAATTGGCGATCCCTCTAGTTATCTGAGCACTGTTTTATTTAACTGATGAACTTTGTTCATAATGAACATTAGCACCATTTAGCTGGTGTATGCAGGGCTTTTATGAAGTAGAAAAAGGCGCTATATTAATGTAAGGATAACTAACTAACTAACTAACAATGACAATATAATGATCTTGACCAAAATCTAATTACTAGAATGTCCGGATAATAAATAACAGCAAACAATCTTGCCTCACGATCTGATATTTTCTATGGACGGACCCTTATCCTGAAACACTCCTTCCCTGGTTCAAGCCATTTCCCACTGAGCACAGGGCCAACATAGGGCCGTGGCTTTTGTGACACTCAATATAATGTTGGCCCAAAGTTGATATGCTGGCTGGGAAGGGATGGGGTCGGCAAACTAGGGTGAAACAGGGCCGGGTGGAGGGTAAAGGCCGGTCCCGCTACTGCTTCATGCATGAAAGCGCAACACTTAGACCGTTTTCCCCAGATCTGGCGTAAAAGAGTCTGAAGTGAGCCTACCTTCGTCCGTAACCAAATGAGTGCGCTCTGTCAACATCTCTGACGTCACCGTCAATTCTAAATTGAAAAAGAAAACCACGTATTTGTTTAGTCATTGAACCCACTTGCATGAATCGTCTATTATGAAATTATGAATGTACAGAGAAATTTCTACTGGCACATTATCGTTCTTAGTTATGGTACTGCCTACTTTTTGCATCTAGAAACATCTGTTTTGTTTAGTATACCAAAAAGGGCATAATTGTGCTTGTACACACATGAAATGGCATGCGCGTAAGTGGCATCCATTCGCAGTGATTTTGACACTCATTGATATTATTACACTCGAAGTGTATGTTGGTCAAAGTAGATGTTACTCCGTTACATCTTCAGGTGTTTCTGGTCAAGAGTTTTGAAAAAGCAAGGCTCAGGATGATGACGATGATGATGATCATTATGATCATCATCATGATTATGGTGGTGATGGTGATCATAATAATCATGATGATGATGGTGGTGGTGTGGTGGTGGTGATGATTTGGTGATTGAAGGCAAGGATTCTGGTTACCAGCTGCTAACTAGTTCTGTCTTTTCAGTGCTAGCACTGACAATGATGATGATCATCATCACCACCGTCATCATCATGGATTGAATGGTAATGATGATGATCATCAGCAGCATCATCACGTATGGATTTACTGGTCGCCGGCATATATACAGGGTGGGCCAGAAGTATTTGTTCAACTTTGAAGGCCTATAACTTAGGCAGTTTAGCAAGTAAGTGTATGCTTAATGCATCAAATTAAAGGTCGTTATATCAGCTATAAGTCCGACAAATTTCATTACGGTAGCTTGCACTGCGCGCCATATAATTATTGTGTACCGCACCTACCTTGTTTTCTGACGTAAACAATAATTTCATCATGGCGCCGTTAACAGAAGATGACAGGACTTTGATTCGAATTTTAAGAATTGAAAAACATTTAAATGCATATCAAATGATGAATGAATTTCCTGCTAGAAACTGGAGTAAAAACAATCTCAACCGATTAATTAGACAAACGGATAGTAAACGTCGAGCATCTGAAGCGCGTCATCACTCGTTGCTGGACTGAGATCAGCCAGGAACTCATCAATGGAGCTATAGATCAATGGGCACGTCGCATTGATGCAGTCATTCGAGCTCGTGGAAGACACATTGAATATTTATTTGATTAAATAATTCTTGGATAATGATCATGATCATCAGCAACATCATCACGTCTGGATTTACTGGTCGCCAGCATATGTATATATATGTAGCCCAAACAAATGACTGATGAGTGGAGGAAGGAAGGAAGGAAGGAAAGAAAGAAATAATTAAGCTATGTAGGAGTGAAGGAATAAAGCAATGAGGAAATGATGCAATGAAGAAATGAAGCAATGAAGAAATGAAGCAATGAAGAAATGAAGCAATGAAGAAATGAAGCAATAAAGAAATGAACAATGAAGGAATGAAGCAATGAAGGAATGAACAATGAAGAAATGATGAATGAAGAAATGAAGCAATGAAGAAATGAAACAGTGAAGGACTGTCGGATCCAACGAAATGATCAATCAATTCAGAGCTTATTTATCCGAGAACGTTTTCATTTAAGTAAGATACTTATCTGAATAGACTCACCTTCGATATTCCTTGGATTCTCAGTTGTCATAGTTTCTTCCACTGAAATAAAACAGCCAACACCACATAGAACTCCAGCAACGCTGGTCTTGAATGTTAAAAACATTTTACTCCTTGCATTCTCTACACAGTTCTTTCACTCAGAACTAAAAAACACCTCTTCCACAAATTCTATCCTGATTTCTCCTCTTCCCTTTGTCTATCTTACCTCTCCAATTCCAAGCACCATCAACCGTAGCCATCCGACTGTCTGCCTTCCTGATTTTTGAATCCGAATCTGACCCTTCCTACCGATAGATTTTGTTTTGCCTGAGCGTCTATGGATGATTCCCGCAACTTAGCTCTCTTTGGACGCTGTAGAAATCCCGGGTTTACGATTACGATTAGACGGGAGTTGGGGAGGTCATTCTGCATCTCAGCTTGCATCGATCAAGACCAGTTTTGGTAAATGGTAAAATAGTCCACTGGTATACGTGCTGATAGGTCAAAAATAAGTATGCAGAATTAGCCATCTGTTGATGGATAAAATCACCATATACGCAAGTGCACCCGTGTTAAGTGTCACATAATAAACGTAACACTGCGAATAGGTAACTAGACATTAGTCTAGATACTAGTCTAGATATCCCTATGCATCCATCTCTTTCATCGGTTTTTCGTATGTATGTCTGAGAAAACTTCAACATCGTTTATGTATTATCTAATCTAACGAATTCTATAGCACCGCTATCTTAATGCCCAAGGCATCAGTCGATGGTCGCTTCGAGTGAAATCGTAATCAAAATCATAATCTGTTGAAGGAACGAGGTCGAATTCCAAAATACGGGTATCACAGGATGCCGTCCATTCCTGTTTTTACTGACATCTAACGTTGTTTAGCCCAGCCGAAAGAGCAACTCTGGTTAGTTTCTCTTGAAACGGTGCCAGATAAATTTCCAATTAAAATACTAAATCACAACAAAAACTTACCAAGGGCCGTAAAAAGTTCGCTTGATTTCATGCCAATGGATTCTGATACCAAGGATTCTGCCGGGGTTACCAAGGATGACAATGAAATTGTCGATTCCCCCAAAATTACTGGTTAGAAACAAATATGACATTGTGCAAGTCCGACATCAATGTACCTATTTTTTAAAGCTGGATTGTATATTTTAAACGGTTCTGTAAAAATCTCATGCCTGACTACATATAGATAATTAGAAAACGTTTCCAAGAGTGGACAATAAACAATCGGTTTTTCGTATGTATGTCTGAGAAAACTTCAACATCGTTTATGTATTATCTAATCTAACGAATTTTATAGCAATTTTTGTAGCATCGTAAATAGCTACAGTAGCTACTTCTCTGATGCTTTACAACATCAGCTGCCAGCGCAGGCCAAGAGTTAACGAATGCGACTAACGTCGGCCTCATACGGCGCGAAACTTTTGAGAATGCATGCATTTGCGTAGCTATTTATGTAGCGTCTTTTAGGGAACATCACATAGGCGCAAGCAAACAGTGCTTTTGAGCGTTCATCAGCCGGTGTTATAGGTAGAGCATCCCTTAAACACCTGTATAATTAAGAAGGGTTATTTAAATTAACATGTCTTGCGAAACGATAGTTTGCTTCACTTGGCTGTATTTGTGTTTTTATTAGGCATTAGTCGGTGAACGACGCTGAGAAATTTCGTCCATTTACCTGACATGACATTTAGACAGATTAGAAGAAACTTAACAAGACCTTTTTCATGGCGGAAGCAGATCTTTGCATCGGAGAACTTTGGCATCTCTTCAAGTTTGTCGATGAATCCATCGTCGCTCCCAGACTTGCCTCCTCCAACTGGGGCTACCAAGTAGTAGCTCTCGCCGTCGGTGAAGTTATACTCTTGTATCCCGTACGAAACGCGGGGATGAGAGAAGATGAGCGTCAGGTAGCCGTCCTTGTAAGAGAGGCTCGTATCGCCAAGGTGCTGCTCAGATTCCTTCAACGGTGCACTGTGACGGCTCGGAATCCAGCTGAATACAAAATACAATGCAACTGAGAACCGAGCATCAAACGGAAATGACCAACCGAGATGTAAGTAAGTAAGTAAGCAAGTATATTCTTTATTAACCAATAGCTAATCGCACATCGGTTTACAAGTATTTATTTACAAGTAAGTTAGATCTTCTTTCATTTATCTGTGTACTCAATACGATAGAATTTGTAAATCATAAATTCCAAATTAATAGAGCGCTACTTGAAAGTTATGTAGCTTTTATTGTACAGTGTAATTGAAATTTGGCAATGCTCCTCCCTTTACAAGTTTAGAATTGCACAGTGAAACTGGGCAATTGGAAACATTAACCGTAGATAGACTGGAACAGATACTTTCAGTTTACGATGGTCTCTGAAAGTCGCAAAGAAGAGGAGATGGAGAGCCGAAGCGTGTAAACGCTTTTTAATTTGAAAGCCGTTTGTTGAATCACCAGCAACAGCGAATTAGTTGCTTTCAAAGAACTGAATTTCCACAAATGAATCTCTATGTCCTACTTCAGGACAAACCTAAAGAGTCATTAGATCCGCTTAATTCGAGATGTAATTAAGCGGGTTTAACACGTTAATGAGTAAACTGCCAGTGCAATTTCTACAGCGATTGAAATTGCATTGGCAGATGCGAAAATCAGAATGAAGCCGTTCGTACTCGAAGCACATGCCTTAAATATAACTACAACGACTCACCCATCAATAACAATCTCTTGCTGTCTGCTGCCGAAATATGCGTAAATGAATTCAACTTCTTCCTACAAAAAATGTACATGCTTATGTTATCCTTGATCGTAATTTTTAAAACCTATAGCCTATCTGATATCAAGTATGGTACTGAGGATACGTTCATTGACCCACTAAGTACTGCACTCATATCTGAAATGCATCAAATCTAAATCAAGAAATTCGGGTGCTGTGTGTCAGAAGAGAATCGCTAACGGCAAACGATTACTCGTCGCTACCCTCAGGCTTCTTAGGTAAATTGACTAAATGCCTGATTAAGAATTATTTATTTAGACCTATTCATTTATCAGCTTCGGTAAATAAATCTTGAACCGAGGCGTGAGACAAGTGCGTGCGAACAACCTCCCCAGGTTCATTACGCAGAGGCAGCTCAGGAGGCTCGAACCAGCAATAGTTGGATTACAGGCCGAGGACGCTACCGAAGAAGCACCTTGTCGCACAAATGAGGACATATAACTCACCACTTTCTTCTCTTTAGCGAAGCCAATTCCTATCCATGTTTTGTCTGATTGCTTTGCCACGATGGTGAACGTAACTTTTACTTCATCAGTAACCCAGGTCGCGTTGTAGAGGCACGGGTAGCCGGGGTTACAATTTGGCGGATAAACCCATCCTCCAGATGCTAGTACAACAAAGTGTTTTGCTGAGAAGGCGGAATGGGCAGACATTAAGCCTATACAGTAGGAATAATGAAGGGTGTTTGTATAATGTATGTGGACTGTTGTCTGACCGCTGTGACCCATCCACGCCTACGATTCCTCGCCCGGCCGATGGACATATGGCGTGCTAACAAATGCATTACTTACTTACTTACTTACATAATAACTTACTTACTGACACACCTGATTTTACAGCGCACATCGGGCGCAAATGTGTCTTAATTACCTGGGACCCGGATAGTTTCGTGGTATTCATTCTCTCATATGTATATCTCTCAGTCTCTTCTCTCATTCTCTCTCTCCTCTCTCTCTCTGTCTCTGTCTCTCGTCTCTCTGTCTCTGTCTATGTCTCTTGGTCATTCTCTCTTCCTTTCTGCTATTTCTTCCATACTTTCTCTCTCCCATCTCTTCTCTGTCTCCTTTCTCTCTCTCGCTTGCTCTTTCCTCTTACTTTCCCTTTTCTCTCTCTCCAATCTCTCTCCTCTCCCTCTCTTCTCTATAGGTAAATGGATTTACGGGATTGCATGAGCTTTTCTGGTGATTCTCTAACACGGAGCCAACTGTAAATATGCGACAACCAAACTCCTGGTGACGTTTTCTAAATTCCAAGCATTCCATATGAACTTGGTGAACTTTATCACCACTTTGGCCACTGAATGCTGCTCTTTTGACAGGTAGAAATGGGCTCTATATAAAGTTTGGATGGATACCTACGTACACACAACGGCGAAAGGTCCCGAAAAAACTTAAATTAAATAGTTTGTAGGAAAACAACATTTTCTATTTATGCGTGTTCTAATTTTATTACGAGGTTTCAAACTAGTTCACACCCACAAATATTTAGTCCTTCAGCACCAGCCTCTACAGCAGTCATGAGCATGCACAACCACAGTCTATAATGGTCTTGGTCCCTGTTTCCGTATAAGACCATTAATTGTAAATGTAGCAGAGCATTTGTTTAGCGACGTCTAGGAACCCACGTGATGCTCAGGTGGCGACTCTCTGTCTCTACTAAGACCATTTTGTTCAGATGTCGTTGTGTGTTGTTATCTCCGAATCCTCGCAGAAAAAGCGCCAAACAAATTGCGCTATATAAATATGTGGTTGCGATGCCTAAAGCTCTATTTAGCCTCCCTTCTTCCTTCCTTAAGTCCGTGGGCTTACTGCCTATTAGTGCCGAACAGTCGTCTCCACTTGTTTTACTCCATGAATAATATATCCATACTACATATTATGTCCTTACCTCGAACATGTGAAGAATAAATGAAGAAACTTACCATCAGAAGCCACGATGATGGTCGACAGACACATCAGCAACACTAGCTGCAGAATTTTCATTTTGGCCGGAGTTTCCTGAGGATGCTTGGAAAGAACTCGACCGAATGATGAGGAGGCTGTTGCTGAGACAGGCAGGCCGTCGACGGTTCTGTTCATTCAGTCCTCACGACTCGGTTTTTATAGACGACCGTTTGACAAGTCATTTCGCCAATTATTGATGGAGTAATTATACGTCTGCGTTGAAATTGTCTTTCTCAATTTAGAGAAATCAGATATACGTCGAAAGACCCCAAAGAGACGGAGTAAGAGAGAGAGAGAGATAAAGAAAGAGAGGAAAAGAGAGAAAGAAAGAAAGATGGGGGAGGAAGGGGAGGGAGAGAGGAAGAGAGAGGAGCGTTAGCGCAACTGAGCGACAGAGACAAATAGCCAGTGTGTGAGATACAGACAGACAGACAGACAGACAGACAGAAAGACACTTCCAAGCGTAATGTACTGATTAAAGTTAACAACTAAATGATCAGTTATTCTGTATCTGCTAAGCACAATCGTTTTCGCCATATTATAACCCCGTTTGCAACTTTGCGAGTAAAAAGTATCACCTCATGCTAAATGCTTAAAAATAAACTGATATACGATTTGAAGTGGATTCTTCAGTCTGTTGGATCTGTTGCAGAAGTCTGTTGGAGACATTTCATTATATGGAGCCATCATTCTGCTCCCAGAAAATATTAGAAGACTCGAGTAACATTGAAAGACAAAACACGACAAGACCAGCATAGATTCTGCTTTATCCTTGTCACCTTCAGTCAGCCATATTGTCCTCTGTAAGGCTAATTGTAATGTAATTTCATGATGTGTAATTCATTGTAATGTATAAATTATCTATGAAGTCATTTGCCGGGATGAGTATTCTCAGTGTCCAGATTCGAAGCCCCACAATGTCGGGACCACAAGCAATTCAAAACAGCACAGTTGCATTATTGAGTAGTTTTCTTGAAGAGGTTATATATAAATGTGCAATTACGATTACAAATACGATTACACTATTGATTGATGCCTTTCCTATCAGCTACGTTCGTCGGGCCAATATTGGACCCATAGCTAGCCGTGACACAATATGGGCCGCTCTGGGTCCCATAAACGTGGGTCCCATAAACCCAGAGTTGGTAATCATTATCGTAGTCGTAATTACGCATTTATGTAGCGCTTATTTAAAAGAATCTTCCTCGGAGGGACTACTAGCCGAACGGTTTTCAATCGCTGACGCTTTACATGCGAAGAGCCGGCCATTAACTTTGGGAATACTGCTTCATAATGTTCCGTTATGATGGAAAGACCAGCGCAAGACTTCTATGCTACATTAGAGAGTTTGAGATGGGGAAGAGAAAGGTCACCTTCAGTGATGGAACATTCCAATGCTGGTGCTACATAAATGCAAAAATAAATAAGGCCTGTGTTAGTCATGGTTTTACACGTGTGTAGGCCTAATGACGTCGCACGATGTACCATACTGGGATATTGATTGTCATAAAGATTGTCGTAAAGATTCACCGTTTGACAAACCTGGGTGTAGTTTAGGTAATGCGATTGTTTTATTGGATTCTTGATTGCTCTGGGAATTTTAATTGCTTCGATATTAAAAATGTCTATTTTAATTGTTTGGATCTTAAATATGTCAAAACTAAAAAAGGAGCTCGTTTACTTTGCCGAAACGATTCTCTAATGAAATGAAGAAAATAAGAAATGACCGAAGAGTTTTGGTTTGAAAGGTTATTTTTTCAGTGGTTCTAGTGCAGGTGAGATGTGTCTTCTGAACCACTTAAAATATCACGTCATATCATGCTACATCATGTTATGCTATCATGTTATGGGCTGCTTAATAGGGCGGAACTATGTACGGCTAACACTGATGGACCTGCAGCCTAAAAGGTTGTTAGTCTTTGGCACGTCACCAAGGTGCGCATCTGTTTGGATCTTAGCATAGCACCTTACACAGCCTCTCAACATCGCTGAAACACGCGACTTTCGAAGGAAAGTTGTGTGGATTGAGTGGAAAAGTGCGTTATAGCAGCAGAATGGTATATGTACACATTTCTCTGTAGCGACCGTATGGCCTCGACCCTGCTCATTTTTCAAGGAATTACTCGGGTGAGCTCCTTCACCACCGCTGCCCGTTTGAATGGACGCCACGCCATTTAAGGTCCCCGTGTACGGACCGTGCTAGGATGCGCTGATGATGATTCACTGGAGCGATGGTCCAGCAGATCACTGCTGGCAGCAGAGCTTACGCATTAAGTAAGTATCCCATAAGATCCCACAAGTGAGACGTAGGCTACAGAAGGAGATCATTGCCTTTTCTTTAGGCCCTTGAGCCGGCAGTGGACGAATCCCAACGTCCTGGACACAAGGTCAAAACATCGCAGGGCTTGCCGTTTACTTCCCAGCTTACGTCGGTACCAAATTCTACTGCTTGGTGACAGAGGCACGTTGTGCACAAACAACTTGCCTAGGGTCGTTACACGGAGTCAAACCCGCACCCGATTGATCGTTGACCAAACGCGTTACCGATAGACCACCGTGCCCGCGCAATTACTCATCAGACAGGTCTAACTGCGCCAAATATGAGCAGTAAGGGTTTGATTTAGACTGGTATTCGGTCGACAGTAGAGGCACGTCATGTACAGCAGTGGATTGAAACTGGTGAAGTGAATGCTTCCTGGCACAGGTGGGGACACATCTGCTGGACGTGTCGTTTGTGAATGACTGAGTGTCTTCCAGTCGGAAGATCCCACTTTTTGGAGTCTTCACAGCATCCTGCAATCCGTTCACGACATTTAAGAATGCAACAAATAAACTATTAGGCCTATTATTCTTTTTTATACTAGAGGTACTTATGATCCCTCAGGATTTCAGAAATTAGAAACTGCGTTGTTCTGGGATAATAATAATAATAATAATTATTATTATTGTTCTTCTTATTATTATTAATATCATCATCACATCATTATCATCATCATCGCTAATATTTCTTATATTTGTATGCCGCCACTATTTAATGCTAGTAGTCACTCGTTGACGCTCAGTTGTTTCGCTCTTGATATGAATATCGACGGTGGGTCCAAGGGAGATCGAATTAAGAACTCTGTAAGAAATCAGACAGAGTTTCACACACAGCTCTGCGTGCAGGATAAAGTCAATTCAACGTTTAGGCTTATGGGGAGGGGAAGCTGTACTACAAATTTGGTAAAATCATTTTGGAATGAAGTGTACTTTATTCATTTGCTAAATTTGCCATTTCCGCCAAGTTGGATGATTTTCTCTCAATTTTCTCAACTGGTTGATCTGATGAATAATGGACTGCTTAATGCTTATCTACATCGTTAATTGAAGTTCCAACGCTGGATCAAACTAGGGGAACTATCACCAACATCAGCATCAGCATCAGAGTTGTTACATCACCGACCGTTTCACTTCAAAGGCATCGCTAATTTCTCTGCCACTGCAACAGCATATGTATCAATCAAAACACAAGCGATCACTGAAAACACGGGAGCATCGCAATTCAAAATCCGAATACATGGTTAAATGAGAAACTGAGAAGCAGAGGAGGAAAGAAGAGGAGAGAGAAAAGAAGGGAGGAGAGTGGACAGCGGCGGAGAAGAGATCGGTGGAGATAGAGGTGACGAGCGCCAGGGCCTAAGCCATACATACATACATACATACATACAAATGCACACAAATACATACACACATACATACACACATATATACATAAATACATATATGCATAATACATGTGTATTATACAAAACTGTGGCTTCAATATGCACTTCTGAACTTATTAAGGAGATCATTATCAAATTACAGTTGTATTGTATAGCACTGTACACATGCATACAAACACATACAGACA
The DNA here is from genome assembly GCA_964023275.1 of Norana najaformis. Lineage (NCBI taxonomy): Eukaryota > Metazoa > Annelida > Clitellata > Crassiclitellata > Hormogastridae > Norana > Norana najaformis. Next base: position 5,357,676 of record OZ029928.1, read on the forward strand.
TACATACACACATATACACAAACACATGCTCATGTTTTTGTGACCTATCCGTTCCCTATGAGCCTTTAATGTAACAACGTATAATTGTAGGCGTACACATATAACAACGTATAATTGTAGGCGTACACATAGACATACACATATACATTCATGCATGTAAGCATACACATAGGTATACACATATACATGCATGCATGTAAGCATACACATAGACATACACATATACATGCATGCATATTGGCATACACATACTGCACGGAAGAGAGGTTCTCTGTTCCTTGGACCATTTTAATGCTTTTGCTTACTGCGCTTTGGGTGAGACATACATTGACACGATCTCTCGACCCCCTCATTCCGCGTTATACAAACCCATAAATCTTTGGCCCGGCATAGGCCTAAAGGTCTGTCCTAACACACGGCCTCCCCACCCCATCGCCATTCATCCGCTTGTTGATCAAACACCGTGATTCTGCAAAAGTGTGAATAGCACGGGCAGGGCCGTCTTATCCATTAGTAGGCGCTATTGGATGACAAGCCAGTTGTAACATATGTGAGGGGCACAGCAGGTTCCAAGGCCAAATTACAAATTGAAAACCAATCCGATAGCCCGCCTGTGGCATCGTTTTCTGCTCTACCCTCGTCAACAAGTGGTAGCGTTATACCTGATCTTGTGGTCTTTAGTTTCTTCAGTCCAGTGGTTGTGGTGATGGTGGTGGTTGGGGCGGCGGCGGTGGTGGTGGTGTTGATTCTTCCACGTGCACTATGCACTAAAGCTTACCACGTATACAATGATGCCTCAAAGGACTGACGGCCTTGTCCATCTTTGCTTAGCGGACTACGGCAACTGACCAGTGTGGCCGACTGATCACCGGTTGTGGTTGTTGTAATGTGTTGTACTGAGTTTGGGCTGATGCATATGTTGATCGCCTTTGCTTCTGTTCAGTACTCGCCATCTAGTAGCTGTTTTCGTAAGTACTTTTTGCTTTTTTACTTTCTGGCATATCTCTCTCTCCTTCTGGCTGAAATTAATCCCTTATGGGAAGGGGTCAGCCACATGGATCCTCCAGTTCCATTTGTTTCTATATACAGTATCTTCCTTCTTCAGTCCAACGAGCTTTAGGTCTTGTTGAATCATGTCTCCCCATCTCTTCTTTTGTCTTCCCCGACTGCGGCGCCCTTAAACCTCTGCTTTCATAATTCTTTTAATGCTGCTTTCCTACTCTTTCCTCATTACATGACCATACCGTCTCAACCTGGCTTCTAGTATCTTGTCAGATATACATGCCACTCCCAATATCTGTCTGATATGCTCATTCCTTTTCTTGTCTATCAGTGATATGTCACGTTTCCATCGCAGCATTCTCATTTCTGTTCTCTCAAAAAGTTTCTCCTTCTCTTACGTCAGTGTCCGGCTTCTGTCTCGTATATAATCACCGATCTTATTGTTTTGTATACCTTTCCTTTGAGTTGAAGTTTTTGAGTTTTTACTTTTGTGAGTTTTTACTTTCATGCATATGCTGTAGGTCAGAATGAAGAAACAGAATTTTCATTATCACCCAGTCCATTTATACCTTGTTCTGAATCAGTAGCAAGATTGGCAACGTGGCACAGTAGCGGATAGCATGTCGACTTTTCACCTATGTGACCTGGGTATGAATCCTAGGTCCATTGTATATCGACACAGGTCGCATTTTCAAACTGTGCTTAACTTTGGTGGCTACCACTTCGATGAGAGTTCTGCTTTAAACCACATATACACACTTTTGCAGTCCTAAGTAGTTCATACCCAAACCTTCAACGGGTCAGCTCATCACTAACGATTCACTCACATCCCACAGTAGCTGTCTGTTCAGTTTCAATGGCTGGCTGATGATAATTCTACTCAAGAATTCAGTTTAAAGTGTAAGGCATCCAGCTGTTTTCATTAAGATCTTTATATTCACCTGTTTCTGCCTTTTGTGGATCTCGTATGGCATTTGATAAGTGAATATTTTTGTACCTCAGGCTGTGTCCACATGACATAGAATAGGGCTTATATGGTGGTTGAACTGTCACTTTGATTTGTAGTCAACTGTACTCAGGTAGCAGTAGGAGGCTAGTTGCAGCTTGCTGGTTTACGTCTTACCTATTTGCTAACTCCGAATAGTTTTTTTTGTCAAAGATGGGCTTTTTAATTGTATAAATACAACTTAAAGCAACACAAATATGATGGCTATCTCCACTTGGATGTGATTGGCACTCATCAGGTTCCGTTACGGCCAAAAGCAACTGCAAAAACTCGAATCAAACGATGATACAAACATCGTTAGAATAATAGAGATCACAAGTTTGAGCTTTGTGAAAATCCTTCATAAAGATCCCATATCAGTTCATAAAGATCTTTCACACGGTCGCTGCAGTGACTTCATAGTTCACCAGGTCATCCAGGTAGCCATAAAAATCACCTGTTCAACCACAGTCACATATAATTGGCCACAGAAACAAAGCTGCTCCAGGTTAATGGTTGTGTATGCCCTAATTTAGTCGACAGGCTGGAGATCTGCAGAAAAATCACTGGGACCTGTGCTTAGAGAATTGAGGTCATCCAAATATTACCCTACAGCCCAACTTTCAAACAAAAGAACATACCAAGTATATCACCGCTGTTGTGAGGTTCGTAAAAAGCCTTCTATAGTTGTTCAGATACATACATACATCTATACATACATATACAAATACATAGCTGCATACATACGTACTCTTGTGGGGCATGGTAGCCAACTGAATAGAGCGCTCGGCTTGTAACGCAGAGTACAGGTTAAAGCCTCTTAGATGGTTACTGTGCAGGGACCTTGAGCAGGTCCTTCACCCGCAGTTGCTTCATGCCGCATATTCTGATTATCTGATCTTGCGCACATAACAAATGCAAAATAATAATAAGAATAATACTTCATAATAATAATTAATATTTCATAAGACAATAACAATCTGTTGCCCTTGCATGCCAAGCTATCTTATCTGATTATATCTCATTAATTTTATATCACGTTAGCCTAAAATCGTTTTCAGGTATAACCTTATAATGCAGCATGTAATAAAGATTAGTGAATTTCTGTTTAAGGTATAAAAGTGCAGACGAGGAAACCAGATTTCATGCCGAATCAGCCAAGACCTGCTCCAACCATGACAAAGATGAATAAACTCTGTGACTGGTGTCGACATGTTCCACCAAACATAAGTTTGGCTGATTCTGTTGATGGACTGAATCAGCTGAGTTTCTGCAGCGAGTCGTGTCTGAATCATTACAAAATGAATCTGTTTTGCGCAGAAACACGACAGTATTTGGAACAACTTCAGGTTATAAGAAATATTTGTTTATGTTTTAAATCGGACTTGAGTGCAAGTGACTGTTTTTGTATGAGGACACTAATATTACTGAATCCTTGAGTGTGTAAGCGATGAAGCGGCTGTGATTGTTATCTTTAGTTCGTGTTCATAGGTACAAATGCCACCCATCATGATTTGGTCGGAGTGTAAAGGGACTTAGAATGCAATGCAAAGAACTTTCTGATTCATGTCTTGAATGCTTATGAAAAGGAAGCGATTGCCTCCCCATTACACGAGGGGAACTTCTGTGTCCGGTGCTAAATAAATTTCCAGTGAATTCATCAGGATAACATCTGGTGGAAGTGAATTATACTAACGGTTAGCCTGCTAGGATATCAGTGGTGAGGGCCTTGTTGTTCAATTCCAACAAAGGGAAGGTTAAGGTTGGTTCCAGCTGCAAATTAGGTGTTTTGACTGAAAGATCATGTAGGCGTATTATATGGCAAGCCCGTAGTAAATAACGAGGCTATAGTAACTGACAGGGCTATGTTAAATGATACAGCCATATTAAATGACAAAGCCATGTTAAATGACAACGAACTTTAGAGGGCCTATGAAAGTCAAAAATGAGATATTGAAAAGAGTAAATTTATTGATTGACCCGAAAATAGAAAAGGAAATAGAAATTTAATAACCTTACAGTTTGTACTGAAATAGTTTAAGTTAAGCTGTGCTACATTATATTAACTTTTTCGGCTCTTTGCATTAGCAAAATCACTTAAAATGTCCTCAAATGTCATTTCTTGCATTAAGTCGTTTTCAAGTGAAAGTGCAAAGGAAGATAGACGTCAAGAAATAATGTGAATATGTTTAACTCTAATGCAGAGTTGGTAGTTGGGGCCTACGAATGCGAGAGTGCCTAGGGCCTACGACGACCTTAAAATGGCCCTGAGCACGGGTGCTAAAACGCATGACATATAATTATTTGCAGTCAGTATCTGTTGTATGAACGGCTGCAGCGCGTGTTGTGAAACGTGCATGTAGGCTTAGACAAAGGTCTGTGTGCATGTCTAAACAGAAACAATCAACATTCAAACAGCTCTGAACTAATGGAATTGACGACATCCAGCACATACTGTTTTCCTATGTAATTTCGCACCCAACGCAGCTATAAAATGCAAGAGTTTCATCTGGAGTTGTCCAACATACACCCTGCGGGTCATGCTCCGGCCCTCCGAATGGGTTCATCCAATACTGATCTTTATATCTAAAATTTTGAGATGCTAATTTGAGTACTTGTGTGAGCAAAAGCAATGTCAGGTATCCCATTAGTACAAAAATCATCCTAAATGTGAATATGTGGTATCTGATCTTAAGGTAGACAAATAAAACTATTGTTCATTAGTAGGCCTATGCGTTGCGGTGTTTTGAATATAGATGAAATTCTGTCTTCGGCCTCCGAAGCCTAAGAAAACTGGCAATATGGCCCTTCCCCCTAAGGGTTGGACGGCCCTGGTTTAATCTTTCCCGAAACGCCTCAGCGGCAGTGTGTTAAGAACGCTGGTTCTCATTCTTTCCATTGCAGCTTCAGCGTTACAATTAGAAGCCAGTAAGGAATCTCGTATGTAAATCATCATAAACGATCAATAACCGAAGCCTGCAAAATGTACAGTATGGCAAGGGTGAGGACTAGCCATACGCCGAGGCTAAGAAAGCAGAGTCGCTAGTAATTCATACCCATAGCTGTCTCTCAGGGTTAGTTCAAGGGACTGCTAAAAAGGAACGCCTAACATATATCAGGATACACGATTATAAACCGAGTCTGCAAATGGGGCCTATGAACACTAAGCCTACGATTCCTCGCCCAGCCGATGGACATATGGAGTGTTAAGGAATGTCTTACTTACTTACTTACTTAACAGCAGCCAGATGCGTCGAAGTGCATGAGGTGTTGCTGTGGGTTCCATAGGCATGAGTCTTTGGCTGTGACTAGGCCAGCGTTGGATTGTAATAAAGTGTCACAGTTCTTTGTGCTTGTTATCAATGCATGCACGCCGAGGCTATTACTGCGTGCAACCCCGTCAAATGTTCACAGCAACTAACCAGCGAACGTCCAGCACATACTTTGTGGGTGTGTGTGTGTGTGGGTAGATCTTCCTTCTTTAGAAGAATGGAAGTGTACATTGACAATATTAGCCCTCAAACTGTGTGTATACACGCACTGCTTGCACAAATAGGCCTCTGTATAAGCTATTTATACAGACTAATGTAATTGGCATCCAACACATACTTTGTCTCTTTCGACAGGAAGCATAACCTTCATTGGTGTGGCGCCCATTCAAACGGACAGCGATGATGAAGGATCTCATTAAAAAATAAATAGGCTCGAGGCCATAGGGTCGCTGTAGAAAAACGTACATTTACTAACTGTATAAGCCTACAATATGTGTTTGTATAGGTCTACACTCAGTGTTATACAAATTATGTATGACTCTATTGGTTAGGTATACAGGCTAATGCAATGGACGAGGGTCTAGTATTTAATTATCTCTGACTGTGGCACGGCTTTTCTCACCAAAAGGATTTCCACACGATGCATGTATTTGCATTCATGCACACAGGTATACTGACACACACATAAGCTGACACGCACGCACACACCTATGGATATATGCATCCTTCAGTTATATATATAGTATATAAACGTCTAAATCTGGCAAACTATTCATAGTTATGGCTACAGCAACAGAAACTTCGCGGTCACCGGATGGGCAACGTCTTGAGGATGGCCTTTACCCAGAACAGGATTCCTTCCTTTAACGGCAATAGTCGTTCCCCGCTAGGGAGAGTTACGAGATGTAGAATGGTGGTGAGGCCAATACTCTGAGACACCCGTCGTTTTCTTGGTTCCTGGAACAAGGAAGTCTTACGACGAGCCTCTGCGTCTTTCCGCACTACGCACATGGATATCGGGCACCGCATCTCCCCACTATCACCTGTCTCTCGTTCCATCTTCGTGTGTGGGACTCCCAGCCTCACACGTTTATGTACCAGGGACACAACTTACGGGGTCAGTTTACGTACCCATTGCTTATGTGTTGGCAATTATCGACCAACACAGGTAAGAAATTCTGCTTCAGGAGATAGGATACCCCTGTGGAACTCTATGACCGTGAAGACCCTCTCTCTACCCGTCACTATGTACACACACAGAACTTCGCCAGGACTTACGCACGAGGGGCCCTTCCCCGCACTTGTGGCTACAAGCATATAGACGAGTCGATATTTTCAGTCTCGACTTTGGTATTATCGGCGTAACCCACCCCAGACTATGATGTACCGAGTATTCTCTTGGTCTGCGTTAAGACACGGTCTCATACGTACGGGTGCTTCACTTGGTCTTCGTTAAGATTCGACCTCTTATGTACCGGTGCTTCACTTGGTCTGCGTTTTGACCCGGTCTCTTACGTACGGGTGCTTCACTTGGTCTGCGTTAAGATCCACGGTGTCTTCCCCTAATCTCTTCCTGGCGTTTGAATTTCGACAAAGAGTAATGCGGCCGTGTCTTTCCCCGTGTTTTTGCTCAACCCCTTCTCTTCCAAATAGCGTGGCTTAGACTATCTCGCGACTTCGCGACAGGGTGGGCCCGAGCCCTGTCGGATCAACGGAGTCAGCCAGAAATATCAGACAGATTGTTTTCTTTCGGTTTCAACTTTCTCAGGAGCGCACAGACCAGTTTTCTCCTACGGTAACTGCTATCCCTTGGATTCACATAGACCTGTCTTCATGTTCCCCGAGCTTTGCACAACCTATATCTTCAGACTATCGTGACTCACAAACCGTCTTGTGACTTCGTAATAGGGTGGTCCCGAGGCCTGCTGGACCAACGGAAGTCAGTCAGAAATCAGACAGATTGGTTCGTTTTGGCTGCGACGCTTTCGGAAGCACACTGACCATTTTTCTCCCTCGGGGTCAATTGGTTAGCTTCTGTGACTTTCCCACTCATTTTACACAGACCTGTTCCTTCTGACACTAGCGGAACTTCCCGAGTTTCGCACGACCTCTGCCTTCTAACTATAGTGACCCAGACCGTCTCACGACCTAACAACAGGGTGGGTCCCCGCCCTGTTGGATCCGCGGAGTCGACCAAGAATCAGATCGTTTAGTTCCGGCTATGACTCGGGAGCGCACTGATTAGCCTTTTCCCGGACTCCTCTCTCGTCAGTACATTTGTATCATATTCGGGACTGTATCGAACATGGGCATTTCGCACATCACCCTCGTCCGTATATTTGCATACGAATGCGTTTGCTCAATAGAGAACGCACTGAATATCACTGACCAAACGACATCAAAAACGCTTTGACTCGTATAGTCTATGTGAAGGCTCACAGCCATCCTTCACTACAAAGTTTGCGCACCACACAACAACCTTTATTCAATTCATCTGCCCTGTGTCTTGTATATACAGAGGCCAGCTTTAAAAGGTGTCTTAAAGGTGTCTTAACGTCACTAATTATGTTCCATACAAAGAACACTTAAGGACCTTTAAACAATGGGAATCTTTTGTGTTCATTATTTTACTAGAAATAAACTAAAAAGTGTGTTTGGCTTAATTATTAAACTATTATTTAAGGCGATTGTTTGGACTTCTGGAAATGCAACAAAACTATTCTTGATAAACTATATGAACCAGCGCTTAGAGCACTGGGTATACATGCAGCTAGTGTAACTGTCGAATGGATGTTTAGTTTTGGGGGTTTAATGTTAAAACCGCATCGATCAAACATGAGTGACAAATTGCTCACATCGCTAATCTTTCTCAAGAGCAATTCTAAACGAGTGCATGTGTCTTATAATATGACCAGTGAAAACACATGGTTGATTTAGTCTTAATTGTTAAACAAATATCTTCATATTCTTGCAGTAGTAATTTGCACTTGTATTATAACCTTAGTACTTGTACTCGTACTTGTACTTGAGGCCTAAGTACTTGTACTCGTACTTGAGACCTGAGTACTTGAAACATCTCTGGTATCCATGCTGTCAGCGGCTGATGCAGACATACCCTGGCACTACAGACAGCCCTTGACAGATATATTCTGTGATAAGGTGATGTAAGAAACAATTGCCTATATTGTAAAGTTAGAGGTCTTTTGGAGTAAATCGTAAATCTAGGCATGTATACTTTTACTGAATATAAGTTTGGTTCGTTTATTTCTGATTAAAAACTTACTTAATACCTATGGGGACACACAGCACTCATCTATAGAGTTAATCCATGCTACCTACTAAGTATACTGTTGGCCCTTTAAAGAGGTAATTCCTGTAGGTCAATTGGATCCAATAGTAACAAAATTTCAACACTGGTATGCTGTCATTGAATTATTCTTTATTGCTCACGATATAATATGAAACATAAAATACGCACTTTTTCATTGTGTCATATTATGTTTTATCATAGGATATCAATTTCGATACACCTATATTGTGTGTTCTTCAAAACGAAACGTCAGCATATTTGAACACTAGAGGTCGATAGAAACGAAGAAAGTAGCTTGTGGTCAGGTCGATCAGATGAGATGGCACTCTTTCTTTCATTCTTCCGCCAGGACTTCTAGGCTGCAATTGCAAGACATGCATGCATCATTTATGAAGCGCACTATTTTAAGGAACGGCAGAAAATCGATGCTATGAACTAACTTTCAGATTTCACAAATATTATTAACGTTATCTGTTTCTCTAGGCAAGGTCAGATAAGGCAAGGCATGATAAAGAGAGGTAAGGAAAGCTTAGGTGAAATATGCTGCGGCATTATGAGGTGAGAAATACAGGTAGTTAAGGTAAGATGCAGCAAGATAAGAAGAAGTTAGGAACGGTAAGAAGGTAAGGCAAAGATAGAGCGCAAATATAGCAGCAGCCTTACGTTACCTTAAATTGTCTTATCTTTTATCACCAGAGAAGGCTGATTTTCTTTTATTGTGGCCAAGATGCTTAGTAACTTGCTGACTCTCCCACATGAAAGCCAAGTGCTCAGGACTTCAGGGCGAGTGAAGGACAAGGGGTGGGTGACCAGATTATCAGAAACGACAAGAGGCAGGTATTACCTCCTGGTAGCGACGTCAAGTGGTGTTCTGGAGGCGTTGTCTCCGTATTGTACAGCATGGTTTCGGTGCTGTTCGGCAAAAAATAGGTCTATATAAGAAGTCTGTTCATTTTCATTAGCACAATAATGGCTCATGTTAGGCCAATTACGCTAGATGTCCTGCTCTGCGCTTTCTCCATTTATTGTCGTTGCATTTATCTGACTAATCGCGTAATAGACTCACATTCAGCGCGGACCTGCATTCAAGCGAGTTCATGCGACGCTAGAAGTATTTAGAATTTACCTATTTAACTGTTTATTTTTTTAAATGTTGTTTTAACTTGATTATCTTTTTATCGGCTAGGCTGGGTACATCTACATAGGTTACTATTGTTCTCTTTCTCTCTCTTCCTCTCTATCTATCTATCTATCTATCTATCTATCTATCTATCTATCTATCTATCTATCTATCTATCTATCTATCTATCTATCTGTCTGTCTATCTAGCTATCTATCTATCTATCTATCTATCTAGCTATCTAGCTAACTAGCTATCCAGCTATCTATCTCCCCATAATTTGAAGTAGATTGTGAGTTAAACTTAGATAATTGAAAGTGCCTTTAAAAGCAATCCTAATTATGTAAAATAATTGTCCTGTAGTAGATTTTTACCACTCATAGCCAACGAACGTGGCTGTCAGGGCAGACGCGGCCTCAGCTATTGCAACCATTTGCAAGGGTCCCGAAGCAGCAGCACAAGGACCTTTGACCTCCAGCCGAAGCCAGAATATAGCAATGATTCTACTGCTTTGTGACTGTGGATGTATACTCAGGTAGTATCCATTACACATCGATTAATGCCTTGAGCATTTTACAGTGGCGCTGTAGTAGTTCTCGGAATAATGTTATTGTTGTTGTTATTATTATAATAATTATAATTACTATTACGCTCAACATTACAAACTTTGATGGAATCTTTGAGAACATCGTTGGAGTAGTCGTAGTATTTCCCATCAAAGTCGTGTGGAGAGCGCGGAGAAGAGGGTAGTGTCCCATGTTGCAGAACTCGCCCTTGAAATCGTCCAAATCCATTGACCAGATCATCACACCGCCATAATCCTTATCCTTCACCCAGTCAACCTGCAAATGCACAGCAAATGACGACGACGATGCCGAGCCAATGCATTCACCTTGGGCAATGTTGTTCCAGCGTTGTCCAACATTGTCCCAACGTGTGTGTGTGCTGGCTGGTATGGCCATGATGATAGCAATGATAATGGTGGTGGTGGTGGCTGTGGCGGTGGCTATGGCGGTGGTGGTGGTGGTGATGGTGGCGGTGGTAATGGTGGTGGAAAAAGAAATGTGTTTAATTATTGTCTACTGAGATTTGATGTTCTGCTTACCTTGATCTTGAGACTGTCTGGATCATCGTAACCGAACCACAGGGTTTCGTTGTAAATAAACGGGACTTTCTCATCTTTCAGCCAGACTTTGGTGAATTTGTAATCAGCGATATGTTCGCAGACCTAAAGAGAAGAGCTCCCAGGTCAGATTGTTAAACAATGTACCAGTGGATATATATATGTATACATGTATATATGTATGCATGTGTGTACGTGTGTATGCATGTATGCGTGTGTATATAAATGTATATATATATTGCATGTATGAATGTATGCATGCGTGGATGTATATATGTATGTGTATATTGTTACGTGCTAGTCCTAAGAAAAGGAAATAAACTCGCTTGGGTTGAGATAAAATGTATATTTATACTTGCAAGAGGTTATAGCGCGTAAACAAAATACCTGACAAACAAAATATCAGACAGAACGTCGACGGCTGTTTTGAAGCCACAAGTCGAAGTCTTCACATCAGCGAACAACTTTAACACAAAACCTCTCAGGTTCCTCCAACAGACGGAGGACTTTTACATCAGCTCGTTAAACGGAGTCTTGGCGACTAACAGGAAACACAGCCCCGAAGGACTCGGCCTATCTTAACTAGCCAAACTCCGTCAACTGGAAGAAACTTCCCCTTTTATAAGGATTCTGGGGTTACGCCCCCCAAAGAGACGGCCCATCCTTCAGTCACTCCTTGCATCCGGGTCTTTCATGTGGGCCGACTCTAACAATATGTATATATGTATGTGTATGTATGCATGTGTGTATATATGTATGTATGTATGTGTGTATGTGTGTATGTATGCAAGTGAGTATGAGTACACTTAATATAGCACCTGATGGTAGGCCTACCTCTCAAATGCGCTGCCCTGATGGCTACTAAGATTCGATGGAAGATGACTAGACAAGCGCATTTTAAGATAGTTGAAAATGTTATGTTATGGTGTGTTAGCGCTTAGACGAATGATCTTTAAACGCGAGAAAGATGGCTATTTGTTATGAACTGATTGCGAGGACTGCAGTCGAGTTCATAAATAAACACGTATAACACATTACAGATTACTTCATAATCCCAACCCAAGCTTTTTATTTCCTTTATGCTATTTCTTCTTATCTAAAATGTACTCCCGAAAGAGAACAACCATTTTGGATTGATTAGAACTGTTCTTGGTGTTTGAACTTTTTCATTTGGAGGACCCAGATATTGGAACTCTTTCCCTGTTTCTGTTCGTTCTCTTCAGTCGCTTCTGCCTTTTCGTTCTCAACTTAAGACTTACCTTACTCAACCTGCTTATCCACCATAGGCAGCATCTATGTCTTAGTGGACAGACCTTCTAGATATTGATCTAATTACGACTTGTCTTTGGTGCGCCATCGTTTGATGCCTTGTGCATTTGACACTAACGCTACTGCTTAATAATAATAATAATAATAATAATTGTTATTATTATCATTATTATTATCATTATTATTATCATTTTTATTAATATAATTACCATTATTATTATCATTATAGTAGTAGTAGTTGTAATAACAATAATAATAATAATAATAATAATAATAATAATAATAATAATAATAATAATAATAACAATAATAACAATATAATAATGATAGTAGATACTGACCTCGTAGTAGGACAAGAATCCAAGCTGTTGCGTATATGGTCCAGGGGGGCTGGGTCCAGCAGTAGGAGCTCCGATGAGGTGTTGGTTGGGATCCTGCAGGATGAAACCCCTTCCAAAGGCCGCCAGTCCTATGATCAGCTTCTCCCTCGGTGCTCCTTGGTCCACCCAGTACTTAGCCGCCCATTCCTAAAATACGGAACGGGAAAAACAATGACTACTAGGAGCGAGAGAGGCAGGACTTTTCCGTCTCCCTTAAACGAAACTTATGGGAAAATCTTCTCATGTTGCATAACCATGACGACGATGATGATCATCATCATCGTCGTCGTCGTCATGATCATCGTCATCATGCGATTACGATTATGATTACAATTATGGTTATAATTATGACTATTATTACGATTATGATTTTTATAATTACTGTTACGAAACTGATAGTAAGTATGGTTACGATGACAACCATGGCAATGACTTTTATGATAACGATGATGATGTCAAATGTGTCAATGATGATGATGATCATCATGATGATGACGGCGACGACCACAACGACAACGCAGACAACGATGACTATAGCAATTGTGACAACAATGTAACTCTTTCGTTACCAAGTTCTTCTGTGCGTCTGTGGTGCTGAGGTTTGCGCCAGGGAAGAGAGGAGCATGGTGTCCAGTCATCGGTTCCGAACCATTATAGAAATCGTATGCCATCAGGTTTATGAAGTCTAGATGCCTACATGACATACGCATTGAAACATTTCTTTAAGTATTGCAAAGGCGCGATACAAATAATCAGATACGTATGTACATAGTCACATAAATATATGCATACGTACGTACATACATACATACAAACATACAGTACTGTACATGGTGAGTAGCACTATTATCTGCTATATCTTTCTGCTTATGTAAGAAGCATCGCAACCAGAGATGCCACGAGAATTAGATGGCTAACTGGTCACTTGGCTAAAGTTATAACAAATGCGCATCATAAATTATATAGTCAAATCTCCAATAAGTAACACAAGTCACGCCTTTTCCCTCTTACTGAAAATCTGAAGGTTTAAAGCCGTTAAATAAATGGTGTAATGATGGCAACTGGTTGTAGTAGTTCCAACGTTTAACGACATCTTATGGCAACAAAAGCCTTTGACATCGGCCTCCTTCTTCATCCAGGCTTGGGCTGACACTTCTCGAGTACGGCAGTGGCGGAGTTTCATTTGCGTCAAACTCCGCAAGAATGCTGTTTTGAGACACATGCGTATAATACCATGTCATTTACTAGGTGTGCGGAGTTGAAAACAAATTCCGCTGTTAATATACGATCAATTGGGCAGCAATCTATACAGTAATAGCCTTAAATGCAAAGTTCCGTTTATTCATGAAAAGAAACACGTTAGGCCTACGGTGAGATTTTGGGCACTTCGTATCCGTTGTCGATGATATCCTTTTTGGCAGGGACTGCAGCCGATAGTATAAGCGGTGTCTTCCCAGTGTTTTTCGCTTCCTCTTCGAAGGCCTTGCGCAATTCCTGTAATGTTAAACATTTTGTAGCATCCGCTGAAATAGACGCAACTTTTGTAAAACAGTGCTTCTGGAACGTATATACTGTAAAAGGCTTTGTTAACCCATTAGCGCCCATTGATCCCATTTGGGAACACGTGGATGAATTTAAGTATAAAATAAGTGTGCTATTTTATTTAGTTGCTGTGGGTAGTTTTTAACTGTTAGATAGTCCATATACTACTTTTTAGCCAAATCATGAGTTTGCAGTAATTTCTGTATGTGGTAGCCATCTTTGAATTTGCGTGTTTTTGTGAATATTCGGTTCCGTCCGGTTTCTCATCTGCATTTGAGGTAAGGAAATTTTAATTTGGAAAATGTATATGTGATGTAAGTGTAACATAGTGTAGCTATAGTCATGCCAGAGATGATTGTAAAAAACAAATGTATTGAGGTAGAAATGTTTGATAAATCTTTAATGTTCCCAAATGGGAACAATGGGCACAAGAGGTACTGTGTTCCCATTTGGGAACATCAAGAGGAAATGCATTGAGTGATTGAAAGCATCACACCAAGAGAATTACTGTTGTCCACATTTATAGAACAATATGAGACAAATTATAATTTTTAGTTTAAGCAGTAATCGCGCTTTTTGTATGATTACGTTTTCAGATGTTGAAAAGAAAGTTCTCCTTGTCTGAGGCAATTGCTATCGCACAGCCTGATGCAGATAGCGAAGTTGATAACATTGAGCAGTTTGTTCACCCAACAGGGGCTTCAGATGCAATGTCTGCTATTGACAAAGATGTTGACATAGCTAGTATGCCACCAGCGATAGTGGATGGTGTATCAATGAAGAATTTGCGGATGAAGATGACCTATTGCCTTCGATTCTTCCATCTGATGTTTCTGGGCCAGTAACTGTTTTTGTCCATAGAGGTGCAGACGATGCGAGTCAGGTACAAGAATCTCATGCACTCCAAAGTTAAAGAAACCGAAAGTGGACTTTATATCGCAACCCAAATGGGTCAAGAAAAGAACAAATACGCATGAAATAGCCACTACTGACATTTAGAAGGTTAGCAATAAGCATCCTGAACTAATTGGCATGTCACCATATGAGCCGGACCGCCTCATGTCTAACTATCGCCCAGTGTTTCGCTCAAGAAGTGGTGCTGGCGACTCTTTATCAACGGTTTGAACAAAGCCGTTGTTGCTGCTTGGCGTCTTCACATTGAGTTCGTTGGATAGTTTGATCACCTGGAGTTCCGATGGCACATTGTCCGAACAATGCTACAATGGTCGTACAAGCCTCCTCCAGCACTCTCAGGACCAGCTAGCCACCCAGTCAGTGACATTCGCTATGATGGAGCCGACCATCATCTGGTTCCGAATGCCAGGCAAGCAAGATATCGCTCGTGTAAGAAGAACACAAGGCTTCAACGCACAAAGTGCATGGCTCCACTTCACCTGCACTGCGAGCAGCAGTATCATACTCGCATTTGAGACAGACAATTTGCAGTCTGCAGCAGGTCACTGAGAAATATCCAGAATATGTTAAAGGTGTTATCATTGTGTTTAGTCGCAGGATTAGGCTGTCACAAATGACAAAGTTAACACTGACACTGCTTTATGATGTTTTAAAAACTAGTTACTTCAACGCTGATGTGTGGTTTTCATACTCTATCAAAGCAGCCAGTGCTGTGCATAAAATACACTGTGGTAGTAACTGAAAACTGTCACTTTAATAGGTACTCTGCGATAATTTTGCATGTTGTTCCCAAATGGGAACACAGTACCATATGTGCCCATTGTTCCCAAATGGGAACAACACGCCACCTAGCGGCTGATCGCCAAATCACATAAATGTAAGTTCCTAGGACCTAACCTTTGCATCATTTGTCATATTCCGAAGTATCACAATGATTGGCAATTGGGGGAAAGCTTGGGCTTTAATGGGTTAATTGCCTTTGGAATTATGTGCAAACAAGACGAGTAATGTTGAAGTCATTTCGGCGCTACGAATGTCATGGAATCAACAAGTAAAAAGTTGATACAATTAACTGATCAGTCCACATTCCAAAAAACACTGGAAAGTGTAAAAGAGATGCGGGGAGCATGCAGGTATGGTGGGGTAGAGATTTGAAAGGAGAGGGCAGCGTGATCAGGCCCCAAAGCATGAGACAAGTTTAAGCCATTTTACGCTCTGAAGAATAACTAGCTGATGCACAGTGCGATTTTGTAATTGCTTTGTAAAGTTACATTACACTTGTTAACATCTATCGGCTGAGCGAGGAATCGTAGGAATTGAAACTGCGATTGTAAAGACGACGACAATTTATATGGCGTCATAAGTACAAAGCTGCTTCTATGATGCTTTACGATGTAACTGTCAACGCGAGAGATATGGATGTTGATTTTGAAAGCTCTGCACTTTTCTCTTACCACGATGAGGCACGTGAAGTGCTGTTTGTCTTCCGACGGGCTTTCTCCGCTTCCGGGATATTGAAAGTGAAGGTCAAGGCCATCAAACTTATGTTTCCTCAGCAATTCGATGCAGCTCTTTATGAACTCATCTCGACTTTCTTTAGTCTTGAGCATGATCGTCATATTGGCCGTTCCAGCTTCCAATCCTCCCACGGCCAGTAGAGTCTTCACGTTTGAATTCTCCTTCAGTTTGTTGAATCTCTCGTACCTATTCGAACAGCAGTGGACAAATTCACTGAGCGACTTTGTAAACTTAAGACCCGTCTGTTTCAGCTTGCTTACCCACCTTAACCTGACGCCTCGTTTCACTGACCCGTCTGATTTTAATCGGACTTTTCCGACAGATTATGATTTTCGACCACGGTTTCACTTCAAACGACCATCGAACGATGCTCTGGCATTATGACAAAGGCTCTATGGAAATCAGTAGATTAGACTAGATTGCGTTATGTTATTAATGCATGAGTTACTAGACTGGTTGCAAAGTCTTGGCTCCAGTAGGAAAAGTCAACTATTATGGTCAGATTTGGCAACGCTGAAGGTTGCCTAGCGATCCCTACAGACTCTTCACAATTGGACTGTTTCGAAGGCGTAGGCATGTTTAGAATTTGTAAATATATGACTTTTGCATGAGCTCTATCATTTATCAACGATAAGATAAGACCATTAATGGCTAATTTTTATTATTTAATGATTCCTAGATGTTAACAGATAGTAGTAGAGTTGCGGTAGACGTAATTAGACTTTTGACTAGTAACATTCACTAACAGGCCGTTGGGGATAGGGTCGTTCTGTTCGCAAGGCACCAGTCTGTTTCCATACAAGCAAGCAAAGGCGAAGATCAAGTGGGTGCTAAGCAACGGATCGATGTCTTCCGGTTCGAGCTTGACTTTTTCTGGACGATGCTGAGACAAATTCCAGTAGTAGGAGATGATCTTGTACTCTGAATTCAAAACAATCGAAGCAGCTAATTGTCTCTTTTCATTATCGATTGCTGCCTACAACGGCCGATTGGATAGAGCGCTCGGCTTGTAAGGCGGAGAGTACGGCTTCGAACCTCCCCTTACACGATTACTATGTAGGGAGCTTGAGCAAGTCCTTCACTCACAGATGGCTTCGCGAATCAGATTCATATTTACTGACCTTGCGCACGTAGTAAATCCATAATAATAATAATAATAATAATAATAATAATAATAATAATAATAATAACTAATAATAATAATAATAATAATAATAATAATAATAATAATAATAATAATAATAATAATTATAAAAACAACAACAAAAACATCCGTCAAAAGGGAAAATATATAGGCTATCTGCGGGACGGAAGAAAGACGGACCAGTAGTGAAAAACGAAACGGAATTTATCCACGATATTGAAAATCAATGCGAAAAATTAGTTGGCTGGCGTAAGTGTTTGTAATATTTATAGACATCGATGCGTAGTCTGTACGATGGGACTCGGTAGCCGATTGGATAGAGCGCCCGGCTCGTAACGCGGATAGTACGAGTTCAAGCCTCCTCCCTCAGACGGCTACTATTTAGGGACCTTGAGTAAGTCCTTCATTCACAATTGCTCAGCGCCATCAATTGATGCATAGTCATTAGATGGTGGCGCTTAATAAATGCGGAAATGAAGCATTGGCGAATGAACGAATGCATGAATGAATCTAAATAGAATAGGAAATACAAGGCAATCGTTCGTTTCTAGCGCATCTCTTTTTTCATACGGACGAATGAATCCACGAAATGATGAATTTGGTTGATCGATAGGTGAAAGGAGAAACAAAATTATGTTGAGTGGTTCCTAAGCATTGAAAATCACAAAAGAGACATACCTTTTTTGATGTCAGCTGGTTTCTTTGTGGTAATGATATCCCACAACTTCGTCTCGTGTGAAATGGTCGATTTTGTGAAGTCCTCGAGCATAGTCGATTCAGGCATCACGTGGGTGGGAACAACTTAAACAAGAAGCAGAATCAGCGACTAAAAAGAAGAAGCAGCAGCAGAAGCAGAAGACGAACTAAGAAGGAGATGGTGCCTCGGATGATGATGACAATGATGACGAGGATGACGACGATTACGATGATGGTGATGATGATGCTGCTGGTGGTTATGATGAAACAGGTAAAAAGATCGAGAACAACCACAAGAGCAAACACCAAGAACAGGAAGTGCAACGTACTGCTGACGATCAACTGATCCAAATGTCAGCAGCAGCAGCAGCTGTCGGATCCGATGGAGGCAGCATGTAGTTACCGGATCACACAACCTTTCGGGCGCCAAAGAAATGCGGAAATCGCGCTTACGAATACAATTACACTATCAAACTATCGCGAAGCGCGTGCTACATCTTAGACCAAATGTCCGTAAGTTGTTGTTTACATGGATGGAGTTTCGTTGTACCTGTAATTGCTAATTTATATAGCCGCCGCTTTAAAAGAATTTAATCTCTCTCTTTGCGGATGCCCTTAATTGGCGATCCCTCTAGTTATCTGAGCACTGTTTTATTTAACTGATGAACTTTGTTCATAATGAACATTAGCACCATTTAGCTGGTGTATGCAGGGCTTTTATGAAGTAGAAAAAGGCGCTATATTAATGTAAGGATAACTAACTAACTAACTAACAATGACAATATAATGATCTTGACCAAAATCTAATTACTAGAATGTCCGGATAATAAATAACAGCAAACAATCTTGCCCTCACGATCTGATATTTTCTATGGACGGACCCTTATCCTGAAACACTCCTTCCCTGGTTCAAGCCATTTCCCACTGAGCACAGGGCCAACATAGGGCCGTGGCTTTTGTGACACTCAATATAATGTTGGCCCAAAGTTGATATGCTGGCTGGGAAGGGATGGGGTCGGCAAACTAGGGTGAAACAGGGCCGGGTGGAGGGTAAAGGCCGGTCCCGCTACTGCTTCATGCATGAAAGCGCAACACTTAGACCGTTTTCCCCCAGATCTGGGCGTAAAAGAGTCTGAAGTGAGCC